>OX453233.1:1953090-2370036 GCA_949709995.1 Arachnomyces sp. KDTOL00113
ACCAGGTGGTTGATGTCTCTTATGGGTATTGTGTTGTTAGCCAGATAGATAGAATCAATCACATCCAGTGGATATCCGGTACCGTAAGAGGGCCAATTGAAGGCCGGAGGAGCCGTCACTTGAAGTGACAGGAGTGACTCGTTGCAGGGGCCAAGCGCCAGTAGGATCGAGTCTAGAAGTATAGAGAAAACGTGGATAAAGAACAAGAAAACAGGAAAGGCCCTTGAGGTCCAGGTGTGTTTACTTGTCGAGAAAATATCGGAAAATGAGGATTGGGGCTTTAATAAAGATGGGAAGAAAAAAAGGCGAAAGGGGGGAAGGGCGTCGAGAAAGAAGGCTCTAAAGTGAAGGATTTGAAAGAAAGCGTGTGTGACCCGACCAAAGCCCTTCGATAATAATAAAAATGCCTGGGTAGGGTTAATTGGGCCTGCGTGATACGCAGAGGGGATATGCAAGAAGATCAGGGGCCGATAGCAAAGACATGTCGGAGAAAAAGGGAAGAGGATGCAGTCAGAATGGATGCATCGGCCAGGTACAAAGATGTACTCACGGCAATAGATATTGACTAATATATATAGATCTATATATACATCAGCCTATTGTATTCGGAACAGGGGAAAACCCGTGAAGAGCTTGGGGGTCTCGCTGGCGAGTACAAAAAGATGCGAAGGCAGGACACATGAAGACTGGTGGCGAGTGTCCGCATGGGTATAGATCATACCAATATCCAGCATCCATGACTGGCGGAGAAGAATTCGGCAAACAAGGGAAGAGACTAGGAGAGGCGGATGGGGGGTAGTTGTTGACCGAAGGGGAAAAAAGAAAAGAACGAGAGAGAAAAAGAAAAGATATCGAAGTGGCAGCAAGAAAGAAGAGAAAACATCATGTCAAAACTGATAGGGATGCAAATCAAAAAGAAAAGAAAACAGATAGAGGACTAGATGGGAGAAAGAAGTTGAAATATCCGTCAGTGGCTTCACTTGTCCATGTCGCACGAGAAATCGAGGCTTCGTCTTCTGCACAGACATGTCAGTCCCGAAATGTACAGGTCATGTATAGAGAGGTCTGTCATTATCATTGCCTCCCCTTCCCTCCTCTCCAGAAGGGAATCCACCTTTGGGAGAGAGGGATGATGGAAGAGCGAGAGCTTCTAGGTCCACGTTTTCATGTTGCTGGTCCAATGACGAGATGGATTGCCCGATGTCATGCAGAAAAAGAGACTTGATGTAAGTAAGATATTGATGTATGTCGGGGTGAAGGCTAGTCTGGGGCGTTCACTTCCATCTCTGAAACAGTGCCTGAGCCTGCCACCACCAGTAAGCAGCTTTCTGACGATGTGGTGGTGACATGGGAGAGGATGAAAATGAAAGATGTTGGACGTTGGATGTCAAGGATTTTCGGTGTTGTTCTTGATGACGATGGTACAGTAAACAAACACCATCCACCGCCTTTGAAGAGAAAGAAAAGTCATCTCAAATCAATCAATCATCCTTCTCAGAGTTAACCATCAACCACGGGGTTCTCTCTGTCAGGATGTCTCATCTCCAGTCCAATCTGGACTGCTCTCTCGTCGCTACAAATAAATACATCCTTAGGTAGGTACTGCCAAACACTCAAAAGAGAGAGAGTATCTACCCAAAATCATCCACGCCCACCTCAACTTCATCACCACCCACTTTCTTTCATCCCACGCTTTCAGCAACCCAACCTGATCCAGTTGGCTGCTTTCATTTGAAAGGGACAACTCGAAGAAGAATGACGGCATCAGCCTCTTTTTTTTTTTTTTTTTGAAGGACCAAGCCTCATACTCGCAAGGTCATCGTAGTCGATTAGTACCTTTCATGCTTTTTGTTCATGAGTTGTCAAATTAACTATGCCCTACGCATTTTGTGGGATGACACCGGCAAGCACTGGTGTCCTCGTTTTTGAAGACGTTGTTATCATCATCTTTGTTGTCTTCTCTCTCATCTTTCAACAAGTCATAAGAGAAAAGGACTGACAAGCAGGATGCAACATCTGGCTCGGCCCGACATGGCACACATTGCCCAATCAGCTACTCTACCAACACAGAATCTTGATCGTGCTCCCGTCATTCTTTGCGGAGGATTCGGCGATAAATGAGGAAGCTATTGATCATTCTGAGTGTCTCATTTCGCTCCACGGTACTCCTTTTTTTAATCCACTACAGTGAAATAAAAGGAGAGACTTTCCCTGAATTCATCGGACTCCCCCAACGCCCTTTTCGGTTTATCCATAGAGAGGAATACAAGTATCTGTGTCTCAGCCTGACACACTGTCTACCTAAGTTGGGCATGAACTTTCTATTAAGACACACACACACTCTCTCTCTCTCTTCTGCCGCTCCTAGCCAACGTAGTCAGCGAGACCTGATAGAAGAGATATCAAAAACCTGGTTTCGCTCTTCGCTCTTCGCTCTTCGCTCTTCGCTCTTCGCTCTTCCTTTTCTCTTGGGCGTTCTGTCTGCAAGCACGCCCCTTTCTCTGACATGGCTTCTTACTATTGCTGTCATCAACACAGCGACAAATCTGGGTTGGAAAGGGTTGGATGTTTAATTGGCTTCTGTAACCCTTCAACGTCATCCTCCTGATTGCCACGGCTACCTCCGGGGAGGCCGCTGCTGCTCTGTTGTCCCGAGAATTGAGATAAACAATCATGGGTTTGCGAGTCCTGGGAGTCAGCATCGAGACTGTATTTAGGCTCGGGGATCCTTAATCCCGTGTCCCCACTGCAAAGGATGCATCTTGTGGATTATGTAGCCTGAAGAGTTCATCACGAAGAAGGGTATTCGATGATGCAGCTATTGACAAACCTGGTAGCTGTGTTAGTGGCTGGAGTTGCTATAAATGGTAGGTGATCTTGGGTCACCCTCTTTTACCATATTATTCGTTCCTCAGCACAGGGACGAGACCAAGGTACATATCAATGATCATGGAGCTGACGGAATTTTAGATATGTGATGCGCTAACTAGAATGATAATCGATCTCACGGTCTTTGGTATGAGTATGAAAGATCCAGACCGCGGGCCGAAGGCACGATATTACTCAAACAGGACAGGCTTCTGATGTGTTCCGTGGTCAAGACGTCTCACACCACACGTAGCCTAGTAGCTTACGGTTTCCGCCTGGAAATACACGTGCTGGAATAGGCGCTCTCGATATATAGATACTTGGGTGGTTTACCGCTTACTCATGCTGCATATGATATGGCCGATTCAAATCGAAATAGGCCACCGTGCAATATTGCCTAAACCATATTACCTCCAGGTACTGAACGTAGGAGAGTATTACAACTAAGCATCCTGAACGCGGTGGACCACCAAGTTTTGGAAGCTGCCAACCAACTTCTTACTGTTACCCGGAAAAAGGGTTTAAAGGAAGCTGAACCATCGCCGCCCCGGTACTGGGTTCACGCACTGTGCGGTAGCTGCGATACCCGATACAAGAGGTAGTACGCTCTTCAGTCTTCTGAGAATTTCCCATTGCTAGGTAGCTATATAGCAATATAGGACCAATCGCCTCTTTTGGGGTGGTCGAAACGGCGATAAATCAAATCCCTGTGTGACTTCCCGGAGCTATTGATGAGTCGCGGATTTCCCGGACCCCAATCCTGCGTAACGCATTATTCATGCATGACATGCAGCCATTTCATTCCATCTCTACCATAAGTCTTGCTGCTACTTCTATAGGGCCTTAATATCTACGGCGCGGGTGGGTTGCTCGTGTTTTCACGTTGCCACAAAATACCTCCAGGACCGAGGTTCTCCCACCCCCCGACCAAACGTCTGCGAGAAGCGCTTCCGGTCCTAAAGTGAGCTGCAGCTATTGGGTTGGGCTGCTGAGATACCACTGGACAAGTGGATAAATTAACACTATGTGATACCGCATCAATCAAGGCTTTCAAAATGGCCTGGCAAGACAACCCGGGAAAGATCCCCTGCTGGAGCTAATACCCATTGACCCTTTCATTGTCTTTGTTCGTCTATCAAAAGAATGCTTTCAAGTGGCTTGCTTGTTTGCATGCTTAGAATACATCGTTTCGCCTAGACCCTTGCCCTCCTCTGGGTTCCCACCACCAGCGTACAGTGTCACTGTCAACTCTTTTCTTCGACGGCGCCTCTTACGAAGACAGCGCAGCAGTTAAATCTTTTCGCAGGGTGCCCTCGCAACTCCAACATATTTGTTCAGATGGTACGTACTACTTTGATCCGGAATGAGGAGAATTTAGGTATATGGAGCCTAATACGTTAATTCAACGTGTCTCTACAGGGGTTGGAAGAAAAAAGGTATTATATGGACACACCATGAGAACTAATGATATCGGTGTCTACATGTGCCTTGGGCTGAGTTCGTTCAACAAATTAGAGACCTGTACATTGAGTTGCCGGGACAAGCGTGATGAACAAACAACTCAAAATATCCGCCATTGGTCAATTATTAAAGCTGGCCGATTGGGAAATCATGTCAGGGACAGCCTGGAAGCCTGGCCTCTGTTGATTTACTTTGGCGGTGCGTATGGTGCTCTTTCTCTTTTCTTCTCGTCTGACTTGGTACGCGCACGCAATTGGACGTCATTCAGCTAGGGTATGAGCTGCGGAGGTGTCACATAGTCTCGAGTTAGTCCACATCTATGCGTCAACGGCATGTCTGCTTGAATTTCTTTTCTTTTTTTGGGGGGGGGGGGGGAACAGGCGAGGGAGTATGAAGTGAATGAAGTATCTTCATACGGGTCATGCCTTTTTACTCTCTTTAAGGTGATAGTCCAGAGATTCGGAAACCTTTACCCCTGTGGGTATTTACCTACCTAGTGGTGTTTCGTCCATCGAGCTCAGCACAGGAGTATCCAATCGTGAAGGGGGGGGTGCATATTCATCGGGCAAAGAAGACCAAGGTTCGATCATGCTGTGTCATATGCAGGTTTCCGAGTATCTGGAATTTACCCTGGTTCGTCGGTAGGATGCCTTCAACCAGCCTCTGCCAGCTTAGCTACCATCATGATGCATGCAATTACCTCTGGTAAGTACGCAAGGCAGCCCCCCGGCGGGTTCTAATCCGCCGTTTCGGGGATGGGCTTCTTTTGACCCGACGCCATCTCTCCTTATGTATCATACTTGCATTGACGAGAAGGGTGAGGTGAAGTACATGTTTGATATCTCTCTGTCTATGTCCATATCTATATTATGCTAATATAATATAATATGTATATGCATTAGCTTATCAATTACCCTGCAGCTTGTCTCACTCATTTTCTCCCTACAATACACATGCACGCCTCAGCCCATCGCTTCGAGCTACGGAGGGACTTGGTATATTCCGCAGGGCTCATTATCGCCGATACTGTTGCCCGTGCAAGGCGTGCTCGTCCACTAACCACAAACAAGTAGCAATTAGCTCGTCCTTGCCTGTCTACGATATCCCCATTGATTTCATTTCCAACTCTTCACTTCACCCCGATCCAAAATTCCTCCAATCTCCCAGTAGTCCCTCCTTAGCAGTTTAATCAGTGGGTAAAGGGAATTTCGTTTGGGAAAGGGGGGGACTTCCCCCCGTGCATTGCATAAGGGGTTTTATTTTTCGCCTCTTCAGTGACCAGGGGAAGCCTTGGTGTCACAAAGTTCTTTCCTCGGTAGATGTACTGTTTCCTGCTTGCTTGCTTGCATGGGCTTGTTGGATAGCGAAATCGTCGAACGCGGACTAGGAATATTATTCCCACTCAAGCCGGTAGCTAACGTCATGGAACTGTCTCTTCATGCTAGTAAAACGTCTTGCCAGACCGCTTCTTTCCCTTCTGCTGATTATTCCTGCTGTTTCCCTTTTTTTGTTTTTTGTCTTCTGCGTGCCGTCGGGAGGAAGCGTTCTTTGAGCAAACAAACAACTGAAAGGGAAAAAAAAAGCAAAGAGCAACCTCTCAAATACTCAGAGTATGACGCCGCTTCTTTCTATTCCCAAATCACTCCGCAGGATGCAGTTGGTTTCAATTGTATCTATCGACTTTATTGGATTTGTTTGTCATTTGGTTGGATTTGCCCTGGACAAGTGCATAATATTATGAATCACCGACGTTGTCAACCTTGCGAAGTGGTGACAGCTTAATACCGAATGCAATGCAAGATGGTATAATGACCGCTTCTAGAGATACTCCCGGTACGTACTCAGGCTTCGTCAGGGTACGTAGTTTAGCCAGACATACGGAGTACTTGTCTCGTCCTTCCCACCAACGGGGCGTCGTGACATAGCCTTCTAGTTGTTCATAGGAAAAAGGGAATCTGAACGTATCAAATATCGATCCGCAAGATTTCAGATCGAGGATTATCATCTTATAAGACTCGGACCACTCACTCACTGTTAGTCTTGACTTCCCAGCCTCGCGGTCCTTCTACGCTAGAGTAAGAAGATTGGGGGGGGGGGGGGGGGGGTGCATAGCGCTGAAGTTTCTGAATTGAAAGGCAAGATCTAATATTACAACTAGACACCCAAACGAGGTAACAAAGACGAAGTAGAAAGGTGAAAAACAACCAAGCTCATTCTCGGTGATGTAGCCGAAGCCATTAGCGGTAGGGAGACAAGGTAAAGGAAAAAAAGGAAAAAAAAGAAGAACATCGGAAACAGTAAGCCTATGGTATACAGACAAAATCTAGAGAGTCTTTTCGTCATTTCATCTTTTCCAGCATAATTCGTAAAGGCATCATAGAAGAGGGGGCTTTGTCGCAAAACACGCAACAAGGGCCTACCACATCCTTTTTTGTAGTCATAAATTTTGTTTCCCCGAAAGCATTGCCAAACACCGTGAAGAAAAAAAAGCCCCAAAACCCAAGAAAGCAAAGTCCCATTTAACCCAAAATATGAGCGGAAAGAGGAATAGACGAGCCAGAGATATATGACCATTCTCAGTAGCTCCCCCGCCTGGTTGGTAAATAGGCTCGATGGTTCATTTTTTGGTTTGGACCCACCCCTCTCATCGCCGCCGGCTCCATCCCGGCCCCCTTTTTTTTCATAATAGCCCAATCCAAAGACAATCGATCCAAAGACAACCGACTGTTTTCATTGCTTTTCGAGTTGTTGAGAGCCGGGGACGAAATTGGATCTTACCATGTCCCTAATCGCCCACCTCCAGCGGTCCCCAAAGCTTTTGCGATTACCCTCAACCCATTTACCAACTTTGCGTTTCCACTTCTCTTCTTCAGCACGCTGTCTGCGTATAAATTCAGGACCGACGTCGAACTCCTCTGTGATTGGCCATTCGTCAGAAGACTCACCACCACTCCGATCTTCTCCATCGGCCGCGGCGTCTCCATCACCACTCCCGCCGCTGAAAGTTCTCCCACCCTTTCCAACTGCATCGGCCTTTTTAGGTCGATCTTCTAAGTTATCCAGTCCAGCAAATACATCCTCTTCTTCATCGGAAATCAGAGTGCTACGGCGGTTTCCGGGCTGTCTTGGTGCCATTTTAAGCCAGCACATCCGCTGGGGGTCGAATACCATTCCTCCAACAACCTGAACTCCCTGTCTAGCGCCGGCATTGGTAATAAGGGCGGGTGACGGCTTTGGTGACTTAGGCGACGATGGAGGATCGAAACCAACAACGGCGTTCTCGTTGCCTTCCCACCTGCACATGGCAGGATTGTAATGCATCCCTCTGATAGCTAATGCGGGGAATAAGTATTCTTTCAAACATTATATGGACGTAAATACGTGAAGATATAACTCACATTTGGCTGCATGAACCCCGCTCCCCATTGGCTTTATGAGGTGGGGCTTTTCATTTGTCCCATGTCCTTTTCGTTTCTTGCTTTTCACTGCCGAGGGGCTCTGTAAACCACGCATAGGGGTTTGAGCTTTCCAGTTTGTGCTGAGGGATGCAAGTGGGCCGCCTTCGCGGTCTTTGGGGTTGGGAGTCATTGATGCGATGCGCTGCTCCCGGGCATTCCTGGAAGCGTTTGTATCCCTTGCAAACCTAGGGGTGTGTTCTTGCCTTGAAGGACTCATAGGCGTGGATGGGACCGGTGTTTCAGTCCTCGATGGGGGAACCACATGCGATTGACTAAGTTTGCTACGTAAGGATCTTGGCGCGCCTCGTCCGACAGGATGTTTCACGAACTTGCACTCGGTGGAAGCAGAGGTGGGAAGATCATCAAAAACTTGAAGTTCGGTGCCGTCTCCAAAATGCCGTCGACGTGTTGGCTTAGTAACTGTACGTTTCGCAGCGGCAGCGAGCGCCTCCGGTGCCAGGTCCCTACTGCTTTTCTCGGGAAATTCTGTATGGCTGGCCCTAGAGAGATGAGACATTGGATGGTTATTAGAGACCATATCACCGGAACTGTCTGAGTCGTTGCGGCGGCCATGGCGTGATGTTTTGACATTGGCATGGTGGGATTGGGTATGAGAGGCGCCGGCCGGTAAAAAGGGCACTTGAGACCTTCGACTTATCCCAAGTCTAGACTCTGTGCCCAACCGATCCACAGGGGTCTTCGGCCGAGATGAAGAATTTGGTCGGCTGTTGGAATCTTGTCGGGAAGACGGTCTTTGAAAAGGTGGGATTGCTCCAGGAATATGGCTGTTACGCATCGCAGGCATGGACCTTTTCGCTTTCAGCAACTGCGCACTAGTTGTTGTTGGCTCGTTTCTGAGGGCATTGCCTGAGGCCTTGCTTCCAATGATCCTTGATCCAGATGCAGAGGGGGTGGATGACGTTGAACCCATCGCTGGGGTTGGAATACTCGAGAGAGATGCATGGGAAACGTGGCCAGTCAAACGTGAGTTTGGTCGCTTGAATTTTGGAAGTGGGGCGCCACTTTCTGAGACGGGTTCGAGATGGGTAGAATGGGGACGTTCGTGTCCTGTTAGCCGTGGGATGCGAGTGTTAGGGGGACTGGGTTTGTTGGTGAATGTTATTGTCGTGGCAGTCCGGCGAGGCGGGCTTGCCGGACGTGCAGATTTACGCTGAACGTTTTGATTCAGAGTCAACCTTCCCGTGTCGAATACTTGCCCATCACCGATGTCGATTCCTGCAAAAAAGTCGTCGTTTCCGGATTGTTGATCCGTAGCTGGTGTTTCCTTTGCTTGAGTAAGAGGTTCCGGTGATTGAGCTTGTTGTCGCTTTTTCAGTGATTGGTCCAGATTCAAAGGGCCTTCCGGGAGTACAAGACCATCAAGACCTTCATCCTCACTCTCAGCAGTCAAACAGCTGGAGACACTGGGGCTAAATGCGGAAATGGACGAACTGCGATTCGACCGTCCACCTCGTCTAGTTCCAGCAAACCGCACACCGATACTGCCTTCGGCCCATTCGGCATCAAAATCATCGGTGTACTGACTTGGGGAAGTTGGAATGTCCCTCTTCGTGGAAAGCCGAAGAGGAGTGTCGTCTCCTGGGAATTCAATATCATCTTCAAAATTCTCGGCATCTTTGTGAGATTTGGTCGGAACGCTGTTGAATATGTTTGCCTTTTGAGGAGATCGAGATTTGGCAACCTTAATCGTAGGTACATCTTGGAATGTTTCGTCCTCATCTGTATCACGAAATTTGTCCAAACTACTCGTGACCGATGCTTTTGAATGTGGTGATATGTCGAGGGGCGTAAAATGACCTGGGTCTTTGCTTTTCACAGGGCTAGTTGTGACAAGTGAACTGAGCTGCCATAAGGATTCAGGAAAGTTCGCGTCGTCGCTTCTCTTCAATTCTAGTGCACCTTCAACACTAGGAAGCTCCAAATCGTCGGACCAGTCGTCGCCGATAGCTCTTTTAATCTTCCTGCCGCCTAGTCGCTTGATAGTTCCCCCAAGCAATGCAGATTTTGGGACGTCTGAAGGGATTGGAATTCCGGCCCTTTTCGCTGATGCAAGCGCGTCTTGGGTGATGGACTCCTCGCTATCTTGCAGTAGTACCTGCCAATCTTCATCGCCCCCGACGTTTGAGTCACGTTCTGATCTGTTGGACCGACGGGAGGAGATCGAGTCACGGTGACCGGAACGACGCCCGGATGCGCTTGTTACAGATGTAGCCACTGACGCAGTACGGAATTGAATATCATCGTGACACTGGAGATCATCGTCATCATCCCAGCATTCAACTGATTTGTTCTCGATCATTTCTTGTTTAAGGTGCAAAGGTGATGTATCCATGTTGATGTTGAATAAACCTTCGCAAGGTAGGATATCAAATTTGTGTCGACCATACACCAGGAGGTGAGGGAAAGCGTAGACGGTTACAGCAATGCGCCGTTAAGCTATTGAGAATTGGATCTGCCACAGAGATTGCGAAGCTGAGCCATAAGTCATTACTCGTTGTTCGAATGTCGAGGACCTTCCGCAGCCAAAAGCACACCGCAAACTGATTTTCGCAACGGTCGAGGTGTTTTTCTTTGTCTTTCTAAACGCGCAGGTGATTCAATATGTCACCGAGAGTTTTAGTGAACGTGTTTCGACGTTAAAGCTGCCTTGAGCAATTGACCGCAAGTTCCGCAACGGGATGGTCGTGCGATAACGGGATGGTGTTGATATTCGGTCTGCGACCAGTAAGTGAATAGTAGCCCACCGTCGCACAAAAACTATATGATCCCAAACCGATGCAAAATTCGAACGGTGTGGGTGTGGAGTAAATAATTCAGGTGGCTGGAAATGTTTTGTGGACCTAATGGTTTCGGGTGGTTTTGTGAGGATTTGATATCGATGAAGTTGTAAGTTTGAGATGAGGTGTCAGTATCTTTGGAAGTTGATCGGAGACAACTATTCGCAGTTGCCTTGAGATGGAGATAGGAGAGTGTAGGGCGTTAACTTCGGGAAGTAATTGATGGGATGGATTGGAGTTCAGCTTCGTGGGTGAATCGAACAAAGAGTGTGAGAGAGAAACAGGACGGGGAAAGGTGGAAAATGGCTGGAGAGTCAGTCACGGGGAAAAAAGAGCGAACCTTGGAAGAGGGGAAATGGGAAATGCCAGTTGTTGGAGCCAAGCTTTTTTTGAGTCCAAGGCACGTGATGAATCTAACCCCCGATCCGGCCATTTAAGCGAAGAGTCCAAGCTTGCGGATACGCGCTTTGTTGCTCGGTTGCACATCATCCGCGTCACTGACGCGTGATCCTGGTCTCTCAAGGCAACAGTCCGAGCTTGGGATGAACTAGACCCAAAAAAGGAATTCTATCTCTTCTGAGATGCCATATAAGTCAAGTCGGTTCTTCAGAATCATATTGTGATCTCAATTCAGGCAGAGTACGAGGTAAACAGTAGAATATCCCAAACTCTGTGGAGTATATTGTTCATAAGTTGAACTCAGGCACACACTCTCTTCTCTGTCGCTTTTTTTTTTATCCTCCAAGAAATCAAACAACGAAGAACTAGATATGGATTCTCAGCACATCGTACGGGTTCCACGCTCAGATAACCCTGAGAACTTCGTCCTCGTCAATGTGACGAGAACTGGGAAATCGGAGCTCGATCTGAAGCTGGTTGCAACTGAGGGGGAAGATCCTTATGTCGGTTCGGGTACGTTTCCCTGTTCTTGGTTTCGCTTGTGGTCCATACCGCCCAGAAGTGAAGAAATGATCTAATACGTCTAATACAGTCAAACAATCCCGTATAAAAAATTTACGGGCGAAGAATTATCAAGATAGCGATGAGGAATGGGCCGATATTCTAGCACATGTATTTGTACAGAATCATAACCCCGAAGTTCCGCAGCAGAGTTGGATATCAGGTCTAGAAGTTGTAGCGACAGTGAAGGAAGTAGATGACGATGAAAAAGAGCTCACTATTACGTTAAGGAAGAGAATCGACGGGATCACTGTGTGTGAGCCTTTCCCCCCTTGGATATTGGGGCAGAAAACAATCTTCCCACGGTCTGGGAAGCCTGGCACTGATTCCATTTCTTCAACATCTCTAGCAAAGACTCGGCGGCATAACTCTCAAGCAGGATGACGATCAGGCGATCCAACTATTTGAATGGAACGGAATTGCCGTTGCTCGAGCAAACACCTTGGAAACTCAGATCAAGTCCCTCACGGGAAAATATCGAGTGGCAGAGGAGACCATCGGGAAGCTTAACACCCAGCTCGAGGAATTAATCCAGGCAAAAACCGATCACGATGACCAGTTAATTGCAAAGTTTGTACAATTGCTCAACGAAAAAAAACTAAAGATCAGAAACCAGCAACGATTATTAGCTTCGGCAAAAGTCGACTCTAATAAAGGTTCGCGCAGTTGTATCCCTGAAGTTTAATAATATCACTTCCCCTTCCATTCCCAGTGTCGAGGACTCTACTCTACGAATGGGGACGATGCTGACTTTTATTCAAAATAGTCGCTGAATTGGATGCAGCCAGCGAAGCCCAGAGCCATGCTGCAGGCCCAAGTAGAAGGGGCAAACGTAAAGCGGTAGAAGAAGAGCCCGCCGAATCGGAGGAAAGTGAAGGCTTCGACCGTATGAGCATTGATGCTGGAAAGCCGGGAGATGCTGGGGAAAACGACGAAGTAACAGCCACCGATTCGGACCGGCAATCCACTCCTGAACCATTGGAGGATGAGACGCTTACGGGCGACGATGACGATGACGAAGATCGGGATCCTCAAACCATAACGGTACGGAAAGGGCTAGAACAGACCGATGAAGAGGTTGGTGAGAGTGATAATAATGGAGGGAAAAAGTCTCAGCCGATTCTCTCCCGCCGGTCCGCTGTAGCGACTCAGAAATCCACGTCAGGGCAGACTGAAGCAAAGAAAACAGCGAGCCCCCCTCCAAGGAGAGATCTGCCTTTTAATAGGCGAGCTGCAGGGAGGGGTACTAGGAGTATATCTCGTGCTTCTACTCCCGCTACCGCTGATCTTGCCGCAGGGAGAAAGTCCGCCCAGCCGGAGCCGAAACAGACCGTGGAGGAAAGGGATGGAGAGCAGACAGGTGGTGAGACTGATGATGATGAACTTTAATATTAAATATCTGGATTCTGCAAATACGGCGGTGCGGCGACTTGAATAAGTTGGTTTAAAGCAAGCCGACTGGAGACGAAAGTTAACAAAGATTCGCGACGTCCATGGGGTTTTGGGAAGACATCTTAGTTTATAGGAGTCGGCGGCATGATATATATCTGTGGCCGTTGGTTGCTCTAAATCGATTTGTTTTGCTTTCGAAAGAAGCCACTTCCCTCCAAACTTCCTATATGGAACCATACCATTGGGAATTTACCCAAGAAGCAAACTAAAAGAGGATTGCAAATAAAGGGATAAATTGGGGGATGATTTTCCTTTTTTTACATTCTTTGCGTCAAACAAAAAGAAAGGAAAGAAAATTACAGGACTAAAATTTAAAATAGGGGAACGCCTGCCTGGTAAGAAGACATCAATGATGACAGTGTGAATCTACGAGATATAAAAAAGGACAAATGTGAGTATAACAACAGGACACACTGTATACACTTTATGATACCTTAGGCTTGGGCTGCTTGTGGCGGCGAGATCTCGCCCGCGGCCATGAAATTTGTCTCCGGGTTACCTGTCTCCTTCGCGGCTGAACAACGGGCCATCGTAGTTGAACTATTTGTTTCCCTACGTTAGTCATGAAACCGCAGCAAGAAATGACGAGGTATGATTAGGGAGAGGAATAATAACTACCTTCTGGAAATTACGTCTGTGAAATAGAAGTTTTGGATAGCATTCTTAAATGCTTGTCCGGTTGGTTTCGAGCCCTTGTTTTGGTCGACAAGCTGGACCTTGCTCAATGAGTTAATCGATGTCGGCTCGACAACGTCATATCTTCGGAGGGCAGGGCTAATCTCTTCCATCCGGTCGCGAAGAGCTTCGACGTCATCATAAGGAAGTGGTGCACCCAAAAACTCGCTAACTGCTCGAATGATTTTCCAATCGTCGCGTGCTGCGCCTGGTAGCGATGTTGCTGCACGTGTCATCTGTACCCGGCCTTCTGTGTTGACGTATGTACCAGCCTTCTCTGTATAAGCAGCGCCGGGAAGTACGACATCGGCTAACTGAGCACCACGGTCACCATGGTGACCCTGATAGATCACGAAAGCGCCTTCTGGGATATCGCTTTGGCTAACTTCATCAGCACCAAGAAGCCAAACCATCTTCGGCGTGGTGCTGGCAACTTTGGGAGATGGAGTGGTAAACCCGACTTCGTATGCACCAGCACGCGAGGCAGCGCGCTGGAGGACATTGTATCCTTGCCATTCGGGGGTGTTAAAATTGGCAGCATTCTTCTCAACGAACCCGCCAACGGCTTCGAATATGGCTTTGGCGTCTGGATGTTCTACTGCGGCGCTTCCAACGATGATCATGGGTTTCTTGGCTGCCGCTAGTTTCTTCCCGAACGGACCGGCTAGAACCGCCTTCAGGGTCGTAGCGTCGGTGCCAAGGTGTTCGAACTCAAAAGTACTTTCAAAAGACTCTCCGACAAGGCCGATTTGTAGATCTGACCGGAGGTATTGCTTTCGAATGCGGGCATTGAGAACTGCTGCTTCATGACGGGGATTCGTTGCAACAAGAAGGAGCGCGTCGGCTTCTTCAATACCATAGATCTTGGAGTTGAAGAGATAATTCGGGCGAACGTCGACGCCATGTGCCACTGGCTGGCTGCCACCAGGCTGGTCAAGCGCAAGATTCTCGGAGCCGAGCTTGTTGGCAAGATCTTTCATAGCAACTAGTGATTCGGTTTCAATGAGATGTCCGGCAACTGCTTTAAACTCATCCGGCTTAGGTGCGAGCCTCTGGTAGGCGGTTGCAATTTCGGTTAGGGCTTGTTCCCATGTAGCTGGTGCGAATTTATTATCCCGCCGGATCAAAGGAGTGGTGAGCCTCTGGGTCTTTAGTCCATCACAGGCAAATCTGGTCTTATCGTTGATCCATTCCTCGTTGATATCGTCATTTAACCTGGGCAGCACTCGCATAACCTCTAGACCCCTAGAATCCACTCGAATATTGGAACCCAAACCATCGAGGACATCTACACTCTCGGTGTGTTTTAACTCCCATGGACGTGCCCGGAAAGCATAGGGTTTGGAGGTGAGAGCACCCACGGGACAAAGATCAATTACGTTTCCTGAGAGTTCGGAATCCAAATTTCGTTCGAGGTATGTCCCGATCTGCATTTCGTTGCCTCGTCCGGTTGTTCCTAATTCGGGAGCCCCGGCTACGTCGTTGGCGAATCGAACACACCGGGTGCAGTGAATACACCTGTTCATCGAGGTCTTGATCAAAGGCCCAATATTCTTGTCCTCCACGGCGCGCTTGCCACCAGTTTCATGGAATCTTCCGCGGTCAGATCCGTATCGCATTGATTGGTCTTGTAAATCGCATTCCCCTCCTTGGTCACAGATTGGGCAATCGAGTGGGTGGTTGGCAAGGAGAAACTCCATCACACCCTCCCTAGCTTTGTGTGTGAGAGGGGAGTTGGTCTTAACAACCATACCCGGCTGCACAGGCCATGCACACGAGGCAACTGGTTTTGGGGCTCGCTCCACTTCAACTAAACACATACGACCTTTTAAGCTGTCAGTGAATTGCTCTAGATATCTATCCATTGGGGTTTATATCCTACAATTTCCTGCAATCAATAGTTTTCTGAAAGACGATTTGTTTTAGTAATACTGTCTGATGCTTGCGTCCCGACCGGTTTAGGGTTTATATAACTCACTCATGGTAGCAATATCTAAAGAACGCGGGAGGGTTAGCATTGACCGAAACTGATTCTTAATTGGCCTTGTACATACCGAGGAATTGTGGCTCCTGCCTTCTCGCAAGCTTGGATTAGGGCCGAGCCAGCTATTGTTCAAACGATACTTGGATCAGCAGATGCCTCCAACGTCTTAACCGACAAGCGTAACGTTGCGCTGATTTACCTTCTATTGAGACCTTTTTTCCATCTAATAACAATTCTAGTTAGCTGAAAAATGGCCAATCCCATGGTTTTTGAACACGGTGACGAACCAATTGTGAGTTCGACCTCAGCGGGTCGAGGGGTGGTCGTTGCGAAGGTCCTGGGGCAATTGATCCTGACAGTCCGCCTCGCCCGAACCGCCGCTCGCAGTAGCTGCGGTTTCATTGTGGAAAGGAAAACAGACAGGAAGCGGACGTTAGGCCCAGTTATGGGAGGCAGAAATGCCAATTCACAATGGACGAGAGAGAGGGAGGGGCTTGAAGACTGAATGATAGAAAGTTATCTTGGATTAAAGGGCAACAGCCATCGTTGTTGGTAAGTAATTTGGTTGGTGTTTTCGTCTGCTGGTCATGTGACTGTATAAATTTCCCTGACTTTCACAAATCACGGACTTCGGATTGGTTCGGTTGTGGGATAAAAGATACTCCGAATTCATCCACTTATCTTCCCTTTCACTTGTTTTCTCTTTCTTTTCTTCCTCTCTTTCTCTCTCTTTTTTGAAATTACTCATTTCGGACTTGATTTATTGTAGGTAGCAGGGCGACCTCAAACTCTTGAGGATAGTTCCCTTCTACCTCTACAACATGATCCAAGATCATACCTTTTGTATACTGCACCGTAGCTGGAGCTTCCTAGGGCCATTCAAGAATGCCTGATGAGGGTTTTGTTCCTTACCGACGGCTGCTACATCACCCATCTCCTGCTTCAATTTGTACACAAAGAATAATTGCTCAAGTCTCACCATGAAAGAACTGTAGTAGATCATTCTCATTATTGTTGGTAAAAGCAAATTTTAATCTATCATAAATATTATTCTCATTTCTATTTTCAATTCCGGTGACTGAACCGGAATAATTATATATATCTTATCATAATATCTAACCAATCCCCGTCGTCTTCAGAGGTTCAGAGATGGTCACCCGTTCTCAAAAACGCCACTTGCATGATGAGAAGTATAAAAATGGAAAGAAAAAAAGAGGAGAGATCCTATACACACAAAGGACCTCGCTGGATGATGACGACCCAAACCGGTGAACTCCTGACTCTGTAACGGGATAGGAGAAGAAAACAAAAATCGTCATGACGCCGGCTTCATGTCACCTGGCTGCCACGTGGACTCTTGCTTGGTCCCTGGCGGTAACCACGACCTTGCAGCACTTGCAGCCCTCGGCCGAACCCCACCAGCTTCCGAATCCTCCTTCTTCTGATCACCGGCCACTGCATTCATGTAATTGGAAGGTCCACCGTCGGTACCACCCGACGGTATTGAAGCAGGAAATGCAAATCCATTGGAATCCCAGGGCTTATGTTGGCTAGCCTGCAGGGGGAGAACGGATTCTTTGCTTCGGAAAAGGTCCGCTTTCGCGCGCTGATCCGCTAGATCATCCTGACTCGTTCGGTCGTACAGGTAAAGACCAAGGAAGGTGAGTCCAATGCCAAAAGCTTGTATAGGGGTAGTCGAGTTTCCAAACCAAACAATCGCCACCACAACGACAAATACACGCTTGATCAGGGAGGCAACTGAATATGAAACCGGTGATACCATAGACAAAATAACAAAAGCTAAGATATTCTGGGCAAAGTGGGATATACCGTTGAACGTGTACTCAATGAGCAAAGCCCCGTGGTCCAGGGTTCCATGCTTGTTGGAAAGGGAAATCGCTCCATCATGTATAAAATCTGCGAGGAGAGGATATCCTTCCGAAAGAAACCAGATAGGGACGGTGAGGATGAATGCCAAGCCGGAGCAGTAGTAAAGCAGATTGAACTTGTCAAGTTTGCGGGCGCTAGCAGCCGGTCCCTCTGCTTCAGCCCGGGCGGCTTCATTGAACAATTTCTTGGAAAATATATTTTGGGAAACGAATACCACAGCAGCTAAGAAGGCGCAGATTATACCGAAGAGGTTGGTAGAGAATCCTGACGAACAGGCGAGCATTACCCCAACGGTTAGAGGGATTAGCGAGAGGTATGTCGCCCTGGCGTATCGGATTCGAAATATAAAGCGGTAGGCCAGCACAGTGAACAGAGGCGAGAGGCCTTTGATTGTATGCACCAGAGAGACTGGGATTTGTGATGTAGCCATGGAACTCAGGATGTGGCCTGCCAGTTGGAAGACGGCAAGCGGTAAGGCATTCATGATAACCTCGCGGGATGGGCGCCGTATCCCATTCTTGAGTGGAGGGATGGCTGTTTTGAGAACAGGGAATAGAGATGCAACGTATACGAGTAGTAGACACCATATCGGAACAAAGGCGAATTGGACAATCGTGAGAGTGATGGGATGTGGAAGAGTGTTCAAAATCGATTTCGACGAGGTATTGGTGAGGGCTGAGGTCATGTACCAGATGATACACATGGTCTAAAGATATATTGTTAGTCGTCAAAAGCCGCGATATTTGGGACAGAAAGTTACCCAGCTTACAATCAACTTATATGACACCGGAGCCTTCAACGCATCCGCCAGCTCGTGCGCATTTACACTAACACTCGCATTCCGCGTTCTTATAGACGTTATCGCCTCGCTAATGCTCTTTCGCGGCCGGTGTTTTGAAGGAGGGGCAACGCCATTGGGACGGTCCCATGTGATATGACCATTTTTCCGCGGCTGCCAGTAGTCCTCCTGGGGATACCGAACTGTTGGGGTGGATAGGTGGCTATTTGGATCATTCGTCGTCGAGACGGGTGAATCTTCAAACTCGGGGAACTTGTCGAGGGGACTAGCCATTGGCTGTTCGCCTGTTGACTTCGCCGGAGGGAGCCAGTTCGTTCGTAGTGAAGCCCGTCGCCCAGCGACGATAGTTGTACTCATGCTCCAAACTTAGGACCGATCGCAACTTAACAGGGAAGAGAATATAATCAGCATGGGCTCCGATGGAAGTCTGGAAAATGGCAGAGGCCAAGGCACATACGAACGCACGGAGGGAGAAGCGGGATTTCGCTGATCGGGCAAGCGAAATCGGTAATAATAAACTGAGTGGTGCCCTTTTTACAAGCTGCGGTGGTTTATTTGATCAGGCTGGATGATGGTTGGACTTCTCTGGAGACGATGAAATCGGCGTTGGAAAATAAGGATTTCAACAGAGTTCGGAGCGAATGATTTAATGGTTGTTCCTGATCCTGAGGTTGCGACAAGCTAGACAAACGCCAAAGACTGCATTTGATAGAGATATAGGGTTTCGCTTCAATCAGCAAGTTCATGAGATATAACCCTTGAGAATAGCCAAAGAAGGGACGTAAGATAAGGCATTTATCTGATCAGACCTATTTGTTATTATTATTGTTGTTTCTGGAGAGGATGTTGGAATCTTCAACTCTGACTGTGTTGGAGACGAGACTTGTGGTTGGGCGATTTCATCTGGAAAATTCGTGTAAATTACGTCGTAATAGGCTTGTATGATGGAGCTGGACCTTTACCGAACTAGCTCTGAAACGGTCACTGTGGTTACTTGAACGGGCATAGTTGGTATCTCTTGAAACTTTTCTTTCCCTTACATTTCCTTGTCATCTTGCCGCGCGTTCTCCATGTCACATGATCATCCACTCATCTCAAGAAATTTGCTCGAGATCGACGATAAAATAGAAGTTTCCCATCGACAATCGTGTATTAATCCGTACTACAGTACGGCTGTATGTATTATTATGATTTCCGATCCTGCATACCAGAAGACAGTGCGTGATGGTCTCAATTAATATTCTTGATTATTATTGGTGCTAGAAATTCTCAAAGATCAAACCTCAATTCATTCACCAGCTGGTTGCAATATATGCACTATAGGACCGAGGATGGTCGATGATAAACCAGAACCTGGCCCCTTTCCGCTGTCAGAATGCTGGTCTATCGCTACAGACATAGAGTTCGTTCCGCATCATTGATATTGCTCAACATTCTCGCGTGTTTGCATATAGGGGTTGGCGATACCCTAAGCGGCCATCACCGTCATCATGATCGAGGACTGATCGCCAATGAAGCGGTACTAGCGAATAATCAAGATGCCATCGGCTTCTCGACCACATGGCAGATGCTTGGCCCGTTTAGAATTGGGACAAGAGGTAAGTATGATGAAGTCACGCGAAGTGAAGCCCCTATTAATCCATCTATTCCCCTCCCACAGAGTCAACGTGGGGTGCCGACCCATTAGAGGTCCATGGGGGTTTCCGAAGTCTACAATATGATGCCAGCGCTGAGTTCAGGAGCTCTCTTCCTGCTAATGGCACTGTTCGATGGTCGACCGTGTTGACCGATGACCTGGTAACTCCAGAGGACCACGCGAAGGCAACCATCGATGTTGGTTTCCTCGATATTAATTGGGAATTTATTCAGTCAGTGTATGGCTGGTCTGCGCTTCAGTATCAGGCGTGGGCCCGAGGGTATCTTCAAATTTCCGGGCGAGGTTCACAAACCGTTGTCCTTTTCACGGATGGGCTTCTTGAACTCTGGGTTGATAACCACCAGTATTTCGGCGGAGATTTTTATACTTATCGAAGGTCCCCGATCGTCTTAGACTTGAGCCTCGGTTCTCATGTCATTGACCTCCGACTAATTCGTGATGTTCGCTCTCATGGCGGCGGCCCTGGGAATCATCCCCGAGTCAGAGTGTGTGTTGAGGCTCATTTGGCTGCTAAGCAATTAGCTGTAGATGCCGGAAGTCTGATTGTACCCGAAGTGGTTGAGGGGAGACTGTCAAGCCCCCTAGCATCAATCAATGTTCGCAATGATATGGCGGAATGGCTCGAAATAATGTGGATCAAGTCAATTGGTGTGAGTGATGTGAAATTAACCTCCCAACTCCCGGTATGTACCTCTGTATGGAAACTAAACCATTAACATAGCCGGCACGTAACCATTTCACTTTGAATGGGCGCCGTCTTAGGATAGCTCCATCCCAATCACGGCCGTTAGCCTTCAATATTACGACCGTGGATTCTTCGTTATTGAAGTTTCCGATCGAAATTGGATACAGGCCCGAGTTTGAAGACGTCATATACAGGACATTTCCAGTAACGGTTAACCTAACCACAAGAACTATGCAGGAGGCACAGAAGTTTACATTTCTTCACTCTAGTGGGGTTGTCTCCTATGCAGTTATTCGACCGCCCCCTTTGAATGGGACCTGTGCGTCAAGTGACAAAAGACTGCCCATCCTGCTGAATCTTCATGGAGCGGGCGTAGAGACAGACGGTGACCAAGTCCGCCACACGCTAGATGACGCTTATGGTGTTTGTGCATGGATACTTTTCCCAAGCGGTGTGACTCCGTGGAGTGGTGATGACTATCGTTAGTTTTATCCGCGTTGTTCAATTGATGAATAACATCTAACGAGGGGTAGACACATGGGGTTCTGCCGATGTTCAGGCAGCTGTTGCGTCTATCCCTGATTGGATTCAGTCGGTTGGGTGGACTGGCCCAAGAGTTTCTCAGAACAAGTGGCTGGTGTCCGGCCACTCCAATGGAGGTGGAGTATAACCAAATCCGTTCTACCATCCGATTCGAAGTTAATTCTTCTACTCTAGGGCAGGGAGCGTGGTTTCTTCTCACACATCATCCGGATAAGATCGTTGCTGCAGCTCCAGTTTCCGGATATTCCTCCATAGACAGTATGAAATGCCGCTGGGAACCTCCATACGTACTTTAATCACTAACGGTTCCTGAGATTACGTCCCCTTCACCATGTGGCGAGAGTCCGAGCCCCATCTCAAATCGAATCTGCAGAACGCCCTAGGCAGCTTCAAACACGAACTGCTCCTAGAGAATCTCGTGGGGATTCCCGTTATGCAACAGCATGGGTCCAAGGATGACAACGTCCCTCCATATCACTCGAGGCTTCTAGCAGATCTGATATCAGAAACTGGGTGGGCCTCCGAATACCACGAACTCGTTGGACAAGGCCATTGGTTTGATGGTGTTATGACCACCCCTCCACTCGTCAAATTTTATGAGCAGTATCTCGGCGAAGCCAGCTCCCCCGTCCTCCCTATGGAATTCTCTATTACTGTCCCAACGTCTGGAGACATGGGTTCGAGGGGTGGGATCGTGGTGGACCAGTTGCAATCACCTGACCTCTACGGCCGTATCCAGGTGGTGCGGGGAGTGACAGAAGGGGTCTGGGATTTGACAACGCGGAACATCCATCGCTTCCATCTTGCCCCGGAGTCGAATGGATCCGCTTTCCCGTCCATGCTAGTGATTGATGGCTCGGAGGTCCCGTCCTCCCTCGTGACTCGGGGATCAGAGGAAGCTATCTGGTTCGTGAGAGCGGAAAATGGGTACTGGAAAGCGTCTGCCGACAGAAGCTGGCGGAATCTATCTCAACGGTACGGACGCCAGGTGGGAAGCCAGGACGCGTTCCTCCGTTCATCGGGTCCTTTTACCGTCCGGTCATGCTCCCCTCACCTCGACGAGGTCGCCCTTCAAATCAGCCGCAATCTGTTCCAGTATCTTGCTGCCGACTCCTGGATTGCCCGGGGCTGCGGTGTTCATGATGAGGGATACCATCCGGATGGTGGGAATGTGGTCACCGTGGCTGTTGGGAGGGATTTGCCGCCTTCGAACCTTCCGACATTCCCGATTCGCGTCGAGGATGATCGATTGAGTTTGTGGATGAGGTGTGGTTGGGGATATCCCCAAACTGGAGCTATCCCCCAGCAGCTGGCACTGGGGTTGAGTCCGTCCCTGGATCTGTGCGAGCACCATTACCGTTTCAACGACGAAGGAGGAATGGGAGCCGTGTTCCTCCGGCCGTTAGAGAACGAGAGGCTGGAACTGGTGATTTGGGGTGTGGACGAAGTGGGGGTCCGTCAGGCTGCGCGTCTGATCCCGATGATAACGGGTGTTGGACAACCGGACTTTGTCGTTCTCAGTGATAGTTGCCGGTGGAAAGGCCATGCAGGAGCCCATGCGGCGGGGTTCCTTGATCATTCCTGGCAGATCTCGAGAGCTTCGTATGTGAGTTAGGTTAGATGACGTTGTATATATAGATCTCTCTCTCTCTATATATATGCACTGTGGAGGGGTAAAACATCCACGTTAGGCAGGTTAGGGTCAAGACATTGTCCCTAATCAAGTATTTTCTTTTTTAAACGGGTGATCCCACTCACACTCATCCCAAATCCAGTTAGACCGTTAGACCTTCTTGGGTTTATTATTGATCTATCCCACCCCTTCGCGTCTTCTCTCACCCAAACATCTTTTTTTCCTCCCCTCCATCTCTCACACACTCTCTCTATCTCTCCCCTTCTTCCTTCCCATTCCGTCTCTCTTCTTTTTCTCATCTAGGCAAGATTCAATCTATCTCTCCTTCCGATTGGTCTCTCCTTCCTTTCTTGGTGGTTTCCTCTCTCTTTTTGGGAGTTCCCTTCTCCGCCCTCCTTCCCTTTTCTATCCATCCCCTTTTTGGGAACATATCACGTGTATCTGTTGTTATTTATCAACACCTTCCCCTCTCTCTACCTCTCTTCCTTCCTCTTCCTCTTCCTCCTTCCTTCTCGTCTTCACCTTCACCTTCTTCTTCTTCGTCTTCTTCTTCTTTCTTTCTTTCCATCTTTTTCCTTTCTTCTCTCTGATTTATTTTCATCTTCTTTCTCAACTTCTTGACATCTATCTCCGTCAAGTTCTTTTTTCTCCATTCTTCACATCTTCCTCGTGGTGATCGTGGCTCTTTGTTTCTGATCAAAAGTCTTCATCTATCTATCTAGTGATCACGTCTATTTGGCTCTGAGACGTGTTCTGTTTATTCACTCTTGGTGGCCGCTTAAAACACCCGGAAGACACCGTTGTGTTTTGCATCTTTGTTTCTTTCTCTTCTTGACGCGTCTTTTCTTGTCTTCTTCATCTTTCCCACATCCTCACTCGATCATACTGACCAACCAAGTAACTTTTTCCACTTGTATGCTCTCAGTATGTCTTCTCATCCGATGAGCTCTCCAACAGAGGGCATTCAATCTCCTCAGTTCCCTGGAAACCCGGACAGGAATGCCATGGATAACCAAGCTGCTCCACGCAGTCGTGATACTTCGGTGAGACCTTACCCAGACTGTTTGGATCCTTCTTTGCTTTTTTTGTCTTTGCCTCCTCCATGGACCTGGACCCGTAGAGAGGATATAGTGCCCGAAATGAGTTTCTTTTTTGTTGAGCTAACGCCAAGGTAGGGAGGCATGGATTCTAACGCCTCCAATGCAACTGCAATTCCTTTGACTACCGCGAGAGTTGGGAACCGCCACGCCAGCGTGGTTGATGGTGAGGAGCAGCCGTTGAACAAGGTCAAAAATCCTCTTCCCTTTCTTCTCCTTCTCTTGTTTCGGCTATTGACAATCCTAGAAGCAGAAGTTCGAACATCCCAGCACCGTTGAGCAATATCAACCGTCGACTATGGAGCAGATTCTTGCCAAACTTTCTCCCAAGGATCAAGTCGCTGCCGATAAGTCCGTCATAAACGATAACATCCTCTCCAAATTGTCGGAGCAACAGGCTTTGCTGGAAAGACAGCAACAGCAACTCCTTTCCAACAATACCACTCGAGCGGATGACGGCCACTCATCGGATACCTCAGCTCCGTTGACACCAGCTGCGGAAACCTTACCGGCTTCTTCGTCAATCGACAATAACCCTCCCAATGGGAATAAGATGGGTGTGGTGGAGATGCTTCGCCTGAAGCAGGAGTTGCTCGCAGCCAACTCTCGCATAGCTCTCCAAGAGCAGGAGCTGGCGCAGACTCGTGTTATTAAGCATACCCTGGACCAAGCAATGGGCCCGCCTTCGGAGGCTGAATTTGGTGGTCGCGACGTGACCGAACAGACCATCAGCAGTTTGCAAAACGCCTTCAATGCGTCGACCCGACCATTTAACCAGCGTCAGGACAATTGGACGCCTCCTGATGATGCTCGTTCCGACGTCTCAGATGCGCTCTCAGCTGGGGCGTACAACCGCGCTCGTGGTATCTGGAACAATAATTCCCAGCCAGCGACCTTTGGCATAAATGGGAACGCGGGAGAAAAGAATTACCGTGACCCTCCGGCCGGACCTCCTGAGCAGGGCCGTAATTGGAACAGCCGCCCCATGAGTCATGGGTTTCCCAACCAGTCGGGGTTTCCTCATAGTCAACGCGTCTTGTCTGGGCCATCTCATCCTGTTTATGCTGTCAATGATGGACGTTACGCCGGTGATCATGCTCCCTATATGCAGGGGAACGCCCCTCGTCGCTCTTTTACGCAGGTTAACCGTGGCGGTTCCTGCTTTCCCCCACAGAATTCACCCTGGGGCACTTTCTCAGCAGAGCCTGCCGTTGTCCCTCCCAGGACCTCGGGAACTCCTCACATCGGCAGTTACCAACAGGTTGGAGGGTTCCCTGCCGCGGCACCCTACCATCCCCGCCCGATTGGCACTCCACTGTCGCCAACTGCGGCTGAGTTCACGTCCGCCAACTCAAGCGTCAGTTCTTGGGGCTCTCCTGTAAGTCAAAACACTTGCCTTGAATATTCGTTTGTTAACTCTGTTGGGCTAACACGAACCAGTCCCAGACCTATGTCTCACCACTTGAACCCATGAACTACCGCCGTCTTCTCGACAAAAATGTCACATGTGATTGGAAGTATATCGTTGACAAGATTGTCTGCAGCAACGACCAGCAGGCATCCATCTTTCTTCAGCAGAAGCTCAAGGTTGGGACTGCGGAGCAGAAGTTTGACATTATCGAGGCAATTACTAACCAGGCTTATCCACTTATGATCAACCGTTTTGGAAACTTTCTTATCCAACGTTGCTTCGAACATGGAACTCCTGAGCAAGTTATTGCCATCGCTAACTCTATCAGGGGCAATACCTTAAGCCTTAGCATGGATCCATTTGGTTGCCATGTGGTCCAGAAAGCATTTGACTGTGTACCCGAAGAGCACAAGGCTGTCATGGTTCATGAGTTACTTCGCCGTATCCCCGAGACTGTGATCCACCGCTATGCTTGTCATGTATGGCAAAAACTCTTCGAGCTTCGGTGGAGTAACGAGCCTCCCCAGATCATGATCAAGGTCAACGAAGCCCTGCGTGGAATGTGGCATGAAGTTGCACTTGGCGAAACAGGAAGTCTGGTTGTCCAGAATATCTTTGAAAACTGTGTAGAGGATGAGAAGGTAAGACTCTTTACCGCTATTATCAAACTAAATCTAACCGGCTTATAGCGCCAAGCTATTGAAGAGGTCCTGGCAAAGATTGACCTTCTTTCTCATGGCCAATTCGGCAATTGGTGTATCCAGCACATCTGTGAACATGGTGCTCCTCACGATAAAAGTCGTGCTATCGAACATATTCTTGTCTGGGCTACGGACTACAGCATGGATCAGTTCGCCTCCAAGGTCGTTGAGAAGTGTTTGAAAATCGGTGGGGCCGAGTTTCTCGAACGTTACCTAGGCCGGGTTTGCACCGGCCGTGCAGATAGACCTCGCATGCCTCTCATTGACAGTGAGTCAGCTGGTAATTTCTCTAGTAGGATCATATGCTTACCTACTTTGTCCTTGTAGTTGCCGGAGATCAATACGGGAATTACCTGATTCAGTGGATTCTTGTGAATGCCAGCCCTCACCAGCGTGAAGTCGTCGCAACTCACATCCGGTTTGTGCGAATGATCAACTTTGAAAGGTTACTGTAACTAACTCTTTCGACAGTAAACATATGGTGTCCCTGCGTGGCTCCAAATTTGGCTCTCGTGTTGCATTGCTCTGCTGCAACCCGAGTCATGTCACCCGCCCCGGACCCGGAGCAGGAGTCCAAGTCAATCGCTTCGGACCCCCCAACGAAGAACGTTTTTCGGTTAGCACTCATCCTGGGGGTCGATTCAATCGTGGTGGGCATTGGAACTCCGCCAATTACGCTCCGTACCGCTAATAAATCCGCTCAACCTCAATGATGCCTTGATGTCGGCCCTTACCGACGCCCATAAGTCGTTGATTGTTTTCAATCCTAGAATGTGAACAGCCACATGTCCCGATGCACATTTACAGTTATCTTTCCCTGGTCTCAGATACTAGGATGTCCGGCTGTTGTGTTCGGTCTGAACTCATCTTTCCGTTGGCTTGTTTGAGGTTCCTTGACCAGCAACAACCAGTCTGATCCATCTCTTTCTCTTATCCAGATATTTCCTTTTTTTCTCCCTTTTTTTGTCTTTTCATTTCCCCCTTTACTTCGTCTTTTTCCTCTTTTCTCCTACCCCTTTCTTTGCACCTGGAACGAATATCCATTTCACATTCTCTTAAATTGTCATATCTTCTGAAGATGACCATATCATAAAATTACTAATCGGCGTGGGTTTATGTTCCCCGGTACTTTGGTTTACCGAAAGAAGGACCTGGTTCTCACGATGCTTCTTCTCCCATGTCAAAGTCCTATCATACTGCCCTTTTTTACATTCTGTGTTCGTGAGTACGTTATGCCTTGGTCACTCGTTTTTATTATCCTTTCCCGGCTAAGATACAGCTACATATTATGTCCCGATTAAGTGATTTTTAATGTCTTTCTTTTTATGACAGTGTTGAGAGTTGAAAGCCAGCTGTTGCATTATCGGAGAGTTTCTCTGACCTTTTCCTGTTTTCCCAACGCATTGTTATCCATCAGGAGTCCTGAAAATCCAAAACATGTATTTTAGCAGCTTGTACAATAAGATAGTTCAAAAGTCCAAGAAAGAAAAACTCTTATGTAGAATTCTTCCAGACAGAAGCCACTCGGAATGCTTGAATTTTGGGTATTCATTGAGAGCGCGGTGCATGAGGTTGGTGGTTATATGTAGCTTTAAATAAGCTATTAAAAAACTATGCTGATGGGTGGTATCTTTTTAAAAAACAGTAGTGACACAAAACTCCAGGTATGGTCCTATTAACAGCAGTAATAAATATGCAGGCGTTGCATTATCATTCGCTTGTAGTATGTTCTACTTTCCTACATCCTGACCGTCGTCCTTGCTCTTGGTGCAATTATTGCTGTCCGCAGTTTCGTCGTCCCCCTTTTCCCAGGGTTTCCGCCTCTTTGCGGCCGTGCTAGGTGCCTCTTTACCAGTTAGCACTGTATCTGGGATCTCTTGGATCCCAGGGATCGGTTGACCGGTCGTTATCAGTTCGACGATGTGAGCAAATGAAGAAGGGTAGGATGGTTCTGTTTCTGTTGTTGTTGCAGATGTCGACGCTGGCGATGGACCATCCGTGGTAGCAACTGTTGCCGCTGTTGCTGTTGAGGTCGAGGTCGAGGTCGTGGATTGTGGCGGTTGAGGGTCGGATGAGAGTGGTTGAGTGGATAGCCAGGCCTTGTAGGCTGAGAAATCAATTGGAGGCTGGATTGCTTTTTTACTATGAGTTGGAAAGGTTAATGTTATATATTTAACTCAACAAATGTTCATTCCGTCCCAAAGATACAAAAAGGAACAGGGAGAAGCGAGATTTATAACCGACTAACCGGGAGTAATAGAAACATTTCGCCTGGAGAGCAAGGTCGTCGTTGCGATTGAGTTCTTGCTCCGTCGGAGGGGTATCAGGATGCCCTAGTATAACCGCAAGACCAATTTTGAACTCTGCGTCGGTTTTGAACGGATAGGAATGGAGATTCTGGAGGACAGATTCAGGCGGTGGTTCGATTTGAGAAGGACTGGATTGCTGTAGCTGGGTAGGCGCGGAGGATTGGGCGGAGGAAGAAGCTGGTGAGGGGTCGTTGGCGGTGATGTTATTGGTCTCCATTAGATATGTGATGGTTGATGTTATAATAGGTTTCCGCTTGCTGAAGGGCTTGTGAGTCTATACATACACAGCCGTATGCATTGATGTTGTTTACTTCGAAATTTCCAGGGAAAGCAACAATCAATAGGTTCTATCCATACTGCGCGTTCTCCCCTGTGACATTGGGGTATCTGATCCACCGCCTGATTCTGCCCCTCTCACGAGGGAATTATACCGAGGTACGTTCTGATATTGGATATAACAGACCGAACATCTCAGTAACCAGCACAGGAACTCCATAATATTTAATAGAAAATAATTGACCTACCGAAGTGAGGGCATCGGGATTGTTTACGTGACATCCGTGAATTGCGTGAGCCGACGCCGCCGGCCAACTAATCTCGCGTTTTCAAAAAATATCAATTTACCCCCGCCTAATAACTCAATTATGTCTGCTGATAACGCCGCCAGATGAGTATTCTAGGTAAACTTTTAAGACAACTCAACGCCAATTGATGCTCGCTTCTGACCGATATGGTATTGAACGCCTCCAAACCAAAATCATCTCATCTAAACCTGCCAACTCGCTCAATTCACATCCATCGTATCCGCGTCATGTGAGCTCCCGTTTGTCTTTGATTCTCCGTTCATACGCTCTGCGAGCTCCTGTTTCGCGTGGACGTCTCCGCTCTGGCACCCAGGACAATTGTGGACTATTTCATGGGCGAATACATCGCAATCTATGCAAAAGTGGTTCCCACACACGGTACATTCATACCGGCTGCTAGCACTGATTCCTTTCACCGACTCATCTTCGGTTGAAGGTATGGCGGGAAAACGTACCCCGCAGGCGAAACAGCTCGAGCTCTTAGAAGCGCTCTTCCAAGGTACTTCAATCCAGTTGATAAGTGGAAATAAGTGATGGTAAGAACGAGCTAAATGCGTCGAGAGGATAAGAGTCAGACCACACGTTGGGCATTCTGCTGGAAGTGCACAGACTTTGCTGCCGCATCGAGAGCAAAGATATCCGCCGCGGGAAGGCTTTGAATGACATGCGCAAAGAGAAGGGAAGGAGTCCATCGTGTGGGAGGGAAATCCCATCATCAATAGAGAATTGGCAGCAGATTGTTTAGAATGAACGGCTGATGGCGTAGTCACCTCCATCATGAGTTCGTGGAAATGATGCTCGTGGAGAGCGACATTGTAAGAAGACTCATTATTCGTTTTTGCACAAAGTTCTCGACAGATAGCTACTTGTGCCGCGAGTCCAACAATCCCAACTTTGATTTTGTCTGCAACGAGGGTGGAAATGGTCTGATGAATGTCACCGGAGTCGGAAGACAGCAGCGCTCCGAAAATAATCAGGACTTCTCGAGCGCCATGGCTTGGAGTATGACTGTAAACAAGTAGTGTTAGTTTACGTATATAGCCCCCTTTTATGGTCGATATATGGGACTTACAAAAGTGCACCGCGAGCCATCTCAAGCCCATTCTGAAGACTTGGAAGACCCTTGGGATCGTGAGCTCGAAGAGCTTGTATTGAACTGATATGCTCAGTTGGATTTCCACTCATATCGCTGATTCTAATCGCAAGGCCATCCCTCATACCAACCACGCCAAGCTGCGAGATGGGGTTTTGTTCGAAGAACTCCACCACGAAGTCTTGCGCATATCGTAGAGTTAAAAGGTAGCGGGTGGGCCGAAGATCTTTTTCTGCCATGGCGGAAGAAAGATCCAGAATCAGTATTAGATGACGGATGATACCCCGTTGGAGCGGAGTCGTGTCCCTCAATAATCTAGTACGGAATGGCATGGAATTAGCCTTCGTTCGCTTTTGCCGAAGGACCAAGCCCTATATCTCATTCATACATATGTGCTTTAACGCATAGAGCTCACCTCTTTCTTTTCCCAGCTTCTAAGAGCCCTTCAACTGTAGAATTGATTGTCCCGTCTGCACCTTCCACGAGGGATTCCCAGGTCCTAGAAACCTCCCATTCTGCACCACCACGCTGCTTCCTTTTCTTCGACCGCGTTCCATGCCCAGCTCCACGGATAGCCTCATCGGCTCCATCATCCGAAATATCTTCGATGTATTCTTCATCCGAGTCGGCCATGTCAGACAACCGTAGGGGAAAGGTTGGGATGTGTTGGTGTCGCAAACAGGTCGGGAGCAAAAGATGGCCGATGTGAACGCGACGGGCCCAAGCTCCCTCGGCCGCGTTTTTCCCCTTCTTTTTATCCTCGAGATTTTCCCCCTTTGTTAAAGCAAAATCAAAGCCTCACAGCAACGTCTTTAACTGTGCTTCCCGAAGGAGCATCGCGATCGATGTGGGGCGGCTTAGGTTCACGGAGATGCTTCGATGTGTCTTGGAAAGGATTTGGAGAGTTCTTGTCGGTGGTTAGAAACGGAACTGCGCGTCATGCATGTCATCGATTCACCCTCCCCTCATTCTCCCCCTCCACTTCATCGTTCACTCCTTTAAAGACCGGACTACCTTCATCTTCCCTACGAAACTGCTCAACCGGAATACGCACAATGGGGTCAAAAGATAGAGATACCCTACCAGAGGTGTAAGAATTTCCTTATACCCCTATGCCTCTATTTCAATCTTATTCCGCCGTGTATCTAGATCAGACTTGAGAATGGTTTCTAACTCGAACGTAGGGTGAAACCAACACATTATAAGCTCTCCCTCTTCGACTTGAAATTCAGTGGCTCCTGGAGTTACAATGGCATTGTCGAGATAGATACCAAAATAGCTGGCAGGACTGACGAGGTTGTTCTCAACACCAAAGAAATCGACATCCAGGATGCCGAGATATCTACTGGGGATGGTATGCGAGCCAGGAAAATGATACTTGTTTGTATTGCTGATAGGGCAGTAGAGCTAATGCATTCATTCTTCATAGGGAAACCATCGACCAGATCGCTTGGAATAACGTACGACAAGAAGTCCGAACGGGCAACGATCAAGTTTCCGTCGGAACTTCCTCCTTCTTCGGCTCGTCTCGTTATCCGCTTCACAGGGACTATCAATACTGCAATGGCTGGTTTCTCTAGAGCTAAATATAAAGCCGCCGGAACACCGTCTCAGGATACACCGAAGGAAGGAGACTTCCATTACATGTTCAGTACCCAGTTTGAGTCGTGCGATGCACGGCGAGCATTCCCCTGTTTTGATGAACCCAATTTGAAGGCTACGTTTGATTTCGAAATTGAGATCCCAAGAGGCTTGACTGCCCTCAGCAATATGCCCGTGAAGTCTGTTCGCGATGGAAGCAATCCTGGGCTTCAATTTGTTACGTTTGATAGGACGCCGATCATGAGCACATATGTTAGTCAGAAAAGGCTCCCGGGGAATTTAACCGAGTAACATGCTAATTGGGGTGATGCCTTCTCACAGCTACTCGCATGGGCTATCGGAGATTTTGAATACGTGGAGGCCATGACTAAACGGAAATACAACGGGGCAAGCATACCTGTCCGTGTCTATACGACAAAGGGCCTCAAAAACCAGGGCCAACTGGCATTGGAATCTGCAACCCGAACTGTGGACTACTTCTCAGAAGTGTTCCAGATCGATTATCCTTTGCCAAAAGCTGATCTTCTTGCAGTCCATGAGTTTGTAAGTTTCTCCCAGATCATCCTAAGGTGCATTTCCGTATCTAGCAACATCTGCTAGGATTTTCGTCGCTGTCTCAATACTCTCGCAGTGCGTGGATAATGCTGATGTACCTTGAATTAGGCTATGGGAGCGATGGAAAACTGGGGCTTGGTCACCTACCGAACCACTGCTGTTCTCTTCGAAGAGGGCAAGTCGGATGCTCGGTATAAGAACCGGGTTGCCTATGTCGTTGCGCACGGTAAGTGTTTACACAATAATTTGGTGATGTTTACAACCTGACTCGTTCTTTAGAGCTTGCCCACCACTGGTTCGGAAACCTTGTAACCATGGACTGGTGGAATGAGCTTTGGCTCAATGAAGGGTTTGCTACCTGGGTTGGCTGGCTAGCGGTGGACCATTTTTACCCCGGTAAGCCTTTTTCTCGTCCACCATTGTGCAAGCTCGAGTGACTGACGGGTCGACGTTATAGAATGGAAAGTGTGGTCTCAGAATGTCGTACGTAGTTCAAGAGGTACTTCCCTTTTTTCAACTTCGATTAACCGTTCCATAGGCTGAAGGGCTTCAACCAGCCTTTCAACTCGACTCCTTGCGAGCATCCCATCCAATCGAAGTGCCTGTGAAGAATGCCCTAGAGGTGGATCAAATTTTCGATCATATCAGCTATCTCAAGGGAAGCGCTGTCATCCGAATGCTTAGTAGTCATCTTGGGCAGGAAACCTTCCTACAGGGTGTCTCTAACTATCTAAAAGCTAATGCTTATGGTATGACGCTCCTAGGATCATTCTGCTATGCCACACCAACTGACGTATGTCCAGGAAATGCCACTACCAACGATCTTTGGTCAGCTCTTAGCGAGGCATCGGGTCAAGACGTCCATAGTTTTATGGTGAGCAGATTTTTTATTTCTCCCAAGATCCGGCGAGTGCAGTTATATTTTTTGGTTAAATTTGCTGATTGAGATAACTAGGATCCTTGGATTCGTAAAATCGGTTTCCCTGTTGTGACGGTGGCCGAAGAACCTGGCCAGATTAGCCTTCGCCAAACAAGGTTTCTCTCTGCTGGAGATGTGAAACCAGAAGAAGATGAAACTGTATGGTGGATTCCTCTGGGTCTTCGTTCAGGGACAGACACTGCATCCAAGACGACTCGGGCTCTCGTCACGAAGACAGATACAATCCAGGGAATTGATGACGGCTTCTATAAACTCAATAAAGATCAGTGCGGGTTTTACCGGACTAACTACCCGCCAGCACGACTTGTTAAACTTGGGCAATCTCAGGACAAACTAAGCACTGAAGATAAGATCGGCCTTATTGGAGATGCTGCGGCGCTTTCCGTTTCTGGAGAAGGCACTACCGCGGGTCTTTTGGCATTCATCGAGGGTTTTAAGGGAGAAGATAACTACTTGTACGTTGACGTCGTAATCCAGCCAACGCCTTACTGACACCGACGGCAGGGTCTGGTCTCAAATTTCAACGTCCTTGGCCAACATGCGTTCGGTCTTCGCTGATGACGATCCGATTGCCAATGCCCTGAAGAATTTCACACTGAAGCTTGCTACACCAGCAGCCGAGAAAATTGGTTGGGAATTCCAGGAAAGTGAAGACTTCCTCACAGGCCAACTTCGGAAGTTGCTCATCGGGATGGCGGGCAACGCGGGTCATAAAGAGTAAGTTATCGGCAACAGCCACAGTAATAAGCTTCAAAGCTAACGTATATATAGGATCATCGCTGAGGCGCAGCGGCGCTTTAGGCTCTGGACTTCGGGAGACAAGAATGCAATTCACCCCAATCTCCGGTCTGTCATTTTCAATCTCAATATTTCCGAGGGTAGCCGTCCTGAGTTTGAGGCCATCAAGCACGAATATTTGACGACTACCTCTGTGGACGGCAAAGAGATTTGTCTCCAGTCACTTGGCCGAGCCAAGGATCCTGCTTTAGTGAAGGAGTTCACCGACTTTCTTTTTTCAGATGATGTTGCGATCCAGGATCTACACACGGGAGCAGCATCCCTTGCCGCCAACTCCAAAGCGAGAGGTCTGCTCTGGGATTACATCAAGGGCAACTGGGATGCTATCTACGGGAAAATGGCTTCAAACAATGTTGTCTTTGAACGCTTTATTCGACTGAGTCTTTCCAAGTTTTCAGACCACGCGATCGAGCAAGACATCGCCGCTTTCTTCAAGAACAAAGACACCGGAGGGTATGACCGTGGGTTGGTTGTTGCCTCCGACACAGTCAGAAGCAACGCCAATTACAAGAAGAGGGATGAAAAGCTTGTGCTGGAATGGCTACAGGCTCATGAATATGCTTAAATCTATGTACTTACTCGTCACCCCGATGTCGGCCATGAATGAGGTCAAGTAGCACAGCTGGGTAGGCTTTTAGAAATGAAATGCAAGTTGATATCAGTCTTACTTCTCCCTCCTCCATGTACACTCTCCCCTTTGCTGTAGCAGCAAGAAGCTAGAATAGCCTCTGCTTGATATTAGGGTAATCCTTTGAAGAGTCTCGTGAACTCTACGTAAGTTTTGATACGGGTATGTACACCTCTGGTGGCCAGAGAGTAGGTAGGTACAATGGTCATGTGCAAAAGAGCCAACAGGTGGTGTGATAAGGCAAGAAACTTGCGGAAGGTCCTTTTTTTAATTTTTTAATTTTTTAATTTTGTTTTGTTCAAAGTAAGGCAACTCTGAAAAGTTCTCCTTTTTAGCTTACTTGTTTGCCCTGTGTTTCTAACTCTCACTCTTCTTTCATTCCTGCAAGGGGATAGTGAAGAAAGAAAAGCGTCAAGCATCTTGGGTTTGTTTCAGTTCTTTGGGGACAGTTTTGATCAGCAGAGCCGCCCTCTGTATCACGCTAGTCTGAAACAGGCACTAGTAGCTCCAGATTGTTCTGGCACTGCTGAGACCAGCAAGAACAAGACAACCTCCAACTCTTATTTGAAGCCGTTGCTCTCTGCTATATCATCCCCCTCCCACAGAATCAACAACCTACTCTGCTCTACCTTGAATACAACTATTGATCGCCATCTAACCTCTCCCTTCGAACAACACTTCTCGAACCCGTTCCCACCGCCATCATGAATCCAGAGTTGTAAGTGACGTCGCAGCCGCGTAATGAAGCCTTCTGAGCTGTCCAACATCCTCTATCCCCCCAAGTGACTTAGGTTAGCTAACAGTTCTGCGATAATCTAGAGTACCGTTTTATTTCTGTTTCAAATATCTGGGAGTTATTGCTATCCAGTCGATTACCTTAGAGCTTGCGTGTTGGTCGATTCGGATGTCTGACCGTTCTTTGATAGATACGACTACCTCTTCAAGCTCTTGCTTATCGGTGACTCCGGCGTTGGAAAGTCGTGCTTGTTGCTTCGATTTGCGGACGACACCTACACTGAAAGCTATATCTCTACCATCGGCGTTGATTTCGTGGGTTCCCCTCCCCTCTGCCTCTCTGCCTTTTCCCTTTTTCCTTTTTCTTTTTCTTTTTTTTTTTTTTTGCTTGGGTAAACTCACGAACGTTATATTGACATTCCTTTGCTGCCTAGAAAATCCGAACTATCGAGCTTGACGGAAAGACAGTCAAACTTCAGATCGTACGTTATATCCCATTTGCCCTGTCGTGTCTTGAGTCTATGTAGCTAAGACCAGTCCTCTTTTAGTGGGATACTGCCGGACAAGAGCGTTTCAGGACCATCACCTCGTCCTACTATCGTGGTGCTCATGGAATTTGCGTTGTCTACGATGTTACCGATATGGATTCTTTCAACAACGTGAAGCAGTGGCTCCAAGAGATCGACCGTTACGCCACCGAGGGTGTCAACAAACTGCTTGTCGGCAACAAGAGCGATATGGAAGACAAGAAGGTTGTGGAGTACACCGTCGCAAAGGTGTGTAATTGAAGAACCCCATCCGTGGCCACGTATATATTCCATCGCCGTTCATCCACTAAATCATAATCAAACAGGAATTTGCGGATAGCCTTGGGATCCCCTTCTTAGAAACGTCCGCCAAGAGCGCCTCCAACGTCGAACAAGCGTTCTTGACCATGGCAAGGCAAATCAAAGAGAGGATGGGCACTGCCACCGTCAACAACAAGCCAACCGTCCAAGTTGGCCAAGGCCAGGGTGTTCAGTCAGGATCCGGTGGTAGCTGCTGCTAGATGATGGGTACTTTCTGTGCTACCTGTTTCCCCTTGTGACGTGACGCTCTACTTAATAGGAACACGATTTAGCCAAGCCAAGCGGCGGCTTTTAGGGAGAGGGAGCACCTGCGTGTAGGAGAACCGGTTTTCGGGCGGGACAAATGCACTGAGCTGGTTCTTTCTCCCTTATTTTGCCTTTTGAGCTTCAAATCTGAATCATGCCCGTGAGAAACTATCTCTAACGCACGTGCATCTCATTATGTCCCGGAGCTGAACGGCTGCCTCTACTATTTACTTCCTCAGTTTTCCCCCTCCCTCGCCTGTGCTTTAGAATGTGCTTTGTTTGAATCTGCTTTTATGGTTTCTCTAATTTTCCCTTCCTGTTTCTTATTTTAACTCACCTTTTCTTATCTATTATCAAGTACTACTATGCCTTTGTTGCTTGCATTTTCGCCCCCCTTGACCACCTCTTTTACTCTCCTTTCCATCCTCATATATGTCAGTGCTTTTGTAGGTTGGATCAATTGTGTATTTGTGGAATATCAGTTAACGACTTGAAGATCTTTTCTTTCTTGATCAAGTGCCCATACTCGGCTGATATAGGAGTGTGTGAGAGGCCTAGGAGGTTTTTTTTTATGATTAGTATTTTCAATATTTCTTCTCTCCGCGTCATGTTTTCCTAGATATTCGATGAATTACATCATCGGGAGGGATAATGAACCAGTTTCCTGTTATGGTCGAATGAATTCTATATGTAGATTCCTAGAGCCATGAGATCTGAGATGATGGTGATAAATTCTTCATCTTCGTTATATTTAGCTTTACGCGCGGGTTAGGCCCCACGTAGGTAGAGAAGGAGAAAGATTGACTGGGAAGAGCTTCCACGCCAGGCTTGTTGATGATAAGATAAGAGAGAGAGTGGATATTCTGTTGTTGTCAAACAACAGTAGTAGTAGGCTGTTGACCATAACACAGGGGAGTCCCACATGCTCCATGGGTCAGGGGTGAGAGCCGCTGAAGTTGACCTTGTAGAACTAGGGAATAGAGTGAATCCTATGATATATATCTTGCATCGCCCTCTCCAGTTCGAGATAGAAATAAGGGCTACGGCGAACTACGTGTGTCGTAAGAGATAGAAACAGCATATATATCTATCCACTACTGGAGCGCTCAGAATTCAACCTTTCGATCGTTTCAAGGTCCCATGTTGGTCTCCGTCAAGGGGAAAGGAGAAGAGCCCATATTTGCGTCGACATGTTCTATTATATTCTTTCTTGTGATTAGCACTTGACAGACCATTAATGGAGAACGCAAACGATTCTACCTTTTTATGGGAGATGAAGAAGTGAAAACCTCGGCTTGAAGAATATTACATATCCGGAGCACGTGATTCGATGTTTTCCACGAAAATGTGCCAGGAGCGTTTCGGGACGATGAAATGCGAGCGGCAATGATCAAACCCATAATTCATTATTCAAAGACTCAAATACGGCATGAAGAATATATACTACTGCCAGCCTAGAGATAGAATCTAGATGGTAGGCCTTAATTTTTATTATTAGTATTATTCTGTTGTTCTCTGATATTATTGTAGTTTTCGAAAAGGGGTCTGGGAGGAGGAAAAGGGAGGAAGATTAAGCCGAGGCAGTGATCGGAAGTTTCCCCAACGTCATAAGTCTCCAAACTACAATTTTGTGGACTCTCGCCGATAGATTCTCGCGCCAGACGACAACAGATTCCGATTTATTTAAATACTAATATAATATCGTTTGCTTCTTAGATCGGGTTATTATCTTATTATTACTGCCCTCGTCGACTCTCTCATGCATTTCGTTTTCTCTCGATAGAGTCTGTTCAATCGTCGCCATCCCCATAGTTCTATTGAGAAGTCTCCTCCCCCGTTCTCTAGGTAGCGCAGAAAAACAGCTAAAGAGAGAAGATAAAAGACATTCTCTATTCACCTACGCTAGAACTCCGAGTAGATAAAAGCCGGGGTTTGATACGATTCCGTTGTCTCTGTGCTACGTAACGTCAATCACAACTTTGGACCATGTCTCAACCATCTACCGCATCGGCATCCCAGAAGAAGCCTGCTGCGCCAATTTCGGCTGCACAGCAAGGTGACAACATTGCCCACGCTCTGGCTGGCGCAGGTGGAGGAATATTGTCTATGGTCTTGACGTACGTTTCGTGCTCTCATCGTTCCTTGGTCTCGGGCTAACGACCTGGTGGATTAGGTATCCTCTGATCACACTTTCAACGAGAGCGCAGGTAGAGTCTAAGCGTGCTCAGTCAAGCACCCTTGATGCTGTCCGCAGTATTGTGCAGCGAGAAGGCATCAACGGTCTTTATGCGGGACTGGAGTCTGCGCTCTTCGGTATCAGCGTCACTAATTTCGTCTACTATTACTGGTACGAATGGACCCGTGCTGGCTTCGAGAAGGCAGCCGTCAAAGCTGGCCGGGCATCGAAGAAGCTCACCACGGTGGAATCCATCATCGCAGGCGCTCTGGCAGGAAGCGCGACTGTCATGATTACGAACCCAATCTGGGTAGTAAACACCCGCATGACCGCCCGAAAATCCGAGACGGAGCAGGCTCTCCCGGGAGCCCCATCGAAGAAGTCCAAGTCCACTCTTGGGACATTGATAGATATCATCCAGCAGGAAGGTCCTAAGGCACTCTTCGCTGGTGTATTTCCGGCTCTCGTCTTGGTGATCAATCCGATCTTGCAGTACACCTTCTTCGAGCAGCTGAAGAACATCGTCGAGAGGAAACGGAGGATAACACCAAAGGATGCCTTCTACCTCGGCGCCATTGGCAAGTTACTTGCCACTTCCATTACCTACCCCTACATCACGGTCAAGAGCCGGATGCATGTCGCTAGCAAAGATGGCCCTAAGGAAAGCCTGAACAGCAGCCTGAAGCGGATTATTCGGGAAGAAGGCTGGAAGGGATTGTATAACGGTAGGTAGCCCCATTCATAACTCGCCATCCTTCCCATCCCCTTCTTCATTGCCAATGCATTAATCGAGCTGATAAAAAAATTTCCTATTCAGGTATCGGCCCCAAAGTGAGCCAGAGCGTCATCACCGCGGCATTCCTTTTCGCCTTCAAGGATGCCCTCTACGATGTCATGGTCGCGGCTCGGAGAAGAGGCCGGATCAGCAAATAACTTTTTTTCCCGATCCGTTGACTGCACCGCCCCCCCCCCCCCCCCCTGCAACCATGTCATATCTCTTAGCGAAGTGCTCCAGTCCACAGATCGTATATCAAAAGGAAGCCCTCTTAGAAGTATTATCCTTCGACAATCTCAGCAAGGGACATGCTTGTTTACTTGGGTGGCCCCCGGGGTGCATCAACACATCGGACTGAACTGTCCTCCCGAGGAATCCCCCCGACGGGGAACTCGAGTTTCTTCTGACACCCGAAGTCGAAGAAGAGAATGAATTCCAGCACGGTTCTCTCGAGAGGGATTCCTTGGCTCTCCATTTCTATCGGCTGTTTCTCGCGATACCCGTAATTATATCCCCTTCTTCCGTTTAATAATTTGAGCTGGTTTAAATGCTAGTAAATTGGGATATGCATGTTTTTAAACTTCTTTGCTTGTAAATAAATTGTCATTGATTTTGTCACTACTTTTTCACGATGGTCGGCACCCAACATCAACTACCTAAATACATTCCATTCGCCTAGGGTTTGTTCATGAAGACGCCTTTTGCAAGACTTATTCTATTTGATTCAGCTAAGGAAATTGTGACTTTCAACACCAGACCCGACGATGAGACGCCATGGCCAAAGAAATTCGTGTCCTACAGATCGGATCGAGTGGATGAGGGCTGCGCACCTGGCCACTCTAATATCTATAGACTATTTCTATTCGATTCGATTACATGACGAAGGTTTGCCTGCCACTGTTCTTTTTTGAATCAACCACATGAACTAGTACTTAACTTGAATATTTTACTTCGCCAATTTCTATAAACGAATGCCGGTGAGGTATTTCGATATCGCCGAGGTACTATGTCGAGACACGAGTTGGGAGTAAAACTTGACTGCAAATTTGAACTTTCACTTTCAGCTTGCTGTTCTTCAAGAATCAAGCTGCAAGCATTCAGTGATATATTCACTAGTGCTATTGATTTGAATCAGATTAATTAAATGCATCACAATAAGTTCACTTTCTTAAATTCTTAAATTTAAAATTGAGAATTTAAATTAGAAAGTTTTAAATAAATTCAATGTTGTTTGAAAGATCAACTTTCTCAATAATACAATGTCTTTCTTATGAATCACGTGTTGTCTCGTGACTTAATGAGCTATGCATGGGCCATTTCCAATTTCGTAGAAGTTATTTTCTTGGCAGGTTCCTCTGTATTCTCTCGCGTTAAGTGACAAATGCTTGATGATTCTCAAGACGCGATTTACTTGTTGACTTGATCTGAGAGTTTTGAAACCAGAACACTGTCGGCCTTCTTAAGAGCACTGCATTCGTGTAGTTGTATCCGCACGCTCGATCGATAGAATAGAATATCAATATTCTTTAACCTTTTTCTTCGATTTCTCTCATCCTACTCAAGAGACTGAATATAGGGCATTATAGAACCAGGTGTGAGTTTCTCTCTCGGTCTCGTCTTTGCAAATATACAACTCTCTTCCCGGATCGAAGTGCTGACAGATTTCTGCGGTGCCAAGTAAGATCCTCTCACCTCACCTGGGCATATCACTCTCTCGCACTGCCCCACCCTCTTTCCTCTTCGACATCCCACGCCCTGTGCTCTATCCGGTGCGCCCTCTTATACCGTTGGGTTCTGACTTTTTGAACCTGGAACCCATCCGTCTGAAAAAGGGACTGGAAGGCGTGCTCAACCGAGATATTTGAGCTGCCCTGGGGACCCATATATGTTGGAGTATTATCGAGTACACTAGACCTCTCCCGCTTCAAGACCTCATAAGACAAGGGCGAAACTCAACTAAGTGTCAACGGCGGCTTGATCTTGATACCGAGGTGGCGCATTCGGTGTAGAAGGCGTCCGTGGGTTGGGGTTGGTCCGAACCTCACCCTTCTCTCACTTTCTTCTCACTTCGAACGAGGGCTTGATTGTCTATATGCGCAACCAGATGTTGACCACAGTGAATGTGGCAACGCCCTGTTGAGTTGCAAAGGGTTTGATGAACAGCCGTGGGAATTTTTCTGATGTCTCATTTGCATCAAAATGACAAGCTGAATGTCAGGGTTGATCAGGAGATGCTACATTACCTACGCAAGGGAAAGTGGCGGGGGAAGCGAATGTTATTTCGAAAAAGATCTTCAGGCTCCCGGAGCTCGGTGGCAGTTCAATCATATCTCGACAGCCTTAACCGGCAAATTAAGAGTGACAAACCCATATCGGTTGGTGATTCGGCGCCAACTGGAGGAGATAAAACACCAAATAATCGTGAATTAAACGACAAAGCGCAGGGCAATAGTTCGTCCGATCCGCAATCAGGAACTGGTAGATTGACGCCAAGGCCTTCAAGGGAAGAAAGGCGACAGAACTCTCCTCTGGAAGAGGAGGCGCAGTCACTACTTCGCCAATTCCTTGCCAATTCCAAGAAATCTAAGAATCCGATCCCTGACTTTGAGCAAAACATCGAAGCTTCACAACAGGCACATAGCCCCCGAGATAAGCGTTCTGATACGCTCAAGCAGGATAGAGTCGACGAAACTTCGAAACAGGCTGCCGATGCGAAGGTGAAGCAAGATGGAAGTCTTACCTCCCGTTCGAAAGGGTCTAGCAGTCGGAGGGCTAGGCGGGACGGAATTCATGTCTCTCTCAAAACAGGAGTCGATGGGAATAAGTTCAGCAAGAACAAACCTGACGAAATACTGAGTGAGTCTCGGAACTCGTTGAAAAGGGCCGATGGGAACTCTAAAAAGAGCGAAACTTACAAAACGGAGAAACATAAACGACAAGCTGTTGAGAATGTCTCGAAGACGTCACCTACTCCGGGTCCAATTAAGAAAAGCCAACAACATTTATTCAAGGCGGATGTTTATGAGAGCGACAACGGACCCTTGAGTGACTCTTTAAAAGGAGGAGCTGATGGGAAACTTACAAAGAGTGTGTCTCGCGAAGTAGAGAGACACAAAGAGCAAGATGTAGAGAAAGTCTCGAAGACATCGACTACTGTTTCAAGCAAGCAAAGCCAACAGCAGTCAGTCAAGACCGATATCTATCAGAGAGGGAATGGGCTTTTAGAAGAAGAAAAATCAGCCAGGGGAAATTTTGATGTGGTGAAGAACGATGCAAGTTGTTTGTTTACTTTTAAAGTTCCGAACTCGCAGCGCGGTTTAACACATCTCGTCGCCGATGAGGCCAAACCAAAACAACACGCTGAGAATACTCAAAACGATATTCATCGGACCGAAAATTTCACAACCTCCGTCAGATCTTTGGTTGACAAAGAGCCAATTCCTGTTTCCCAGACAAGTTCTCTTAGCAACACCTCTCCTCGCCCTGAACCTCAACCTCCTACGCACGAGAGTTTCCGAAGACCACCTTTCAACCTCCCTTCCAGGGGACTCAAGGGGATTCATGCCACTTCGAGCAACAAGTCATTCGTTGAAGAGGATCAAGCCGAGCCCCCCTATGATATGGTGTCTAATAAAAGACCTCGGCGAGCAAATGCAGCTCGAGTCAACTATTCTTTGAAGCTACCCAAGTTATCGGGTTCCGAATCCGATGGTGCTGAAGCAATACATAAAGCTGCTAGCTATCAGACTAAAGCGAAGTCGTCTTTCTCAAAATCCCCTCCTTCGTCCGACCGCGAGTCAAAAATTCACCGCACGCGTCTCGTGCAGTCATCCGAACTATCTCAAATTCGTCAGGAGCTGTTACCATTGCCAGTGGTCAAACTTTTTAAAGCCGGTGATTATGCGCCTTATCGTAATAAAGGCTCCCGTGAAAAGATTATTCAGTCCTACGATAATGCCAGAAAAGTCCCCCCCGGGAACTCGGTTGGCGTTATTATTCATGTTGATTTTGACCATGATGAACAAGAAGCGATGTTTAACCTCATTTCTGGTGTTTACTCTCAGGCTCCCGTCGCCGATACGGATATGCTGATGCAAGATCGACTTATTCAACTTGCAAAATTACCAGGCTTCGACACAAAGTTTATAGCTGATCGGATTGATAGAATGAGTGAACTTCACGCCCTTCTATCGAAGTATACTAGCGATATAGAACATCTTCTATTTAGTATAAAAAACGGGAAAGATTTGACTTTGAAAAATGATTCGAAGGAAGCCTTAATTTTGCTACGCCGAATTGGGTTCATATCAGGAAGTGTTGTCTCACTTGTCACTGCTATGCAAGCCATAAGTGACGAGGATATCTCTAAACTCGCGATGCAGTTATTACAAACCAATCCACTCAGGGTCAGAAAAGTTCGAAGCCTAGAACGATTTCTAATTGACGTCAGAAATCAGCTCATTTCTACCTCGCCGTCGCTTCTTCGCGTGTCCGATCCTCTCCAGTATAAAGAACCCTTAGGAAATACGTGTCACGTCACTAGGCCTTCTACATTCCTAAGAAATCGCGAGATTGGAAATCAGCATCACAAGGCTTCCCGCACCACCCTTGATCGAGCACTACACGACACTAGTATAAAAAAACAAAGGTCTTGGAAAGGGGCTTCGAACGATGTGATCGTTCTAACATGGTCTCCCGATGGTACTCGCTTTGCTGCTGGCGCTACAGCCCAATGTGATACCCACAACATGGTCTATAATCGGGGTAACAACTTAGTCCTAGGAGATCTAACGAACAATCGATTAAATGAGTTACCGGACCATTGGGTCTTGAGACCCCCTCCGGCAAATGACATGGCTGACCCAAGACTTTATATGAGTGTGAGTGCAGTGAAGTGGTCGCCTTGTGGCAATAAATTGTTCACCGCGAGTTACGACCAAACTGTAAAGCTTTGGGATGTTTCGAACCACTCCAAGTCTCGATGTATTCATACCTTCCCGCATCCGGCGAAGGTGCAGGTTATGGCATTGTCACAGCATCATACCTCCTTAGTAGCAGTTGGTCATGACAGTGGCGACCAGTCTTTTGGTTTTTGGAACGTGGCAGAAAATCAGGGAACCGTTTCACGAGCTACGTACACGGACTTAAAAGTTCTTAAACATCGCCCCGGCAAGAAGATCGAGCTTCTTCCATCATCTTTGGCGTGGGGTACCTCCTTCGAATCAAAGGACTATTTGATAGCTGGGATGTCTTCCAACAGAACAGTCGATAACGGCGACCCTGCCCGGGATGGCTTTCTCACCGCCTGGCACGCCGATGAGAGTTCCTTTCGCCAAATTCAGTTAACGCCGAACTCTCAAAATATCTTTGACATAGCCTGGCATCCGAACGAGCCGTATTTCGCGGCTGGAAGTTCCGTTCCTACCGCGGCTCGTTCGCTAGGCATTGGCCGATCTACCCGATCCGTTGTGAGAATTTATGATCCTCATCAAAAGAGTAACATACTTGAGTATCAGTGTCCCGCACTCGATATCAATGATGTGTCCTTTTGTCCGACAGACACGAATTATGTGAGTGCAAGTTGCACGGACGGGATCACTTATGTTTGGGATTATCGAAATCGTGATAAGATATTACACAAACTTTCTCACGGCAATGCTTTAAGCGAGCTTGATGCAGGTATGACTCGGGAACAGGCTGACGTGGGAGTTCGTGTGGCGCTGTGGGGTAATTCAACTGACCGGCTGTTCACCGGTTCGTCCGATGGTGTTCTGAAATCATGGAACATTCTTCGAGCGCCGGAAGACGTTCACCTTCGGGATGTCGTGTCCCTTGACTCCGAAATCATGAGTGGCTCGTTTTCTCCAGATGGGACCAATATCCTCCTCGGTGACTCAGGTGGAGGGGTGCATATTTTATCAGCGGCCCCTTCTTTCAGCAACGCAGAAGGGCCAAAACCATTCGATTTTATCCCCGCCGGTGGTAACACGAAGGAAGCGGAGCAGAACGAGTCGGGAAACGTAGGAATCAAAGCGGGTCAGGAACTTCTATCGACCCGCCAGCTCGTCAAAGATAGTAGATACGGGGTTGGTCAGGGGCCGAACTATTCTGGACCTTATGCGTCCTGGGCTCGTCCAGACGGTACTCATCCATCAAGACTGGCTGAAACTCCTCTCAAAAAAGAGGTTCAGATGGAGCAGTTGGATCATAAGCTTACCCCACTTCCTGAAAGCCGAAAGCGCCAGGCCTCTCACACAGACTCAAAAGTGAAAAGACGGAAGAAGCGAGCATTTAAAGAACGCGAGGTCATCAACTTGATCTCCGACGACGAAGATGATGATGCTCTTCAATTTTTATCATCTAGATCTAGAACCGTGTCTTTTGACGAAAATAGAGCCTCGTCTGTGTCGAATGCAGTCGAATCGAATCCCAAAGTCGACGATTTAGCAGAAAGACTTGAGGAGGACTATTGGTGGCCGAGAAACTGCGATGTGGATGCAAATATTAGAGAGATGGAGGTGTAGATCTGCGATGAAGACTGAAGTGTTGTTGAAAGCCTGCAGTCTTAAGTTGTCTAACTCTAAGCGTTGAGTTTTAAGTCTTTTGACGTTTGATATCGATTCTCGATCTTCAGATCATGAAGAAAGAAGTTTGATGATAATTCATAAGAGAATCTTTTTGATTCTTTATTTTGCTTTTGCACTTTGCTGTGTTGTTTGTTAATAATAAGTTTTCTCATCTTCTTTAAGATGATACGCAGACGATGCAAGTTTTACTAATGCTTAACATGATACATGAATTTTAACTCTGTTGCTTTTACAGCTTGAAAACTCGACCATCATGATGTTAATTCTTAGTACTAGTACTTAAATAATAATAAAATCGAGTTTTTAATTAGTTAAATTCGTCAAGAAATCATGTTGAAATGATGAAATTGAGTTAAATGATGTTTGAACGAGAATATATAAATCAACATTCTCGGTGACGTCATAACTAGATATGTAATAAAAGCGGCGTTTGCACCGCCACAACAGGAATCGGAAAAACATTGATGAAAGCTTATCCGGACTACCGATAAGCCCCCCTCTCCGACATACATATACGTACATGGATTGAAACATGGGGGAAAGGATATATATATTCGAATAGCGATGGCTGGACTGAACTATCCTCTGTCTTCCTTCTTGGTCCTTTGTAAAATTGGATAATATATAAACCTGTCGTTCTATCTTTACCCGACCCGACTCTCACAAATCAAAAGAAACGTTACTTAATACTCGCTGAAAGAGACAGAAAAGATGGCCGATTTCGCGCCCCCGCCTGGGCCGCCGCCTCCGGTAGTCCCTGAGGGTTGGAAAGCGCAGTACGACTCGAATTATAGAGAATGGTATATTATTTCCCTCTAGCCAGCGTCCCGATCATATCACACGGTCAAGAACGTTGTGCTCGACAAAGATCTAGAAGTTCCCTCAAGCCCTATCCGCTATCCTCGTATCATCGGCTAATAAGTTTATCCCGCTATAGGTTCTATGTCAATCTCTTAACAGAGAGATCGCAATGGGAACGCCCAACTGCGCCTGCAGCAGCGGAATATTCGGCACCGCCGCCACCGAGACCAGATGAACTCCCACCGTCCTATCTAGAAAGTGGTCCCGCTTCGTCCTCGGGGACCCCGGGTATCGGTGGTGCCACGGGAGACATGAAGAAAAACCCGCACGATCCGGCGCTAGGATCGAATAATCCGTTCTATAGCCAAGGAAGTGGCAAAGAAAATCCGGCACCGCCAATCAGCACCGACGATGACGCGCGGTTGGCGGCGCAGTTGCAGGCAGAAGAGGATGCGCGGGCTGCAGCTTCTTCTCAGCGGCAACCGGATGGAAGGAGTCCTATTCCTGGAGGTGACGGCCGTGGTTACGATGCTTCTGGGTCATCGCCACAGTCGCTCCCACCACGACCGGAAGAAGAACGCGGGAGGAGTAGCGGAGGGGGGTTTCTTGGGAAACTATTAGACAAGGCCAAGGGTGCGCATAGCAGCGGTTCCTCGTCGTCTCCGTTTTCTAGACCACCTCCGGGCCTTCATCAGCCTGGCTACGGATACGGCCACCAACCCGTCAATCCCTATATGCAGGGAGGTGCGGGTTATTACCCTCCACATCCTCCTCAGCAAATGGGCGGGCCCTATGGTTATGGTGGTGGATATGGTGGATATGGTGGAGGATATGGAGGCTACCCGCCACAGGCGATGGGTAGACCTCAGCGCCGTGGTGGTGGCGGTATGGGAACCGCGGGTGCAGCTGCCTTGGGTGTAGGCGGTGGATTGCTCGGTGGAGCAATGCTGGCTAATGCCATGGATGACGACGATTATGGGGATGGGTATGAGGACGGGGTTGACGCTGGTGGCGGAGATGATGGTGGCGGTGGAGATTAGAGGTGTGGTGGTTGTTACGATTACGAACGATGTATACGTGTGAAATGGTTTTAAGGGATTCCGGAGTTGGAGGAACTTTTTACTCGACTTTCGCTGGATATTATATCTGTCTCCGTTCTTCGCTATAAATTTGCCATGTACTTAACTGATTATCAGCTATTCTTCTAAATCAAAGAGACCAACATGTATTTCAACCAATATCACTTTTATGGGGTTTTCAATGTATTGCATTTCTAATTCGTAAATTGAAATTTCTACCCAATGTAACAACCGGAGGGTGAAAATGATTACATACCCACTTCCGTCTCCTTCAGCTCTGCGTCCCCTTTCTACATCTTCATTCGTCGCATCATCCCCTCCTGCGGGAACTTCCTCCACTTGTATCTCTGCCCGTGCTTCCACTCTTCGCTCCCTTTGCCGCGACGGGCTCGGCAGCTGACTCGAGGGATGACATCGGGCCGGGAGACGTGCCAGCCATCCAGCCCGCAAGGTCAAAACTAGGAGCGCCTCCTCCACCACCACCACCACCAGCTCCTGAAGCAACCTTGTTCGCAGCACCGGCGATTGGTGACTTGGCAGACTGTTTCTCGAATTCTGCGCGCATTTCCGGGTCCACTGTTCTTTTTGTCAGTCTTGTTTAGAGCTAAGATAAGAAGGAGGGAAACGAACTGTTATCCATGAGGTATGGCATCCCGAAGGTAATTCCAAGAGCGACAACCGCCAGTAGAATCATTGGGTTCTTGAAGAGAGAAATCGGGGAGACTGCGGGCAAACAATATAATTAGCAATCCGTGAATCATGATTTCTCCGTCTTCGCGGAACGAGAGAAAGAAAAAAGGGAGCGAATGAAAGGGAGAGTGTAATGTAAAGCATGTAGAAAAAGCCTACATTTTGGCCGCTGTTCAAAGAACTCCCTCTTTGCCAACGCTCTAGCATCCACCGTCACCGTATCACTATGGCTGCTGGCGGTAGCAGTGAACCTCTCTAGTCCCTTATTTTCCCATCCATTGCCCCGGAACATCTCCCATACACCCAGCACACTCCCATCGGCATCAACATCGACCCGAAGCGGAGCGAAGACAATGTCGCGCGAGTGGATGTCAAGAAGATAAGACGTTCGGCTTCCCTGTTGGGAGCTTGTCAGGTTTCGAAAGACAAAGGTGGAAGAGCGGGTAAGTGATGTTCGAAGCGGAATTGATCGCTGCTGTTCTTCTGACAGAGACGCAGAGAGGGTGGTTAGGGTCGCATGGGTGGAGGGTGGTAGGGTATTGGGGTTTGGGAGAACTGCGGATGGGGGGATTGCGATTGTAAGGATCGAAGCTGCGGTGGTGGAGATGAGGAGGAAGGCGGAGAGAAAAAGAGTTGATAATATGGGAAGATACATGGTGAATCTTGGAAAAACAGAACCAGGCCTCTATGACCTCGGATTTCACAAGATGTTCTTTTCCCAAACGAGGTTCTTGGATATCAACTCTGTTGTCACTTCTATCGTAATTATTTCCTTTGGATGCGAACCGTTGGAAATATCTAGGGCGGTGAAGATAGACCGGATGTGCAATCAATATCTGGCACGTGATTACTAAGTGTTAAGGGGTAATATAATGATATAACTCCATAAAATTTGATGGATAGAGAGTAATTGATTAAAAGCATTGGAAGACATTTGTTTCTAGTATCTATCTAATGAATGTACCAGAAAATTTTGCTGTTGGTATTCGACACCCCGTCTAGGTACCTAATCGTGCAATATCAAAACGTCTCCTGTCTGTAGCATTTCAACAACAAGAAAGCAGCGACAGAAAGAAAAACATCATTTCTCTCCCTCCGATATAGGTGCAGAACTATTATCTGTCCCAACTTTCGATGCCAACACCTTTCGTTCCACGCTTCCTACTCACTCTCGAAACAGTACCGACCCTAATCTTCAAGAACTTTTCCACCTCGGGGTAGCGCAATTCTGCAACGTATTGATCGTGTGTACCTTAAAAGAAGATTCCAACCGAAAGCTGGCTGTCGCTGGAAGCGGTACCGGAAGCAGGATCTGGCCCGGGGATGGGTCTGTTGTGATCTTCGAATACGACTTTCCAATAGTCTGGATCAAATTTGTCGTTCTTTTCTGGTAGACGTTTGCCGAGCATAACGATGGCCAACTCGTAGAAGTGCTCCTGATCCGTCAACGGTAATGTTAGTGATTTGTGTTGCAAAGTCTAGGTTCGACTTGAGCAGAAGTAGATGTCATCGAGTAGGAAAGGTGGAAAGAAGAAAGGGAACGATGACGAACAATAAACCAAGGAGGCAAAAAGAACATGAAGGAATGAAAAGGTATGGGACAGGGTATGACACTTACCGAATCTACATGATTCACCATCTGTCCAATCCTATCGGTACCAAGGAACTCCTCAAAGCAAATAGGGCAGACGATATGAATGGCTTTGTGTTCGTCGAAACTCTCTCCACTCCTGAGGAGATGGATTAAGAAGGTTGTTTTGTTCTCGAAATTCAACAAGCATTGGGAGCAATGGAACTTCCCAGGCGATGAGTCTGGAAGCTTGTCTAGGCGCACGAATTTGCACACTTCACGCTCTTCCTGATCAAATTCAATAACACAGAGTTGGCCACGAATGAAGTAATAGCATGGCTGTATGCCATCCTTGCATTCAGTGGTAACCGGGCGTTTGAAGGCGGAGCTAACATCTGAGTCGATGCTTCCCCTAGTAGAGTATGTAGGAAAGACGGCAAGATCAACATCTCCGATAGAGATGGTGCTAAGGGCGTCGCTGAGATGTTCCTTGGTAGAGGGAACACTCTTTGCTGGGCCGGACGACTCCATCTCTGCTTCTGCTTTTCACGGCGAATCAGAACTGATGTTTACTTCCGTTTGATGGATAGCGGGGACAACTTACAAGAACTAGATGAACTAAGGATGTGCGACGTTTGAGAGTCCGGACTGCGGCTGTGTTCTTTCAGAGGAAGGGTCCGGGTGCGACGCGGCTGAAGTGAGAAAAGAAAGTTAGAACCCCGGATATAAAACAAGTTAGATAGAAGGAAGGATACTCACAAGCCTGAATAACCACTTAACTTCTTTAACAGAAGCACAACTACAACTTCTCGTGGAGGAGTTGATGATTATATATGAAGTTGGTGTGTTGTGGGAAAAAAAAGAAGAGAAGAGAAGAGAAGAGAGGGGAAAAAAGAATATTTATAGGGAAATAATCCCACAACAACCAAATTAGGAAAAGTGCGAACGTGTGGAAAGTCCGCTGCCCTGATTGCAGAGAAGAATCTGCGACATGTTCTATGCGGCATGGCCTTGTGGTGAAGTGTTGAGAGTTGCGGCTGATATACGCCGCCGGATTGTGGCTCTCACAGCTTCACACGTTGATGCACGTGAGGGCTAAGGGGCATCTGGCCCCTAGCCCTGCAACTGTGGAAGATAGAACAGGCATATATATAGAGAAAGAGGAGTAATAGGGGAAGGGAGGGGGGTGATATATGTATATATAATATAGGCGGAGAAAGGATGGGCAAGGATAGACCCAAAGGTCACCTTTGGGGATAGTTGCCCGACACTTTCGTCTCGTATATAGAAAAGAAAAGAAGCGTGGGAAGATAGAAAACTTCGTTGTTCTGAGTTGAAGAACGTTGAAGTAAGAAAGGATAAGGGTAAGAGTCTCTAATATTCACACACTAGTTACAAACAAAGAAAAGCTTCATCATATGATGAATAGGTTTATGTTTATCAGAACAGAGATATCCCTTCTATTATAAAACAAGAATATCACGAAGTAAATGGTAAAATATACAGATCCCCTAGAGTTTGGCCCTTGGCGATCCCTCCTCCGCCGCTGCCTGCGCATATAGAGAGTCGAGCAAGTTGCGGTACTTCTTCACCGTCTGGGGCCGCTTGAGCTTCAACCTAAATGCCAACATAATCAGTACAACAAGCTTTGCTTAAAGCTACCGAGGATAGCCATCGGCGAAGGTTGTCTGGTTGCAAAAACCAAAGTGGGTGAAGGGATTACTTACGTGGGAGTCAACAGCTCATTTTCAATGGTGAAGGGTTCTACCAGCAAGGCAATATTCTTGACCCGTTCGTATCCGGCAAATTTGTTCTTCTTCCCAGCCCGATCGAGATCCGCGAGAACAGCTTTTCGAACCTTGTCATTTTCAGCAGCAGCTTGAATCGCGACCATGTCTGTCGGGTCAATGTTTTCCTTCAAAACCTTGCTCGCGAAGGGAGCGAATATGTCGGGCTGAACTCCAAAGATTGCCACGAGAGAGGTCTGCAGGCTGTCTCCGTGAACATACGCCTGTGCGATATAGCTACAAGCGTTGAGGTAAACACCCTCGATACGTTCGGGTGATATATATTCACCCTGAGAAAGCTTGAGAACATTCTTCCGGCGGTCAATGATTGTGAAACGGCCTTGCTCATCGACGGTGCAGATGTCTCCGGTGCGGAACCAACCGTCTTCAGTCATAGCCTTGGCAGTCTCTTCTGGGTTCTTGTAATATTCCCTGAACATTGCAACCCCTCGCAAAAGCAACTCGCCCCGTGGATACGGCTTATCGTCTGGCGAGTATTCCATGTCGGGGACAGCGAGCAGACAAGCCTCCTGGGCAGGAGCAATCTGTCCACAATTACCGGAGGTTAGATCATGCGTTGACTGGGCAAGAGCGACCGCATAACTTTCTGTGAGCCCGTATCCCTGGACCAGAGAGCTTGCAAATACCACCCGAAGGAATTGGTGGAGAGAGCCATCAAGAGGTGCAGATCCGGACACCATCGCTTTTAGTCTATCGAATCCAAGAGCGGCAGACACTTTTTTGCCCCAGATACGATCATAGAGAGCATGTTTGATCGTAGGGTTATTAGGCGACTTCAAATTCGCCAACTTCGAGGACACCACATGCCTTGATAGGGCCCCCTTGAATCCGGGTTCATCGACCGTCGACGAGCGGATAACGCTCGCAAAGCGATTGTACAGGCGCGGCACTGAGGGAAAGATGGTCGGCCTCAAAAGCTTCAGGTCATCTACAAGTTCAAGCGGATTTCCGTGGTAGTAACCGATCCGCCCGCCAGCCCAAAGAGCTGACTGTTCTGTCATCCGCGCATATATGTGAGCGAGCGGAAGGTATGAGCAAATAACATCAGTTGAGTCTTGCTGAAGGGTAGTCAGCGCGCAGGAGGACGCAGCCACAGCAGCAGCGTGGGTAAGAACAACTCCCTTTGGAGGGCCTGTCGTTCCGGACGTATAGTTAATTGTGATGATGTCTTCTGGTGACGGAGGAATGGACGGGCGGTTCAAGGATGCGCCGAGTTCCTCAACCTGGTCAATCGTGTAGATTGATAAGCCTAGATCCGAAGCGAGGGGCTCCAGAATGGCCCGCTTTGACTGTCCAGCCTGCTCGCCGGCGTCGAGTGAGTCGAGACAGACAATAAACTTCAGTGAAGGGAGTCGTGGCTTCAATCGGAGCAAAGTTGGGATATGGGGAAGTGATGTGACTACACAGCGGAGCTCCGCATGACCGATGATGTACTCGGTTGTATCAGGGCCTAAGACATCGTAAATGGAGACCGAGAATAGAGATTGGGACATGCAAGCCAGATCTATGATAGTAAGTTAGCAGAGTTGATTTTCCATATAACAAGGGCATGTGGTTCAGATATGCGCGCGGGGGAGTTCCCCCTGCTTACATATCCAGAATGATGCCACAGGGATTCACAGATATTGCGAGAACTCACCGGTAATCTGCCATTCGGGTCGGTTCTGGCACCACAGGCCAATTCCATACTTCTGCTCATCATGCCCAATTTGTTTGTGCAGTTCTGCCAAGCCAACCCCGAATGCAGCGCTTCTTTTCTGCACCGTCTGGTAGTCCATCCACTGGTATGCGCCGAATGACTTATTGACGGGGTCATAGGGTCGGAATCCGAGACAGGCATTTGTGGGTTGTCGGTTCGCTAATAGACTGGTGTTTAAGTAACTCGTTGTTGGGAGGATAAAGGATAGGGGCCGGGATAAGGGGTATCTTGAGAAGGAGAGAATTACCAGTCGATTCAAATATGTCATGACCAGTTCGCACCTGATTCGATAAGTTAACCCCCCATTCCAGTTATCGCTCGTACAACGGAACGAGAGACAAAATATACCTTTGGATCCGCTGTCTGTAAGAGCTCCTTTTGCGAGTTGAAAGACCTATACACTTTGCTTCTATCGGGTTTCTCTGACCCGGGCAGCGCGACGGAATAGGGGGTTCCAGGAGGCGGAGCTTTGCCTAACTCCTCGGCACGGGCAAGGTGCGTGGGTTTGGAAGAGAAAAAGACCATTGTGGATAGCCTGTGTCGTGAGAAGGCGATGTTAGAAATAACTCTTTACTGACTTGCTCTCCTGATATTCCTTGTGCTGCTGTTTCAGCGGGAGGACTTACGATCAGATGCGGACTGCGAAAAGCAAACAAACACACGACTTTTCGATACGTCTACACAAACAGCAGATGTTTACCAGATGTTGAGGAATGCGAAGGAAGAGTTTGAGTCTTTGTTATAAAGCGAAGGAGTAGTTTGAACCCGGGAGACGGATAGGATAGGCGGGATTGACGGGTGAGGATGGACAGCACAAAAAGCAAGACACAAGAATAAAGGTAAAGGTAGTATTGAATAGACTATTTACGGTGGACTTTCTGCTTCAGCAATCTATGTCCATTGAAACCTGAAAGAAAGGAATGGGGACCTTCGATAGCGAGACAGAGGAAGAGGGAAAGAAGAGAGGCAACGGGGACGCCGGAGGGTAAGGGAAGAGAGACTAGGGAAGAGAGACGAGGCTAGCATGTGGATTCGGCTTCGGCTCTGGAGAAGAGAGAAGAGACAAAGTTTTAACGAGAGAGTCTACATCTCTGTTGTGTCTGTCGGAGAAAAGAACTGAGATGGCAATACCTCCTTCTCAACGCCAAACGGCCTCCAACCCGGATTTGAACAAACACTTTTAAAAATTGGATGTGACGATGTTCCTTCTTATTTTGCCTGTGATGAACAAATCAGAGACCAGCACGGGATGACGGAGCGGGTCATTTATTTCCCCGGGTCGGTAGGTGCTTCAAAAGAGCCTCGGTTAAGTCCGTGCCGTCTTAGTCATCATGGACTGAGGTCATCTGGTCTGGGTTGGGATAACAGAAAAATCCATGTTCGGCATGTGAAGAAAGAAAGGATGGTTGATACATGTGGAATAGATCATAAGGATGACTTGTCCATGCATGAGCATTGGCTTTTCTTTGGATACCATAAAACTGATATTCTGATCACCCATTGCAGTGCAGTGAATAAATGTAATAGCTGTCGGCTGCCCGTGAACGTGAATTTGTTAATTATGATTATCTCTCAAGACGACCAACCCGTTTTCCCCTTGTGCCCAAGGAAGAAGGATAGAAAGAAAACAGTTAAAGTAGGTAAATCTTGAAAGGCAAAGAAGGGGAAGAACATGAAGAAGAAGAAGAAGAAGAAGAAGAAGAAGAAGAAGAAGAAGGGGAAAGTTTAATCATCTTCCCCAAGCATAAGCAGCCAATATTGTTCTACACGTAGACCGCCATTCCCTGTGCACTACCTCCAACGGCGCTCGCAACCTCGAAGTTCTGTACCTCCTGGGCTGATCCTTTGCCGCCACTAACGTCGAGAACAGCAACAGCTGCCGAGGTGGTCGCGTTTCCCGGTGCCAATGCGTAGACAAAGTCCCCGGCAGCTGCCAGATCAATCATACCGGCATTTCCATTCGTCAGGTGGAAGTCGTCGACAATCGATCCATCGGTGGGGTCGATCTCGACAACATGATTGACCATGACATCGGTCACAAAGACAGTGCCCGTCGACTCCGAAAGAGCCGCCCAACACGTAGCCGCCTGGTCCTTAATGGGTGTGAGAGCCACGGCTTCCCCTTGCCCAGTCGAGTCCACATCGATGACCGCGGCACCAAAGCTGGCGTCGGTAGCCAAGATGGACGATGTTCCGGGGAGGTTAACCGAGCCGAAGAGGACGGCAGTTCCATTCGGGCTGCTTCGTACATCTTCCGTCGAAACGAGACCTCCAACAACAGGGAACGATGAGAGGTATCCGACGTTGCCAACAGTAGGGTCGCCCTTGACAGTTGTCAGGAGAGCGGTTGAGTCCTCGTTGAAGAAGGTCTGCGATACCGTATTGACCGGGCCAACGGGGGGTGTGGTCTGGTCGAGTTCAAACGGTCGAAGCCCATAGTCGAGTGGGATTAATCCAAGCGGAGTGATTTCGAAGCAAGCAATCCCGGCACGAGCTCCCGAGTTGGCCACACATGCTACCCATCGTGGTAGCGGTTAGCTTCCATAAATTACGCTCTTATTCAGAAGAAGCTGCTTACCTTGAGATAGTTTCGACGAAATGTCAACACTGACAGGGAAATCTCCAAGTGTGTCACAAGGTTCACCGATCGGAGCAAGGTTCGTTGGATCGGTTTCGTCGATATTGAACAGGGACACTGTGTTTGAACCAGCGTTGACAGCCGCGAGGGTCTAGAACAAGGAGAACCACATCAGAAACCAAAATCCTCTCTCTACCTTTTCGTCCAAAGATTAGCGAATGGATAAGTAAATGGCTTACATTCCCCGCGACTGTGAGGGAACTTTGACTGAACAAAGCATCAGGTCCAGCCGTCTCATTAGTCGACCCGTCGATGCCACTGGCTCCCATTCCCCCAGTCAAGGTAGTAGACCCTTCCGATAAGGTTCCACCCGAGGCAACGCTGAGCGAGATGACGGAGTTCTCTTCGAGATTTGAGAGAAAGTAGACGGCCTTTGGCCCCGACGGAGGGCAGTCATCGACCGGGCGGGCAGATGCTGAGGCCAGGAGGCTCAGGAGGGGAACCGTGAACAAGAGTTTAACCATTGTGAAGACTTTCGAGGAGCGTGAGATAAGAAGCAGAAATAATATGGGTAGCAATGTCAAACTGAGTGTTTGTGATGAATCTGGGAAAGAAAGAAAGCAAGGAGGAGGGCGTATCTCCTCCTTTTTATAGAGAAGCAGGAAGAGGGACAAGAGGGAGCTCAACCAGATCTGTCATTGATTGATCTCTCTCTGAACTTCCCCGGGGTCTCTCAACCATGCGTTCGATTCGAACCCAGGCATCAAGAGCATATTTTCCATATTATCCTGCCACGAAATCATGGACTCCTCAGCATTGATTCCACATAATTCGCGAAGAATCAGCCTAATGGGGAATAGTAGTATGTCATCTCCGGGGATTGAGCCTCGCATTCGAGAATGATTCCAAAGCGCTAAATGTCAACGACCCTAGATTCATAAACTGTGAGCTGAGTGATACCCGTATAGCCAGCATTGACTCCATCTCACGAGCTGATACCTTCAACGTTTTCTTGTTGGCCTGTTCGTCTGTTGGTTTGGGATTGGTCGTTCTTGAGACAACCCCGTGTTGACAGGGTTCTCGGGGTCGGAAATATATCTGACCCGACCACGTTGAAAATGATTCCACATCAAAAAATGTCGATCTTGTTGCTTATTTCTGAAGGTCAGGGGTAAGCAAGCGATTCAGATGGACGGGGAATTCAACTGCAACACTCTTTCCTCGATCATTGGTTTGGAGATCTGGAGAGTTGCGGCTAGCCGCTCTCTTCCTTGAATCTGAGTAAGTTGCGAGAACTGCTCACAAATCTCGGCGAATTGATGTCTAAACTCGCGCATGGAGCCGGAAGGACGACGAAAGATGATAAGAGGCTTGAGTCTAGAAAGAACTTTATTCCCAGGCTGTCACGGTCAATGCCCGCTTTCTATTCGATGATCTAATGGAGACCGGGGAGCTGAAGGATTGGCAGCGTTAAGATGACGGCTATGGGCAATGAATAATCATAATAACTGAGGTTTGGGTCCCATCTTTTTTTTGGAATAAAGGGAGACGAAAACGACGAGGAAGAAGAGATGAAGGTCCTGGCATCCTAGGGATAACGCAGAACTGGGGGACGAGAGAGAACTTATTCTACCCCTCTCGAGACAGAACAAAGGCATCATGGTCTAGGTGAGAAGTAGACGAACTTAATAGATGCTGACGGTTTACAGAGAACGAAGAACAGAGAACAGTCAAATCAACAGGTATTCCTGCGCGTCAGGCTGGTATCTATACTGCGGGTGTTTCCCATGAAGCCGGACATCTTTTTTGAACTTCTTGAGATGGTGTGAATCCAGTCCTAAGTTACATAATCGGTCATGTTCTTTATTTTTAGACGCTAACGCCCATGCTCTAACCATAAACAAGATTAGGTTGTACTAGCGGATCCACTAGTACGGTAAGTAATGAATTGAAATTCCCTTGACAATACATACAGTTCTTCTAAACCTCAGAACACTCATATCGTTCTCCGGCATCGTCAGTGATGAAGAAGACATAAAGAGACAGAAGAGCGTCTATTGATCAGTTTCAAGAAGAAAAGCAGAAGCGGCTATGTGCACCTCAAGAAAAGGAAACGCAAAAAGAGTCTTGAGGGATTCACTCTTTTCCCGACCACAAAAATCTCAAGAAAAGCATCAAGGAATATACCTCTTCTACTAGACTCCAACAATGAATTCTTGTCTAAAGTGATTGATTACTCAGTTTCTTCGTGGGATGATGACTTTAAAATCTTCGTATTCCTCGGTGAGCTTATAATATATGGCTTGATCACGCCATTCCGATCCCGCTCTGTCTCTTCACTCTCTTCACATTCCCCGCGGTGGGGGAGAAGAAGGGATGGTTTATCCCTTCAGAGGCAGAATGGGTGAATGAAGATGAATTGGAGAAATCCGCTGGAACCACAAGAACAGCTAACTTATTTCTTCCTCTTCCTTTTCCTTCTCTCTTCTTTTTATATTCAGTTTCTTATCTTCCTCATCTCTTGTCTCTCTTGGTTCAAAAGCATCTTGAATCTCTCTCCTTCTGAAGTACGGATCCCCAACCCTAACCCTAATACCCCTCATGTTATACCCCGCGTGTTTGGATAAAGCGAATCCCTGGTGACTAACAGAGTTATAGGTGACCGGTATCGTTCTTCGGCCTCTTATCAGAACTCTAGATCCTCACTGTCGACGTCGACTTCGACTTTAACATTGACATTGACATTGATCCAAAGCAAACATGTCCTCCACCGGCGAGAACACTTCTCGTTTCGAGACATTGCAGCTTCATGCTGGGTACATCTCCATATCTTTATTCCCCGGTCCAATGAATGACCACGAGATACTAATGCGACAACTTCTAACAGCCAGGAGCCCGATCCAACCACCAACGCGCGAGCTGTTCCTATCTACGCAACCACGGTTGGTTTACCCTCTCATAGTACACTCAACCGTCTATCTTGAACGGAAGCGGATTCTAACCGCCTTCACCTGATCTAGTCCTTTACTTTCAATGATTCCGCCCACGGCGCGAGGCTCTTTGGCCTCAAGGAGTTTGGCAACATCTACAGCCGGATTATGAACGTGGGTTCTCTCTCGAATAGCACCCGAAGGTATCTTTTGAACGAACATTCTAAGAATTTGTCTAGCCTACCGTTGATGTCTTCGAGAAACGTATTGCAGCTCTCGAAGGTGGTGTCGCAGCCATCGCAGCTTCCTCGGGCCAGTCCGCGCAATTCCTGGCCATCTCGGCCCTTGCTCATTCCGGGGATAACATCGTTTCCACCTCCAACCTTTACGGAGGAACATACAATCAGTTCAAGGTCCTGTTCCCTCGTCTCGGGATCAACACCAAGTTCGTCAATGGGGAGAAGGTCGAGGACTTCGCTGCTGCCATTGATGACAAGACCAAGGCGGTATTCATTGAAACCATCGGAAACCCCCGCTACAACGTTTTCGACTTGGAGGCAATTGCCAAGGTCGCTCATGATAAGGGTGTTCCCCTTGTGGTATGTGAATAGCCATTGAGGTTAGTAGAAAGATTCCGTTGTTGACAGTTTGTAGGTCGACAACACATTCGGCGCTGGAGGTTTCTTCTGCCGCCCTATCTCCCACGGCGCCGATATCGTCGTACATAGCGCTACCAAATGGATCGGCGGCCACGGAACCACCATCGGTGGTGTCGTCGTTGACAGCGGCAAGTTCGACTGGGGCAAGAACGCCGCACGCTTCCCACAGTTCAACGAACCTTCCGAGGGATACCACGGTTTGAAGTTCTGGGAAACCTTCGGCTCAATTGCCTTTGCCATCCGTGTTCGTGTTGAGATCCTACGAGATGTTGGATGTGCATTGAACCCCTTCGCTGCCCAGCAGCTCCTCATTGGAATCGAAACACTCAGCTTGCGCTGCGAACGCCACGCCAGCAACGCTCTAGCCCTGGCTCGCTGGTTGGAGAAGAACGATAACGTCGCGTGGGTGTCGTACCCAGGCCTGGAGAGCCACCCAAGCCATGAGAGTGCGAAGAGGTACCTCACTAATGGATTCGGAGGCGTTCTTTCCGTTGGTGTGAAGGGCGGAGCTCCTGGAGGAAGTCAGGTTGTTGATGGTTTCAAGCTTATCTCTAACCTTGCCAAGTACGTTCCCCTATATTTCCTGGCCCTTGGGAGAAAAATGGAGTACACATCTAACATATATAAACAGTGTCGGCGACTCGAAGACCCTCGCAATCCACCCCTGGTCTACTACTCACGAACAGCTCTCCGAGCAAGAACGCAAGGACTCGGGTGTAACTGAAGATGCCATCCGCATCTCTGTCGGAACCGAGCACATTGACGACATCATCGCCGACTTCGCACAGTCATTCGCTGCCAACGGTGCGCTACCCGATAGGTCTGCATAGATGTACGTCGAGGCACAGGGTGCGTGTTGGGCGAAGAAGAAGAAATAGCATCGATTAGTATTTAACTGTACACTTTCGGCATCTTCTTCTTCACTAGCTATTTTACATTTCTTTCTTGGCAGGTTTTTGTGGTAGCTAGACGAGAGATACCTAAAGTACTTGAGAGTCGATCTGCGTGACCAGCGAACAGAAAGCCAGTTTAAATGATATCCTTTTTATATTCATCTCTCTTTCATTTACGTGGAAGATTACAGTTCACTGCAATATCACGGAGAGAAGTAATAATGACATAAAGAAAGACACTAACATCGTATTTAGACAGGAAAGGACCCTATCAACCCTTCCATAACTATAACTCAACACCCCAAACCCCTTGTAACAACATCCCTAACCTTCTCCAAAAACCCAACCACATCCTCCATCTCATGGAACGCCTCATTAAATCCCGCACTCAAACTCATCTCCCCTTTCCACGTTCCCAAAAACAACCCCACACCCGTCGAGTACTCATCACCCATGACCCACGGCGGGCCACCGACTTGAAAAGGTGCGTGTTCTTCGGGGCGGATGATATTATCAATCACACCCATGCTTGAAATTGAGACGGACGGGTTGGGATTCAGGGATGGGATTTCGTGCTGTTTTAGTTCCGGGTAGGGGGGAGTGATAGCTTTGAAGTAGAGGGGAGTCATGGCTATGTGGTCTGGGTCTGAGAGGACGGATTGGTAGAATTGTTTGATTTGGGATACTGTGGAGGAGAACTCTTCTACAGCGGATCCGGTATGAGGAGTTAGTTCGTGGATACTGGGAGGAATGGCAAGGTCTACGATGAGGGGCCGGCCGGACGTCGAATGGTATACCGTCGCAGGATGGAGGGATGAGTTGTATGGCGCCGTGCAGAACTTGCGGAGGTTCACGAGACAGTAGTTGATGTACCGGCCTTGTACTTCATGGTCACTTCTCGGTTGTATATCACGAACGGCTATGGCGATGGCGGCATGGAATGCGTGCGTGACGGAGATGTGTTTCCGCTGACACTTCTCCAATATCGCGAAGGTTTCTTCCCTGTTCAAATAGATGGCTGCACGTTGGCTGTTCCCTGGCGTCGTGTTTCCTGATTTGAACGGTATCCCGAGAGTTTTCTCGGCAGATTCCTGGGCAGCAGTGTGGGAGGCCCCAATGGTTCGAGCCCTCTCTTTTTGAGCATCTGTAGGAGCTGGAGGGACACGAGCAGCAGTTCGAAAGGATGGAGAGAGATTTCTCCACTCATCTCCGAAGACAGCTTCCGCATAATTATCTTCTGCCGTATATGCCTTGGCAGCGTGAGCTAAAAGATTGTCGAGAAGCATGAGAGTTCCTATTCCATCAATGGCGTCATGCCTACAACGGAATACAATGTCCCTCTTGATTAGCTTCTGCCTCTGTTTATCCCTAGCTTCTGGAGGAGTGATGAGGTATAACGTAGCGTGGCGATTGACAGGAGGGTCCGAGTTGCAAAATTCCAGACCCGTCTGGCCATTGTTGACAGGCTTGAAAGAAGCGTCGAGCCAGTCTGACTCTGCGGCGTCGTTCTTGAAGGTCTGATAGACTTTTTTGCAGGTCTTTGTAGGACTGTCATACTCCACGACTGAAGCGAGGGTCGGATGATCATAATGCAAACGTCTCCAGGCCTTCCGCAGTGCGGTTTCGACTCGGGCTTCTGCCTCGGGAATTGTATCTTCCTCTGACAAAACCAGCGATAGCTGGACATAGCCCATAATGGCAAAGTAGGATCTGTTGATAGCCTCCCAGGTCTTTGCCAGCGACGCATAGAACAGCTCGGGCTCATCGACATGGTGCTCCCAACGGCCCGGCGAGACTTCATGCCATTCCGGAGGATGTGGGATCTCCATTGTTATTTTTGCTGTAGGTAACTATTTGCCTGGTCGGGAAACTGCGAAATAGAGGAGTGACGGATCTCGACCGGATCTTAAATACCTATTTTCCTAGGTCAGAATGGGCTGCTTCTATACATTAGTCCGGGGATATCGGATCCGAAGCCGTAGGAGTAACATCTGCGACGCTCTCACGGGGGAAGATGAGTCAGTCAATAACGGCAAGGTAGATTATCTCTATGGTTAGTATAAATATTCATTTATCGTTTCAGCAGTATGAAGCAACTGTATAGCATGCGACTTTGACCAAGATCGATGGACATGGATATAACTGGTACCTTCTGGATTGCAGGATGGGATATAGACAGTACGAGATACGAGATACGAGATACGAAACCCTCTCGCTCTCGTGGATTCTTTTCGAGCCGTCCCTCATGGATAATAGATTAAAATGATATCAACAATGCCAGATCGACCACCAATGGGATCCTGGACACGGGTGGCTTTTTGGGCAAGCCTTCGTTGGGTTTCAAGGTCCCTTCCAAGTTCCAACGTTCTCTGGCTCAGGGATCATGTTCTTCATGCTTCATGCAGTGAGAAATATCCGATCCATGCAAAAAACTCATGGAAGGTTTCTCGGAAGATAATTTAGTCCAGGCATGAGGCACAGAAAGCGGTTTCCTGCTGGCCGACCTGTTGATATATGACCATAGCCTCAGCAAGAAACATATCGTCGTCGTCAAAGTCGTGGCTGTTGTACTCGCAGCTCTCTGCGCCAACGGATGACGTCTTGTCTCTCTGGGCATAGGGCATAGGGCTTGGCAACGGAAACCACGTGCCGTAACAGTACGTCCACGGGTACATACAGTTACCTGTTCCTGGCTGACAAGTTGTGGTTCTTCATGTCACCAGCCATGGAACGGAGGATGGAGAAGCAGATAGATAGATATCAACATCCTCTTCAGCTGAAGCAGAAGAAAAGCAGACCAAGAGAGATCTATTCTCAATCATATTTCAAATAATCCATTTTCTTCCTTCTGTCAATCACTACTCCATACAATTTTTCCCTTGGCATGAACAAAAACACGACATCCTCTAAACCCGTTCAGGAAGATGGCGCGTGTGATAATATTAAAATACGATCCAATACGAGGCAGACACTCCACTTAGCTGAGGTATCTTCCTCGATGTTTCTATGTATATCGACTTCGCTTGCCCCAACGCACTTCAGCCTTGGTCGGGTACAGGGGACTTGTGGGATACTTCCACTCTATGGCACGACAGGTGACGTGGGTGAAGGAGAATAAGAAGATCTTGAGGCTCTTTTTATTTGTTCTTCTTTTCTTTCTTTCTTTCTCTTTCTTCTTCATTAATTCTCTCTCTCTCTCTCTCTTTCGTCCTCCTTTGACTCAAACTGCTCGTTCGTTGTTGTCCTTCTATTCTCTCAGTCCTTTGACTCACTCCGGTTCCTCTATCACCGTCACCTCCTGATCCTGAACTATATTTATTTCCTCAAACCCCTGCCATATAGCTCGCCGATACATATATTTCTCGACGCCCTCCCCCACACAGCTTCTGAAACGCGAAAAGGAAAAGAAATCTAGCATCTATTCTCCTCGATCCAGCTTGAGAATATCCTTCCTACCGTCAACATGAATCTCGACATCATCGTCCTCCCGCTGCGCATCGTCCAGGCCGTCTTTGCGCTAATCGTTCTCGCCCTCTGCGCATATGGTACACCCGTCTCCAGCTACTTTCGTTTTTCACTCACTAACTTCTTTTCACAGTCGCTTCCTGGTTCAATAGTCACATCATCAATATCTCTCCTTCCGAAGTCAACTTCCTGATCTTCGCCGGTGTCTTCACTCTCGTCATCGCAATCCCATATATCGTGCTGGCCCCTCGTTTCTTCCCCGCCGGCGCCCATAAGTTTGCTCTCTTGGGTGTCGAAGCTGTGACCATGATCTTCTGGTTCGCTGGGTTCATTGCCTTGGCTGCTGGTTTAGGCGCGATTTCCGGAGTAAGGTATGGTGGAAGCCCTTTTGATTCCATGAAGGCTGCGACCGTCTTTGGCGCATTCGAATGGTGAGTCCCTTGGATCCTCCAATCAACCCTTAGTTTGAGACTAACTGAAGCTTTCCTCCTCTTTTCAGGCTGGCTTTCGCTGCTACAACTACCCTCACTGCTCTTGGTGCTGTTCGCTCGAAGGGCAGCACAGCAGCCCCGCACGCCGGCGTTTAAACAATGTGATCTTCCACTGGTCAAACGCGACAGCGGAAGACCCCACCGTATATACACAGTCTAGATACCCACGCACCACTACGATGCTATATCACGCCCCTTCATGCCACTGCCATGTTCCGATGTGCTCGTCCCTTTGAAATATTTTGTGCCGTGCCTTTTCGTTCTCAATATACCCAACACAACCACATGTTTGCTAATTTGAACCCCTTTCACTATCTGGTTGTCCGCATGCCTGGCATTGAGGCATATCTTCTTCTTTCTACAGGGGGTTCGCCTCCTTATAATACTTTTTTCTCCTTGATATGATTCTTTTGATACCCATCATCACCCTTTTCCTTTTCGTGATTTGGAATATAATCCATTCTTCGAGAATCTTGCTGGATTACTCAGCTCACTTATGGATACGTATATAATACAGCATGCAATGCATAATTTTAGTTCCTGTTCTGCACTTACATTATATTTAACTGTAATAAATTTTGAAAGTAGTGTAGTTTCGAAGAGGGAAAAGGTATCAAGAGAGAAGCTCATCGGCCAGGGGAATATAAACATAGAAAAGGTATGTAATTTTCAGAAGGAATGGTTTACTATTTTCGTATTGCTTTACACAAAAGACCTAGACGAAAAATAAATATAGCGAAGGGATATATAGTGAAATGGCTGAAAATCAGATTTATGTTTTTCTTGATATAAATTACATATAAAAAGAACGGGGACGACGACAGACAGGACGGGTGAGGGAAGAGGCTGTTTGCTATGTGTTTATTTGTGGTACACGGGCAGGGCAGGGAGATGAAAAGAGTCTAACTTCTTCTCCCCTTTTATCGCTTCTTTCTTTCTTTTCCTCTGATTCGAATGTTCTGATATACATCTCCTACTTTTCTCGGTTGCCCCATTTTTTCTTTTTAACCTTTTCCCAATATCTACTAGAGATTTAGATATTGAGGCCGATATCCGAGGCGTACGGGAGTTGGAAAAGGTCGCCGACGGAGGAGACGGAGGCCTTGTTTGAGAGAAGGGACTTGGCAGCCTGTGGTTTTATTCGTTAGTTGTATTCGACGTTTGCCATGGTGATTATAATAAGTATAGGGGAATGCTTACATCCTTGACCTGCTGTTGAGTGACGTTGTCGATGCTCTGGCCGACCTCAGCAATCTGGAATGGCTTTCCACCGTGGAGCAACCCGGTGCCGGTTAGTTCCATTCCAGTATCGAGAGATTGGCCGGCTTCGAGTGTACGGAACTTGGCGAGAGCCGTGGCTCTCTTGACATCTTCGGCACCAATTTCCCCGGCCGCAACCTTCTTCAGAGTCTCCACCACGCTCTTGCTCGCCTTGCCGATGTCGCTGGCGTTGCCGGTGATGGTGACATAGAGGAGACCTGCGTCCGAGTAGGACACGTGGTTCGTCCGCACGTGGGCCAGAGGGTATGCCTCCGCAGCCTTGGACAAAAGGGAAGACCCAGTCGACCATTTGATGCTGGACTGACCCCCGAGAAGAGCAGCCAAAACTGCCACTTCCGGCTTGTAGGCCGAACCCGCAGTTCCGAACGAACCAGATCCAGGGAATGCGATCACCACGGCATTGCCAGCCGTGCTCGGGATGCGCTCTTCTCCTCCAAAGTATTGGGTTGGCTTGCTCTCCAGAGGTTTGAAGGCGCTAGCGCTGGGAGCAGCGGGGGCTTCCTTGAAGAATTGTCCGACCCATTTGGACACATCGGCCGAGTTGGCACCACTTGCGACAACAGCGAGGTTTGGCTTGGTGTATGCACCGTTGGCGAATTCGGCGAGGCCATCCACATTCAAATACTGGGTGATAGGAGTTCCCGGAGCAGGAGTCGGCTGCTGTCCAAGACCGTGGTGGAAAGCGACGCCGTGGGCAGAGCTCAATGCCAGGTCGGCAGGAGATGAGGCGAGATCCCGTTGTGAAAGGTTGATGAGGTTCAAAACTTGCTCGTTCATCTCATGGCCTATTTCATCCCTGTATTAGACACCGTCTACTCATGAGTTTCGGGAGTGACGAAATAACTCACTGGCATATTTGGTGTTTGATACAACTTCGCCGAGAAGCTCTGTGAAATAGGGCAAATCTCCGCTGAGGAACCTGGCGGTGAGCACGACGTTTTCTCTTGAGTGGGTTGATGAGAGCTCGCCCCCGAGTAATTCCGATTCCCGCGTAATCCTCAGAGCCGATCGTTTAGTGGTAGACTATCAATTGAGGCTTCAGTATCACATCTTTCGGTTCTCGGCAGTGCTTGGTACGCAGACGATATGTAGTATATCAAGAGTTTGACAATAGACCAACCTTGAAAGCGAATTTTGCCAGAGCTTCAGAGTAGCCAAAGAAAGGTTGATACCGAGAACCAGCCTTTGCTACCACCGTCAACGTTGTCGTCGGTCCCGGAAGATCCCTACTGGCAATCTTCACACCTGCAGCCTCTCCAGACTCGTACTGGAAGCCCTTGGCTTGAGGTGCCGCTGCCGCTGCCATTCCTCGGCAACTGAGAGGTTGAGCTGCGCATTGCTTTCGGACAGCACGCGGCCCATTCCGACCGAGAGTAGATCGCGAAAGCATCATCGCATATGAGGAAGAGGTTGTAACAGAAGGAGAGGAGTGAGGAATTGAAGCAATTGAGGGGGGTGTTGGCTGTTGTTGACGACACAGAGAGAACAAGAAGAAGAACGTTTGCAAAAGTCTCACGATGATTCCGAAGACGAGCTGGGGGCGTTTGATTGGCGATGCTCTGATTGGTTGAACTGACGAAAGACTCAGCGCCAATAAACTCTGGTCATGTGACCTTTAAATTCTCCCCGCCGTCACGGGATCGTCATGTGATTGGGTCCTGGTTAATATTTCGTGTGGGAAGGTGAAGAAAGAAAAAGATGATTCATATTCGCATTCAAGAATTGAGGGATTGACTGGAATACAAAGACCGAGGGAAGAAAGAGGGAACACAGGAGGGCAGGAAGCTATAGACGACCACAAGGAATACCGGCAAGAGCGAAGATCAACACTCATGAATCTCTTACGGTGACAATCGCAATACTTCTAGGGAGCTGCCATTTCCTCTAGAAGCTCCCCCCGAAAGATGTCTCAGGTGAGCTGCAACCGATGCTCTCTCTTTCTTCTTTCTTTTCCTCCGCGACAGTAAGCTGATGCTAGTGGACAGGCTGTCGCGGAGCTATGCGCCCTCCTAATCGAGGATAATTTTGGGGAGCTGTTCTCTGTATGTGTTACCCCCCTTCCTACTAGCTCAAACATCTGGGCATTGTTCGCGGATGAGCTACCCTTCGACACTACGAGTTCAATTGGGCTATTGCTTAACTTTACCATAGCATATATTCTCCTGCTTGCTCCTCCATGGCCGGTTGTCCAGCCTGCGCATCGCCCAACACACCGGTCTCCCCCCTCAACACGTGAAGCGTGGCCTTGCCGTCCTCATCCAGCAACACCTAATCTTCCACTATTCTTCATTCGATGAGCCGACGACATACTACGAGGCGAATTGGAGGGCTGCATATTATTTAGTGAGGTCCGGGAGAATTTTGGAATTGGTCAAGGAGAGGCTGGGAGATTATGCCGCTACGGTAGTCTCAACCATTTTGTCACTTGGTCACGCGAAGGTCAGCCACCTAGAGACACTTCGTGAGCTGCAGCCTCCAGGCTCGGGGAAAGGCCGTGGGAAACAAAAACCCAACGGAGTCAATGGCATACATTCTTCAGAAGCTTCAGAACCCGTCATGAACGGTGGTTCTAGCCATTCTTCTCACTCAAAATTGCACGCAACACTACGTTCTCTTTCCGCCCACGGTTACATTATACGTGTTTTAGAAGCGCAATTTCGAAGTCCCGCTGATAACTATTATGACGCAGAAAAAGTGGTAAAATCAAGGGCAGAATTGAAATCTTTGAAGGGCGCGAAGCTACAAGAGGCCATTGACGAAGGTATAAGCCACCTAATCAAGGAACGCACAGACGGGACGTTATCTCAAGGCTGGATGTCAAACGGCGTCCCAAGGGGGATCAAAAGACGAGCAGCGACCACCGAAACTAGACCAAACAAGAGGTCAAAACTTCAGAATGCGGTTGAAGACGATGAAGATGAGGATGCGTTCTCTGATGATAACGACTTTGACGATGCGGCCCCTATGGATGTGAGTTACCCGGATTACACAACCCTGCAGAAGACTCTGTTATTAACAATCCTTCTAGAGCAACTTGGTAATCCGCATTAATTACGACAAGTTTGATGTGGCGTTCAGAAATAGACGTCTAGTTGAACTCGCCGAACAGAATATATCGCCTGTGACTGCTCATGTCTATGAAACCCTCCTCAGCCGCATTGAACACCAAACCCCGCAGTGTCGTGAACGGGAGGAGCTCGTCCCGGAGGGAGAGGAAGCTGAACAGTACTCTGCGCCGGTTCCGCTACATGCTATATGTGAGGACCTAGACCCAGAAGTAGATCTTGTGGGTTCTATTGCAGGAGGGAATCCTACAAATGGCGCAGGTAGACGAGGTAAAAGACCTCCGGAAGAGAATGAACAAGATGATGATGATGATAACGAAGATGTGGATGAGGACGACGATGGTGATGATGGTGATGGCGGGGGTGGAAATCGAATAATTGAGGTTCAACCGCATCTCTCGCTACTAGCACAGGAACCATACATATTCTCCACTCGGCGTTTACAGTCCGGTACAGTCACCTGGACAGTTGAATACCGCCATCTTGCCCGGAAACTCCGTCATCTCGAACTTGAACGGCTCATTGGTTCTCGCTTCGGTGGTTCCGCCTTACGTCTCATTCGCGTGCTTCTCGCAAAAGGCAAGCTAGACGAAAAACGTTTACAAGAGATCAGCCTGATGGCCCCCAAAGATCTCCGCCGGCTGCTCTCGCTTCTAGAGGGTGCGGGTTTCATTGACCTCCAAGAAGTTCCCCGGGACAGCCAGCGACAGCCCTCACGAACTTTGTATCTCTGGTTCTACGACCCGGACCGTGTGCGCATGGCCATCATTGAGGACACATACAAAGCCATGTCACGCTGTTTACGCCGGATACAAGTCGAACGGGGCAAACTGAAGCATTTCTTGGAAAAGACGGAACGAAGTGACGTCAAGGGCAACGAGGAACGGTATCTTTCCGAAGCCGAACTCAAGGTCTTGAAGCAGTGGAGGGATAAGGAAGGGTTGCTGCTGGGTGAGGTTGGAAGATTGGATGAGTTGGTTGCTGTGTTGAGGGATTATTGAGATTAATCCTCTCCTCATCATATATTATTACATTCTGGCCGACACCATTCTTGATGTTCTTTCTTCATTTAGAGTGATTATGTAGACTACGAAATAACTTTTGAAATCACGATATTCATATTCAACAACGCTCCCTTCGAAACCAGGCAAAGGGGAATAAGAGGTAGAAAAGAGACGTCATCAAATAATAAGCTATTTTCTCCTGGTGCCTAGAAAATTTACTTGAATATATGAGGGAATGTATGAATTCCCGATTTGAATCATTCAACGTGTAGCGCATATGTCGACTTGGTACCAATACTATATGGGGATCCATGAGTTTCTTCCTTTCACCGCCTCTAGAATAGGAGGTTTCATCCTCCCCGATATATCGAGAGAGAATAACTCACTCACCCCTTCCTAGAGATCATCTTGTATCTATCAAAAGATATCATATCAGTACTAGGTATATTGGACAGACCAACCAGGCGGCCGGCCATCCCTATATAGAGAGTAGGGTTTTTACCAGTCCTATGCTGGCACGCTCACTGAACAATGAGTCTCCCTTCCAAGCTCAATCCTAGAAAGGAATCTCTGCATGAAGGCCGCTCTGTATCCATCTCCCAATCCCACATATGGGGATCTCGCATCAGTCGATTGGCCACCTCCGCTTAGATGGGGGTGTGGCTCCTAACCGTTATCGATGCATGGCCGATTCTCTCATTTTTCTCCCCATATCAAACAAATATCGATGTCTATGGACTCTGCGAGTAATTTCATTCGATCCTCTCATTCAACCATAGATCTTCAAGAAGCTCGCTCGCTGTTTTCCTATTTTCTGGAACCCACTGAAGCATGGACTTCATGAAATCTAGAAATAGTTGTTTGTTTCTTCCCTCCAGGTTTTCTTCCAAATGCTCTAGGGTCGTGGACGGTACTGCAGGGACGGTATCCAGTAAGTGCCCTACTGCCATAGTTAGTCCCAAATTGATCTCCACATATCACAAGGATACTAACCGTCGTTATCAAAGAATTCAGAGCTCCTCTCTCCACGTTTGATAAATTCTGCGGGTGGTGGGCCAAGTAATGCGACCATTTCCGAAAGATGAGTGCGAGTCGAATAACCATTCCCATCAGGAGTGTGTCCGGAGAAGAGTGGCCTGCCTTCAAACAGGTGCCAGGTCTGCGGAAAGTAAGTGTCCATCCACTTTCCAAAAACTCGAGCAACATACCATAACACCAATATTCCATATGTCGATACTATATCCCCATTTCATCCCCAGTATAACTTCTGGTGCCCTGTATAGATCAGGGCCTGCGTTTCGTGTGTTTTGGACGTCTCCGCTTTCAGCTGATCCAAAATCGGAGAGAACAGGTTCGCCCCCGGTAGGCCACCTAAACAGGCGTGAGGCATACACGATACTGTCTCCAACCTGCTTACGAGGAGAAGGATTCTCGAGCTCCTGCTTGACAAAGTTGTCAAGAACCGAGTTATCGTCAAAGTTTAACAATATATTACTAGCGCTGATGTCTAGGAGAGTTCAAATTAGTGAGCTGCAGTTGTAACAGCACCCGGAAGCTGGAAATAATACCTGTGTGGATGATATGCCTGTCTGTGTGCAGATAATCGAGAGCCTTTAACAGTCGTAAGAGCGTAGCTCTGACCAGTTCCACCGTGAGCTTTTTGCGATATGGATTGCGAGCAATTAGATCTCCCATGCTCCCCCAAAGGGGTGTGTGTACAAGGCATTCATGTGCACCACCGACTCTAGGAGTTGTGAAAGAGTCCAAAGCTGTCCTGACAAAGCTTCGCCCTTGGTGAAAAGAACTACCTTTGCTAAGGTGCTGATACATTGCGATTTCCCCATCATTCTGGTGATCTCGTGTGAAAACTTTAACAGAGATGTGTCGATGAGATCTGTGGTGAGCTTAGCAAGCGAGTATATAATGCATCGAGTACAATGCCCATCAGAGTCTAGCCTAAATGGAGGTGTAGGTATGACGGTGCCGGACTCGAGGATAGTGTCGGAAGACGTAAAGAAAGACAGAGATAACGTTGAACACCTTTAAAGGGAATGTTGAAACTAGATAACTAATTTGGGATACTCACTCCAAATCGCGTGCCAACCAAACGGTTGACGAGACTCCAAACCCAAGTTTCCCGACGACCTGATATTTGGAGGCTAATACCTCTCCGATGCGGACAGGGTAGTATTTGCCCGTTCCATAGTCGTAAAATGCCTCCTCTTCAAGCTTCTGCGAAGGATCGACAACTTTATAATTGGTGTTTTGAAATAGAAGTGGTGGTGACGGAGCTCTTCGACCACAGTTCTTCGCCCATCGTAGGAAAGAAATCATAATATCAGATACCACACATCGGATAGTAAGAGATTCACGACCACACGCCTAAACAAGAGGGAGGGGAACGAAGAGAACGGAAGAACAACCTATTCTGATTCTAATCATAATAATCACTGAGGACCAAAGCTGAGAAGGAGAAAGAAATTTCCCAGCACCCGAAAAGAAGTCAAAAACAGTTGAAAATAATGTCAAGGCCATAGTAATGGTTCATTCCTAGTATTGCGTATATATTATTAACTAAGGGGTAATTTGAATCTAAAAATACAAATTTTCGATGCTTTTGTAACAATGTCCAGTCCATCCACCAAAAACTCCATAGAAAGAGAAAAAACAATGGCACCACTTTTACATTTTATGCGAGATGGGAAGTAGGATCCCGCATAGACATAGCATCTGGTTTGGACGTATACGAAACCGGCTGGTCTGCATAGAGTCCCATCACAGTTAGATAATCGCATATTTCTTTTCCCTTTGGTCGTTTTCTTTAGGTATTCTTTTTTTCTTTATAAGAACCCTTTTCCCTGTTTACCTGCCTCGAGCTCTGTGCGACGTTTGAAAGCCCACTCCAAACGAGGAGGGAGACAAACCATGCGCCGACGGCAATGATCAGGATATATACGGCAGTAGGTACTAGGGATTTGGGAAAGATGTTAAAGATATAAGGGTCGAGGATAATATCCACTTCAACCGGTAGAGGGTTGTCCATCAGGGCCTTATCGACGGTAAAGTAATCCGCCGCAGTGAAAATCTGAAGGAACAAAACGGATTCTGGTTCAGGTTCTAGTCTGGATTTTTCCATGGGAATTCTAGATTGGCGCCGAGTCGGGTCTTCCGTCTCGGCGTGACGTTCGAGAACAGCAAGACGATCGTAAGAGTATGCGCTTAGAGAGGATATGAGTGGTGGGTGATCGAAGACTTCGGGTAATGTGAAAGTCGACATGGAGAAGGAAGTAGGTTGCTATATTGATACCATTAGTTGAAATTCTCTGGATTTTTAATACGGTACAGGGACGTGAGATTCAAAAAAGAAGATGGAGAGGAAAGTATGAGGTGTATTTAATGAGACTCGGAGAGCTAAAGGATAGGGAGTCCTACCGTTGCAAGCCAGCATATACGGACCTCATAACGCTGGCCCGGATTTAGATCCTCTAGGAGGGTCCATGACACCGCTCCTTCCGGGGCATTTTCCGAAGGAAATGAGGCGTTGAGGTGCGTCCTCACTGCGGGCAAAGATGGCGACAGGCGTTCTAATCCAAGGTCGTCCAGATTTGGGTGCTGCGGCGGTATATGTATGGATTCTGGTGCGATAAACATCGTCTTTTCCACATTCGCCAGGATCAACCCAGCAAATAGTGCAACTACCCAGAAGAAATACATCTTGGTTGCCATGAAAGAGATAGGGAAGAGTATGGCAGGGCTGGTGGCGATAGTTCGAGATCAGTGCCACTCACACCGGAAACAGTAGATTTACAGATTCTCTGATATGGTCCTGTTATAACCCAAAAGAATCCTAGCCCTTTCCCTATATGTATGCCTGGAAGGGATGTCAGTACTGAGTGTTAAGGGGTAGGGTAAGACTATGTTAGAGGAAAGTAAAGGTAGATGAAAGGCATCTCAGCCTTTTTTTTTTTTTTAATCAGGAAGGAAAGAATATACTATCCGTATATCGAGATAGATGGAAAAATCCATAAGGTTCAGCTGTTCATAAGCCCGAGGCCAGCGGAACCTATGGGTATACATAGGTAATCAGGGGTTTCTAAAGAAAGACTTGGGGCACACAGGCAACAGGTAGAGAGAGTTATATAGATTTGATGAAAAGCAATAACATACCACCAAGGGTTACTGATGCCCAAAGATTGCTATTTTATATCAAGATATACAGCAGCAGTAGAATATACCCCGTACTTCGTACAGCAACGGGATATTGCGTTGGGCAGAGAAACTGCCTGTTTTGGGATAAGATGAAGTTATCCTCAGATAGGATTAATCAGCGTAAAAGATACATACCGTCACAAACAAGTAATGGTAATAATGGTAATCAGGGTATCTGGTTCCAAAAAGGGGATCACGGATCACGGGGAACCACGGGATCAACAGGACTTGTGCCAGCTGGTGACTCGTGACAGGTCCCAGCATATTGGGCCCAGAGGAACTATTCAGCGGTCTAGCTGTTTTGGGAAAGGTGTCTCTGGCGTGTTTGGTGTGTATTTTGGTAACAGGGGGGATATTACAGTTAAACCACTCAGACGACAGATACCGAGTCTTCAAGGTAAACAACCCCCAAACGCGACTTTTTTTGCTGGTGTTTACCCACTGTTGTTGTGTATTGGTAATGGCTAATACCCCTAATACCCCCAATACCTCCACACCAGAAAAATAACAAAAAAGGATGAAATAATAATAAACGGGTCTTGCTTGCCAGCTGCTTCTTCTCTCTCTCTTTCTTCTCAACGCCTAATCAAACCTCCATCTTCTCTTTCTCCTCCTCTTCATCCATCACTCTCTGTTTGTCTCTCTACGTCCCCCTGAGTAGACATCCTCAGTAATCTTCCTGCTGGTTCAGAGTTCCTCGAGATATCTCTGTCCGTGCTTCAACTTTGAGGTTCGGCTTGTTATCATTGTGAATTCTCACATCCCTGTTCCACTCACGACTCTTCAAAGTCAACCGTCAACATGAGAGAGGTGATTAGTTTGAACGGTATGTCCCCATCCGGCTGACTCTGCTTCAAGGCTTTGCAATGAGATAAAATTCTGACTGACCCTCGCGAAATAGTTGGCCAGGCGGGTTGCCAGATTGCAAACTCCTGCTGGGAGGTACGGGTCCCCTTTTTCTATTCCCACCGCTATAACCGACTCCCCGCTTCATCAGACTGTCGACGAAGCAGATAACCCATACTGACATTGTGCTTTTTCCAGCTTTACTGCCTCGAGCACGGCATTCAGGTACGTGTAGTCTCGCCTACAACAGGTTGATCCCTATGCAGTCCGTTGATTCTAATCTGATATCTTTCTCCACAGCCCGATGGATTCTTGACCGAAGAGCGGAAAGCCGCCGACCAAGACTCTGGTTTCAACACCTTCTTTTCGGAGACGGGTACGCATATCCCATTAACCGACCTGTCTTAATACTTTTTGTTGACCAACGTTACAGGCCAGGGCAAATATGTTCCCCGCACAATTTACTGCGATCTTGAACCCAACGTGGTCGACGAGGTCCGCACGGGAAAATACCGTAATCTTTTCCACCCGGAGCAGATGATCACCGGAAAGGAGGATGCCTCAAACAACTATGCCCGTGGCCATTACACCGTGGGCAAGGAGATGATCGACCAGGTTCTCGATAAAGTTCGCCGTGTTGCCGATAACTGCAGCGGACTCCAGGGATTCTTGGTCTTCCACTCCTTCGGTGGTGGAACTGGATCCGGTTTCGGTGCCTTGTTGATGGAACGTCTATCCGTGGATTACTCCAAGAAATGCAAGCTCGAATTCTGCGTTTACCCCGCCCCTCAGAATGCCACCTCCGTTGTGGAGCCGTACAACTCCATTCTCACAACCCACACTACCCTGGAACATTCCGACTGCAGCTTCATGGTCGACAACGAGGCCATTTACGATATCTGCCGCCGCAACCTGGGAATTGAGCGTCCGGGATACGAGAACCTTAACCGTCTGATCGCTCAGGGTGAGCTATATTCCCCCCTGATTGAATAAACGTGAAATAATGACTTGGTAAACAAATGCTAATCATGAATGCGAACAGTCGTCTCCTCGATCACCGCATCTCTCCGATTCGATGGTTCGCTGAACGTCGACCTGGCTGAGTTCCAGACCAACTTGGTTCCCTACCCCCGTATCCATTTCCCCCTTGTTGCATATGCTCCCGTGGTTTCCGCCCCTAAGGCCGCTCACGAGTCCAACTCCGTCCAAGAGATTACCATGTCTTGCTTCGAGCCCAACAACCAAATGGTCAAGTGTGACCCGCGCACCGGAAAGTATATGGCTACTTGCCTGCTCTACCGTGGCGATGTTGTTCCCAAGGAGGTGCACGGAGCTGTTGCCACTCTGAAGACTAAGAGCACCATCCAGTTTGTCGACTGGTGCCCAACTGGCTTTAAGATTGGTATCTGCTTCCAGCCTCCCCATATGGTGCCCAACGGCGACTTGGCCAAGGTTGACCGCGCTGTGTAAGTCTTGTACCCTTTGGATATGGATCAAATATCTTGTGATTTGTAACACATATGCTAACGACCCGTTCATAGCTGCATGTTGTCCAACACCACCGCCATCTCCGAGGCATGGGGTGCTCTTTCCCACAAATTCGATCTCATGTACTCCAAGCGTGCTTTCGTCCACTGGTATGTTGGCGAGGGTATGGAGGAAGGTGAGTTCTCTGAGGCTCGCGAAGATCTTGCTGCTTTGGAGCGGGATTACGAGGAGGTCGCCAGTGACTCGGTGGAGGAAGAAGAGGTTGAAGTCGAGTACTAGACGTCTATTTCCAACCCCACGACTGTGTTTCTTCTTTTAAGAAACAGGCTTGTGGACCATGAGACACCCGTCTCGATGTGTCATCTTTCTGTCTTCAGCTTTTTTGGGACAAACGATTTTCTTTATCAAAAGTCCAAGTACCCGGTGCGAGGCGAGGTGTGTTCTATGATACTTGGGAAGGGAAATTCGTGTTTTGACGGTGATGTGGATTGATGCGCAGTAAATTTCATTCTTGTTTCTACAACGGCAAAAAGCGGAATAGCTACTTTAATATACCCATAAGACACTCTTGACGTTTAATTCCGAAACAGTAAATATCAAATGTTAGTTTTTAAATAAATTACCATAGTCTCTACTCTTCACCTGGCTCACGATCAATCTTCATAGTGGTCTTTTGAGACGTTCCGTAGTGAGAGAGCATGACGAACCCATACCCGTTTCTCTTTTATCTTCTTCCTTTCATCCTCGGAATTCGAATTGGCTTCGAATCAATAGGACTCCTTCAGCAATCCAGACATGCCATGGCGAGAGAACGGAGTCTGTTCGCAATCCTATATAGACATACTGAACCATATATCCGGAGAATATGTGGAATAAGGAAGTACAAACAAGGCGTATCAGAGTAAATAAAAAAAGTAGAAGAAGTCAAGAGGTCACCGGTGTACAAATAGCAAGGCCGAGGGTAGATGTTTGTTCGACCAGAGGTTCCTTTCATATACTGATGTCGTGAATGGAGCTTCCAAGGGGTTCGTTGACCCAAGTCACGTGGTTGAGGATCCCCCGATGTAACTCGTATCCAAAGAGCTTATCATAACATCGTGAACCAGAGGAAGAGGAACTGACCACGAACCGCCAAAGGGGCCTTTAAACTCTCAATCTCACCTTTTCCAATCTCACAGCATCCTTACCTCTTGTCTCTCCCTTTTTCTTTTGTGTTTTGGTTTGGTCTTCTTTTTTGCCTGTTGATCTCGGCTCCGGAGACTTTGGTGAACGCGCAACACCTTTTAGACATAGGTACTACCACATACAGGAAGGCCGGGATATATTGGTTTATCTCCCAAGCCATTAACCATGGCGGACAGCGGTAAGTTCCTTTTTTGGGTTACTGTATCTGAGGCATAATACGGAGGGTCAAACGTGAAAACAAAAGAGCAGCAGTGGAGAAAAGCAAGACAAACAAGAGGGGAGGTGGATGAACGGCATGGTTGAATAGATCTGCTAACGGAAGTGATGCTGTCTTCAAAATACAGGACCAAATCTAAACCTGACCCCGGAAGAGAAGCGCGTCTTCTACCAGCTTTTCCAAGCGGCAGATACCACCAACCTCGGCGTCGTGACCGGTGAAGTGGCCGTCTCGTTCTTTGAGAAAACAAACTTGCCTCCGGATACTCTTGGGTTGGTATGTTAGGACCCATGCCGATTACTGGGGGAATGGAAGTGGATGCAATCGTAGAATGGAAGCTAAATGGCGTTGCGCAACTACTTTACAGATCTGGCAAATTGCGGATACACAAAATAGAGGACTGCTGACCCCCTCCGGTTTCGGGGTCGTGCTGAGATTGATCGGCCATGCACAAGCTGGGCGTCCTCCAACAGAGGAATTGGCCCTCCAACGTAGGTCGCCGTTCGTGTTCTGGGCCTGTTGGGTAATAGCTAACAATATATTGCAGCGGGACCGCTCCCAAAATTCGTGGGATTGTCAGATGGCTTAGCAGCTCGCGTGGCGGAGGCACGAACAGCAACCGCGAGCCCTCCTCCTGCGCCGTCGTCCGGTGGAGCCGGACCGGTCAGAGTACCTCCCCTAAACCCCGATGACATTAATAAATTTGCGTCCTTGTTTGAGAAGTCAGACGTTCAGAATGGACTTCTTTCCGGTACGTTCTCCTTTTTTATAAGGCGTACATTTTGTCTATGGTAGTCTAATCATTATTCTGCTCTATAGGCGAAACCGCAAAACAGATTTTCGAACGCGCGAGACTACCGAACGAGGTCCTTGGCCGGATATGGAACCTGTCAGACACAAAGCAAAGGGGGGCATTGGATGCGACGGAGTTTATCATTGCTATGCACCTTTTGACCTCCTACAAAACTGGTGCCTTAAAGGGGCTTCCGCAGACCCTCCCACAGGGCCTATACGACGTGGCAGCTCGTCGAGGTTCAGTGCGATCATCTACCGGATCCAGAGCGTCGGATGTACCTCCTGTTCCAGCGATACCGAAACAATTCAGCGGTTCGGGCCCGCAGCGAACGCAAAGTCCAATCACCAGACCACCGCAATATGGCTCCCCACTCTCTGCACAGTCGACTGGCGGTGACTGGTTGATTAGCCCTCAGGAGAAGGCACATTTTGATACCATCTTTGCAACTATAGATAAGGCGGGTTTCGGTCAGATTAACGGGGAGCAAGCCGTGACGTTCTTTACCAATGCGCAGTTACCAGAGGAAACTCTAGCTCAGATCTGGGATCTTGCGGATATTGACTCCGATGGACAATTGAGTAAGGAGGAATTCGCCGTGGCGATGTACCTTGTTCGACAGCAGCGGACCAAAAAGGAGCCCGTACCCCAAGTATTGCCGCCTGCATTAGTCCCTCCAAGTATGCGGCGCCAGGCAGCTGCTCAACGGCCTGCGCAACCGCCGCCTGCGGCTGCTCCTCCCCCACCAACCGCTTCGGATGATTTGTTCGGTCTGGATGCCTTTAATACACCGTCGCAAGTACCACAGTCCACCGGCGGGTCCAACGGCCCATTCCAACCAGCATCACCAACATCCCGCGCATCCCCGCCGGGAGCATCTTCAACTTTCAAACCGTTTATTCCATCTTCATCCTTTGGCCAGAGCTTGACGCCTCAGGGAACGGGTGCGGCAGCCTCCTCACAAAATAAAGCCGCGCCACAACCGTCAGACGATTTACTTGGGGACAATGATCCCGAAGAAAGCAAGAAGCTTACCCAAGAGACCACCGAACTTGGGAATCTTTCAAATCAAATTAGTTCGCTCTCCAATGAAATGCAGAATGTACAGGGGAAACGAGCCTCGACGGAACAAGAGGTGGCACAAAATAATCAACAGAAGCGAGATTTCGAAGCGCGTCTTGCACAAGCCAGAACTATGTATGACCAGGAAGTGAAGAATTTCAAAGCATTGGAGGAACGGCTGGCCTCATCTCGGGCAGAGACCAAAAAGTTGCAACAGGACTTCGCCCTTATAGATGGGAGTCGCCAGGATCTCCAAACCCAATATAGCCAAGCTGCGGCGGCATTAGAATCGGACCAGCGCGAGAACGCGAGTCTTAAGGAGAAGATCCGTCAAGCCAACACCGAAGTGACCCAGCTGAAGCCACAGCTCGAGAAGGTTCGCTCCGACGCACGACAACAAAAGGGCCTCGTAGCTATCAACAAGAAACAGCTCGCGACCGTTGAAGGGGAGAGGGATCGGCTACGTGATGACATCGATGAGGCGTCCAAGGACACAGAGAACGTGGATCAAGACGTGGCACCGCCCGCAGCGGTATCAAGCCCTGCCGCATCTGTCGCCAGCCAGAACACTAATCCTTTCTTCAGGCGGACGGCCACTGGCTCCACTGATAATGCCCTAGCCTCGCCAGGTACTACCCGCGAAAAGCCGAGCGACGCCCAAAGTGCTTTTGATAGTTTCTTCGGGCCTTCTATGACTACGCCATCTGCTTCAGCACCACCGCCTCCTACTTCGTTCCGGTCAGAATCCTACGACTCAGCATCTCGCGGTTTGAAAGGATCGGAGTCCTCCGGAAATCCAACTCCTTCTACCTCCCCTCCTCCAGTAGCGAAAGAACCTCCCCCACCACCCCAATCCAGACAGATTACTCCTAGTATCCTGCCACTGAGAGAAAACTCTCAGCAGTCTATTTCTACCACATCGTCGATCAAAGTTTCACCACCTGCAAGCAGGTTTGGCGCAGTCTCTGGTGGTTCAGAGGTCGAGACATCAGTACCCTCAACAAGTGCTGCTTCTCCTGGATCAACCGAGCAGGACAAAGGGGAGTCTACGTCAAACAAGCCTCGGGAAGAAGTACCGGCGAAAGCCGTAGACACAGACTCTCTGCGTTCTGAATCCGATTCATCTAGTCAGCCCAATACACTTCCTGGCGCCTTTCCCGAACCCCCAACTTCGACAGATACAGGAAAGGATGGACAAGCAGACGCGAGCTTTGACGAGTTATTCGGCGGGGTCGCAAGAGAACGGTCATCGTCTCAGAAGGCAATGGATTTCGAAGAAGCTATGGCTTCCATGGGTCGCAAGACCGACGCCCCAAAGACAAATGGCGATTCCGCCCAAGCCAAGTCCACCGAATTCCCTCCAATTCGGGAGATCGATGATGATGATGACGAAGATAGTACGGACAGCGAAATGGGTTTCGATGACGACTTCACAGCGACATCCCCACCACGAAATACAGGGTCTTCGCCTCACCAGAAGGAGGCCTCATCCGATGACCAGCAGATGCGTGCTTTCCCTCCTATTGAGACCGTTACAGGTTCAAATACGCCCCTTCCAGGAGCCGATTCGCAGTCATCTCCGCCAACTTACGACAAGAGCGCTGCCAAAGATGTACCCACCGATTTTCCAAGTGAATTCAACGGCCTTTTGCCTAATCGCTCCGATCCCACTTCCGCGCCAGATGCACCTCACTCCAAGGAGACAGCAACCGGAGACCCTGTGATAGGTGGAGTGCCACAGCACGACACTACAGCTAGCACGGGCGATAAAAAGGCCGGCCCTGCTGACTTCGAGGCTGCTTTCGCTGGCCTAGATCTTGCCCCAGCCGAGGCCGATGAAGATGATGACGACGACCCATTTGAGTCTCATACGAACAAGTACTCGACGGACTTTGACATGACATTTGACTCGCCGGGAGAACATGCTAAGTCTACTAATGCAAATTCTGGAACTCCTGCTCCAGGGAATGGTACAGGTGCAGAGTTCTTCAATTTTGACAGTAACATTGCGCAACCAGCCGGGACGGCACCAGGAGCCAATCCCGATGCAGCGAATTCACATGACTGGGACGCGTTATTCTCGAATCTAGATGCGCCAAAGAAAACAGACAGCGGCGAGAGCGACGAGAAGGGCTCCGCTGGAACACCCGGCACCGCTAAACCGCCGGGTTGGGCTCTCGGTGTCGACACTGGCGAGGATGACACGATCCTGCAGCGATTGACAAGCATGGGGTACCCACGCGACGAATCTCTCGCAGCACTAGAGAAATTCGATTATAACATCGACAAGGTGAGGAGTCTCGATCCTTAATCTTCATCGCCATATGACCGACCAACTAACTCTGTATTTCCCAACCATGCAGGCCGCTGATTTCCTCACCTCCAAGACGTGATTATAAAAAACAATCACCCCTTGGATCCAAACTTACTCTCCTTTCACTGTCCATTTTCTTCCCGCTTCCCTTGTGTCAGCACGTCACGTACATATTACATTAGCTCGATTGGAAAATTAATTCAATTCTCCCCCTTCCTTCATCATATTTTCTTTACCTCAGTCTTCGACTTAACTCTGCTGCGCCTTTTTCCTTTTTCCTTTCCCCCATTCTCGTATCTAGTTAATTCAGCATTCATTTTCTCATCTATTCATCTCTCTCTGTGCTAAGCTGTCTCTATGTCTCTCCCCCTTCGCTTTCACATCGCCATTTTGGTGAGTGTATCTCTTCTAGTTAGTATATACTATGTATAATGTATTCTCCAGTCTTTTTTTGACCTTCTACCTTTTGGAAATAGGATAGGGAAATTTGGAAGATCTTTTCATTCCACGTTATATCTCCATGAGTAGTCAGTCAGTCGTATGTGAAGCCTGTGTGGAGCGTATATGTGCCGAAGAGCAGGCTCCTGGTGAGATTTTCAATTGATCTATTAGAGCTCTACTATTATTATATCCTCGCTAAGACTCGGCCGTTTCCCAATTCTATATACGTCGACAAAGAATCATAGGATACCAGTCTATTATATTCCCCGAACGAAGGCAGGTCAAGTCTACCTTACACTTCAAATGTAATAAACAGTAACAGGAGAAGTATACATATATGAGTGTTTGTAAATTTATATCGTAGATGAACGTTTGAATTTCGTTTTTATTGCTCTCGGTTCTCCTACTAACCTTCTATTTTAATGTACCCTCCTATCCATCTGAGTAAAATACATACCGTCAAGATAGTAATTTCTGAGATCCTTGGGGGGAAATGTTCACAAAAATCTATAAATTACAACTATAGAGAGAGAAAAAAGAAACAAAACAGAAAGATGAAATGGGTGGTGAAACGGATTCAATGGTAGTTAAGCATTAGTTCATCCGGCATCTTTCAGCTCGGGAAATGCTTGGCAGTCTAGTGCTTCGCGGTGACTTTGTCGCCGGTCAGTCTCTCGACAGTCTCTTTTGCCCTATAAAGAGAAAGGTATCAGTAAAAATATAATTCGTGAGTAACAGGGAAACCGGCACTGGGAACATACATATCACCAAGAGCAACCATGCAGATTGTCTGCCAGATACCCAATCCGATACGAGGAGCCACACCACGGTAAAGACCCTTGACTCCGTTGGTGCTGTAGATATACTTCAAAGTCTTTCCAACGGTCAGGTTCTTCGGGCGGTTAGGGTCCTCAGTTTTGCTCTGCATCTCGACTCGGATGACTTCGATGGGCTGGTTCCAAGCAGACAACCCACCACCCAGACCGCTAGCGAGGATCTTTTCATATCCATTCAACTTCTGGGCATCATCCTTGTTCGTGACCTTGCGAATAGCAGTCTCTGCTAACCGCGACAGACCGAAACGGGAACCCCAGTTGGTAGTCTGGCGGATGGCCACAGCGTTGACACCACGGTTGATACCACGGATACCCTCCTTGCGGTAGATATCCATGAACGTCGCGAAAGTGGACGGCGGCTTCACACCGGCAGCGGCCAACTTATGCTTCGTGATCTCGACGGTTTTCATGCAGGTACAGAAACCCATGGTGGCGTAGGCCTGGGCTACACCACCAGTCATACCACCGGCGATACCACCAACGAAGTCATTTGCACCAAAAGTTTTGGCATAGTATTCGGCTTCGGACGCAACGAAGAGGAGCACGGCACCCTTGGTGGAAGCCTCAATCCAGGCCCAGGGAATGAGACCTTGGTAATCTACAGGAAATATCAAAGCATCAGTGGACGAGATTCTACAGAGGCGCATATGGGAATGGACGGTTTGAAGGGAAAAAGGGAAGACCGACAGCCGAGAGCTCCGCCACGACCCCAGATCCGAGCCATGGCGCCGGCAAAGGTATCAGTTCGGTTGGCGGCCATGGTTGTCTTGATCACTTCCAGCGGCTACCATGTTTTTTTTGTCAGTCGAGGTTCCCCAGCACCTGCGTTTCTTGGACCGTGAATTACCTGTCCCAGCGACGTAACCCTTTAGAACGAACGCATGGTCAGCAAATATCCTATGAGGTCTCAAGGCAGACATCTTCCATTGTACGTACTCGAACATATTCAAACCCGCGCCAACTGTTCCAATACAACAAAAACCGTCAGTGAACAGTTTTCATGTGATACAGATCCGACTTGAGGGCTAAACTCACGCAGCAAATTGCTGAACTTGACCGGTTTCTTCTCAATGGCATGAGGGGCGGAGGACTGGGCTGTAGTCGACATTCTCTATGATACCGGGACTGCTGAAAGGGGCCCTGACCAAGGGATTGAGGGTCGCTTCGTTGCTTGGAAGGAGTTCGGTTTTAGGGAGAGATGATGCGGCGTCTATCGAGATCGACCAGACTTTGATTCTGCTTCGACTGAATAAATTTCTGGTGGTTGAGAAAGGGATCGGCTGGATGCTTCTGACACGGACAGGGATGCGGGCTGAACACAAGGTTTCCGACGGGATTCCCGATATTTTTTTTGAAGAGCGGAGAGAGTTGAAGCTGAGGCAATAGAGGTTTCTGAATGTGTGAGAGAAAGAGAGAGAGAGGAAGAGAGGATAGAGGATCAGAAGAAGAACAGAAGAGTAGAAAAAAAAGAGATGATGCGATACCCGAAAGGGGAAAAGGGGGCAGGAGAGGAATGATTCAGCTGTTTGTTCCGAGGGATGAGGGAGAGGCTGAGACACTAGTGCTGAAAAGGGGATAGTGTATCCAGACTATGCCGAAAAGAGATTAACTCTGCCATGTGATCTGAACCTCGTTAACGAACTTTCCCGAGATCGGTCTTGGCGTATGGTATTATCGTATTATATACAACAAATACATCCCAACAGTCTCGATTGGGAAGATGTTGGTGAAGAAAAAGAGAAAAAGATACTTGTTTTATTGAGTGAATCGCTCTCAAAAAGAAGTCTCATCACTGGGACAAACGCACAGATACACTGTTGTATCTCTTATCTTCCGCTGAGATTCAACAATGGCATATCGGACTCCGACAGACGGTATTATGTGAGAGAGACAGGATTCCGAATACACCAGACTCCTTGCAAAAATACCGATGAATGGTCTCCGAACACTTTTGTCCCTGGCTGCTTCACATGCAGATGAGAGGGAAGATACCCATCACGTGCAGCTGTCCGTCTTTGTATATTAATCTACCGAGTTTGAAGGATATGAAGCCCTAGAGATGCCGAATATATTAGCTATAGCTAGGATGTCGGATCAAGATGTCAGGAACTAGGATCCAAGGCAATAGAACCCAGATAGGGCAATCATGTTCATGCTCATGCTCAGAATGATAATTTTTTTGAAAACGACCCAATCTCAAAAATGTCACCCCCTTTTTGAGCTCTCTTTTCCCTCATGTTTTGCAAAAAAGCCCTCTTTCCATTTTAAAGCTACAGGCATCATATTCAACCTTCCTTAGGGATGGATCAACCGGTGAATCTTCGCCTTGAAGCCCTTCTTCAACACATGCTGATGATAATACTCGCTGGCTGCATCCATAAGCGCCTTCACCTTGTCAGCTGGCACCTTCTCCCGGCGATCGTACGAGTACAGTCCATTGACCTCTTGCTCAATATCACATCTAAAATAACCATCAGCAGGAGCTTCTACAAGAAAGGGGGAATAGTGAAAGCATACAGCTGAGTGTAGACAAAGCCACAGGTGTGCCCTCCCTGAACAACTGCCATGATCAACTTCTCCAGGCGCTTCAACAGGTCATTGGGATCCGCTGCCGTGGTGTAGCCCCAGTCCCTCGAGGAACCTTGCGCGTCCTTGGCTGCAGCAATGTTGACACCACCAAACTCGGTGCAGATCACAGGAGCTCCGTGTTCATGCTGTGAGCCCGGGTCGAGAACAGCGGAGCCGGACCGAACCGGGCCAAGGAACATTTGTCGACCGTCCCCTTTTCCGGCCAGAATTCCCCCTTCCATCTTGGAGCATGATGCAGCGAGCTCTCCTGAGTCGTTATAGTCGTGATATGTGGTCAGGTCTGTCAAGACATGCTCCCACCCGCAGTTGTCGTTGATGGGTCGACTAGGGTCCAGCGTTCTAGAAATTTGATTTAGTTACGTCGTTCTGATTATTACTGCGTAAGGATGGTTGCATACTTAGTTTTATAGTATAGAGAGCGAATGTGGTTACGCTGCTCAACATTGTCCTTTAGCGAGGTGTATCCCCAGCTCTCGTTAACCGGAGTCCAAGTGACGATGGACGGATGATTGATATCCCTCTTGACAGCTTCCATCCATTCAGCGTCAAATCGGTCGACGTAGTCGTCGTTGAATTCATAGGCGTTGCCGATCTCGCCCCAGACCAGATAACCCAATCGATCAGCCCAATAGAGAAAGGCGGGATCCTCGACCTTTTGATGTTTGCGGCACCCGTTGAATCCCATATTTTTGGACATTATGATGTCCGCTTTCAGGGAATCCGGAGATGGAGGTGTAATGCCAGTGCTAGGCCAATACCCCTGATCTAAAACGAGAATTTGGAAATAGGGCTTCCCGTTGAGGCGGAAGGTGCCATCCCCAGTATGCCAGGAGAGGCTGCGCATGCCGGTGGTGGTTTCGACCTCATCTACCACCTTCCCAGAAGCATCGTGGAGTCTCAACACTAAGTCATAGAGAATGGGGTGCTCGGGAGCCCACAACGCAACCCCATTGTGCCAGCAATCATCCACATTAAAGGGGATTTGGCCCTGCAACCGTGTAGGATCGGGCACCTTCATCGGTAGCTTGAGATTTACAAACTCCTTATCCTTTGGGAGTTCGGCTTGTGTCTTCCCGACAGGAATCCCGGCCAATTGGGCCTCAATCTCAATAGAACACTTCGCTGCAACTGGCCGGCCAGTCGTAGAAACCCGTGCATGGAGCTCTCCATTCACAATATCATCGGACCGCAGAATGGTGCCTTCAGTCCCAGAGGAGATTCTCACCGCCGGCACGCTCTCCAACCAGACGGACTGCCAGATACCACTGCTGGGCGTGTAGAAGATACTCTCAGGGACCGGACCCCAGTACTGCTTGCCGCGAGGTTGAGCAAGATCCGTAGGTGAGTCCTTGATCCGCAACGTTAAACGCGCGGTCTTGCCATTGGCACCCGATTTAAACGCATCGGACACATCCACATCGAAGGGAGATTGGCCACCGCGATGACCGCCAACTAAATGGCCATCGACCCAGATAGTGCACTCATAGTCAACGGCTCCAAACCGGATAAGGAGCCTGTGTCCCTTGGATAGTTCGTCCTCGGTACGGATATCAGTGAAGGAACGCTCGTACCAAATCACCTCATGGGCTTCCTGGAGATCAATCCCCGATGCTGGCGTTTGGAATGCATAGGGCACTTTTATGTCCCTTTTGTTATGTGCTCCTGATCGAGTGGGGATGCTAGTTTGGTGCCATGATTGAGATAAACCGGTATCGGTGTCGTCAAAGATGAAATCCCAAGGGCCGTCAAGAGAGACCCAATTGAGAGATTTACGGTAGAAGTCCGGACGGGGGTAAGAAGTCATATTTGAACAAATCCTGCTATATAGAGTGTACTAGCCAACATACAAGAGAGACGGAGAGAAAAGAATCTGCCCGCATGGAGTATAGAACCCCCACCATATCAAACAAGTGTATGACGTCATCACTCTATGCTTCACTTATTAAACATCTGAGACGAAGTAGACCTTCAAGACTGTGAAGAAATATTGAAGAATACATGGACAAATTCTGAACGAAGAGCTTCATTAAGGAGGAGAAATCAATTATTTCAAAAATTAGCAACTAAATACTCAACATAGCGGAAAAGCTTCCGCGATCATCTTTGAAGATGTCGACGAATGGCCCTCTCGTTTCCTTCCTTGATTACACCTTCGCCAATAATAATAACGAAAAACGGTGAAAGCATTGCGTCTCTTCGCACGGGTCCTTTGGCAGTCATCGAACGAACAGAAGCTCTATTAAATTGAGAAGTGTTGCTGTCAAACGCAGTTGAGTTGTAATCCGCGTCCAAGAGGCCCAGATATGTCGCTCCCGAGTCGTTTGGCGCGGGAAATGTTGTACTACCAGCACCATCGGTAGATTACAAGGAAGTACTGTTGCCATTTTTCTATTTCAGCAGGCCCATGCCGCTCCGCAGGCGTTTGGGGACTAGACGGGGGGGGCATTTGAGACCCAGAAAAAATGTCGTGGGTGTTATCGAATTTGGGGCCCAACCCTTGGCTGCTTGGATATATATATAGGGTGAATCTCGAAGTGATGTGTCGGATTTCCTCCAACCACTGTAACACCGGATTTGGTGGTCCATTGATCTTGCAAATATATCTCCCGTACATCCCTTTCAAAACTTTCCCAGGAACCGAGAGTTGATAGGATCCTGGTGCGATGAATTTGCTGAGGAATCTGTCGCTAAATTCCGGGCTATAAGCTCCGGGACTTGATCCTCCACGATCTGTTTGGCCTGAAGATCCATAGGTACAACAATCAATGTCGGTTTTCCTGGCCCATCCATTGTATGGTTGTATTAATTAAACATCCGGGCCCTTGGGGCCCGGTATATATATATATATATATATAGATGTATTGGTATCGGGGTCCGCCATAGCCTAACGGCTGGTGATATATATATGTGATAATAATGCTGCAGCGTTTCAAAATCCATGGCCGCTGCGATGACCACCACTTGCCAAAACTTTAAGCGTACCGATCGTCTCATCCCGGGAATCTGCGGCTTATCAGGGTTGATGATTGATAGTCTAGAGCAAGCTTCGGCATGGTTCTCGTATTGATAGTTTGTATTGTTGAGCCATTCCTGTTGGGCTCGAAACACCTCTAGTGACTCTTTGGAAGGATGGATAATATTGGAGATTTGAGGTGCGTCGTTTTCAAAATCGGTAACGGAAAGCTCGTTGTGCCAGGCAAGAGTTTTCTCATTGAGGTGCTCTGTGCGGTTGAAGGCGCTTTCTGAGACGCTTGCGGGTTTCGAGTCCGTCGCGCTGAGTGAGAGTGATGCGTTCACAGCTCTGACGGCCCTGATGATGAACTTGTTTTGCCAGAACGGATCATCCATGTCCATCATGTCGCTGGTAGCAAGGAGCTTCATTTTCTCGGCTGGAGCGAGCACCTGTGAGTCCCAGTCTATGGCTTCCTCGTCGACGGAATCGTCTTCGTCCTCCTCCGGTTCGTTCCGATCGGGGAGCCGCCCCATTCCTCGCACGTTTCTGACTGTTTAGTCTGGCGGGGGCGTGGTTGTAGCTCACTCTCTGTAGAGCTTGCCAGATGAGATAGTCGACTTCGTCCCCTGCGAGGTTCTTCTTGTAGAATAATCCGTCACGATCGTTGATGTTTTCGCGTCGAACGTGATAGAGGAACCTCGCATAATGGTCGACCTTTTCCCAGTTGGATGTTGAGGGTTTCAATCTTGAGTATTCCCGACGACCCTCTTTCTTGTCTACGACAAGAGCGGCTTGTGTCTCCCTCAGAGAGGGTCCCCGAGGTCGTACCCTCCCTTGGGCTTTGGCGTCCTCCTGGGCAGAGGCAATATAGTTTTCGTAGAGTTCATCCCAATAAGGGCGAAACATGTCTAATTCGAGCCAGTTTTTGAGGTCGGCACTGTTTCCCAGATTCAAGGCGTCTGCGAGTTTGGCTGCGTTGCGCCATAGTGTATTGTCTCTCTCTGTATATGGGGTTGTTCCCGAGTTAAACTCGAGGTTGAAAGGGAAACTGAGCAGTCAAGAAGACAGATATATATAGGTAGTATATATAGATAAATAGGTATATAGGTATGTATATATAGGTGGATAGATGGGTAGATGGGTATGTGTAAGAAGTCAAGGAAAACGGGGGTGGAATGACGAATATATATAGCAAAGGTTGAGGAAGGATGAGGGAAGTGAATGGAGAGAAAAAGTGAATGAAGAGAGAGTGAATGGAGAGGGAAGGTGAATGAAGGGGGAAGTGAATGGAGGGAGAGTGAATGAAGAGGGAAGTGAATGTTTTAACAAGCCAAACTGGCACTAAACCTGCAAACGGAAGGTCCATGGGCGTCGATTGGAATTACTCGTGACTGCCCCTAGGCCTATTCACTCGGCGCCTACTTTACCCTCAACGGACAATTTACTCGCTCATATGCCCATGATAGAATGCGGCCTTTTTTGAGGAATACACTGTTTTTATATAGTAATTTCCAGTTGCTCATTACCAACGTTCGAAAATACAGGCACTCATCCATACCACTACTAGTATCTCCTATTACGAGTTGAATTCTAGAAATAGTAGCAGTAGGAGGTTTGATGAACGTCTCTACAGTTCAAATATCATCTATAAGAGACCCTCTTCGAAGGATTCGACCGAGTATGGCGGGGGTAAATTTGGTGGGCGCTTCTACTCTATTTGAACATAGAGCATTTGAGGAGCCAGAATTTCATAGAGAGTTATATGAGCAATTGGGGATTATTATCACATAAAAACAGAGTATTCTTCAAAAGCAGAGAATATCGTAGGTATCGTAAGTTGGGGCATATGAGCAACAGTTTTCGTAGAACAGGGGCACCTGAGCAATGAGGCGATTCAGCCGGCGAAGAAGGTTGATGATCCCCAGCTCAACTGCATCTCGACTGCTTTGTATCTTCTCACCAAGTTTTGATGAAGAGATACTTAGATACTACTTCAATATCTCAACAATCACTGATCTACAGCATTTATAAATTGAATATCAGACTCTAATGCTTCATCTGATACCATGATTCCTTTATATATATTTTTGTATAATTCGTTGTCAATGGGGAGAAGCACGAGATTTTCACGCCAAAATATCTCCGCAAGTTCTGAGTTTCCGCCATTTTTCTTTTTTGGCTAAAATCAAGTATATGAACAGATAATATGAATGCAAAGAGTCTGATATTCAATTTATAAATGCTGTAGATCAGTGATTGTTGAGATATTGAAGTAGTATCTAAGTATCTCTTCATCAAATTTGGAGGAGAAGATACAAAGCAGTCGAGATGCAGTTGAGCTGGGGATCATCAACCTGCCAAAGAAGAGCCAGCATAGTCACGAGTATCTGGCTGCTACCTAGGTAGGAGCCACGGCCCTATATAGGGCCTATGAGGTCACGTGGCGCTAGAGGCTGCAAATGATACTTAGGTAGTTGGCCGGTTGGGGATTCTGCCAGTAACTTTTATTAGAGAGTAAAACAGAAACTAATCACATTGATACATATAGAAGTAATATTAGTACAGCTCAACTACGTCGCTTCGACAAGCTGCCACCATTTTCATACACTCAAAAACTACAACTTAGCACCAACGAGCTTGGCATAAGCCTCGGTGCTGAAACTCTTCGGGCGCTCAATCGGGGCACCGAGAGCACGGTCGATGATCAACTGGGGAAGGACTCCGAGTGCACGGGACACACCGAAGAGTACGGTGTAGTAGTTGGCCTCAGTCAGGCCGTAGTACTGGAGCAAAACGCCAGAGTGCTATATCGATTCACAAGTCAGTAAAACACGAATCCTGATGGGAATTATACACAACGGGGAGCAAGAGAAACTTACAGCGTCGACATTGGGAAACGGGTTTTTCGTCTGCCGGCGTGCGGTGTTAGCGTTGACGCAATAAAGATGTTGATGATTTCACGGTGTGCAGAGAGAGAAAAAGGGGGGGTTTGTGAAAGTCGAAAAAGGGATATGATTGGGATTTGGGATTTAACGTACCTTGCCGTGTTCAGTCAGGACACCAGGAGCGATCTTGTAGACCTGGCTGACGAGCTTGAACATCGGGTCATCGGGGAGGTGGCGGAGAGCGAATTCACGCTGGGAAACGTAACGGGGATCCGTCTTGCGGAGCACGGCGTGACCGTAGCCAGGAACGACTTGGCCAGCTTTGAGGGTAGTCCAGAGGTAGTCCTTGATCGCCTCATCGCTGAGATCGTTTCCAATGGCCGCCTTCATCTTCTGAAGCCAGTTCAGCACCTCTTGGTTGGCCCTATATCCGTTATGTTAATACGATGTGTAAAAATACGGTATCGTAATGTATCGAAAAGGGGGAAACGTACAATCCGTGAAGGGGTCCAGCAAGACCGTTGAGACCGGCAGCGAGGGACAGCATGGGAGAGCTCAATGCACTACCGACCAAATGGGTGGTGTGCGCGCTAACGTTGCCACCTTCGTGGTCAGAGTGGATGGTCAGGTAAAGACGCATCAGCTCAACAAAGTCCTTGTTTTCGCCGTATCCCAGCATGTTGGCCAAGTTGAAACTGTAATCCTGATCCTTCTGAACTGCAGCAACCTTGCCATCCTTGAACACGTTGCGGTAGATTCTAGATGCGATGGTGGGAAGCTTGGCGATCAAGTCCATCGAATCCTCGAATGTGTATTGCCAGTATTCCTTCTTGTTGATTCCCTTGGCATAGGCCTTGGCGAACGAAGACTCGTGCTCCAATGCGTTGATGGCAAGGGAGAATTGGGCCATCGGGTGAAGGTCGCTCGGGCAGCGATCGATAAGCTCCTCAATGAACTTGGGGATATCGGACCGGGCAGCCCATTCGGCAGACAGGTCACGGACCTGCTGTTCACTGGGGACCTCTCCGGTCAAGAGCAGCCAGAAAAGACCTGAAGGATGATCAGCTACAGCTCGATTTGGAGCATTTCCGTTCGTCGACCCATACCTTCTGGAAGAGGCTCTCGGCCACCGGGAGCCTTGGGCAGGAGCTCTTGACAGTCGGGAATCTAATATTCGTTAGGCCGACACGTTGGATAAAACCCTCCATCCTCATCTGAACTACTTACGGTCTTTCCTCTGAAACGGATACCCTCCTCGGAATCAAGAACGGAGCCCTATTATAGCTTTGTTTAGAAATGTCGTCATCTTCCGCTGGACCCCGGGGAAGTACGAACCTCCCAGACGAGAGACTTGATGCCACGGGCACCACCATAAACCTGGTCGAGAGTGACTTCGCCAACAACCTTTGATCCATAGTCCCTGTGTGTCGATGTGACCGGGTCAGTCACCGCTGGCAAGAGCTTCGCATTGGCATGGCTAGCTTTTCCACGTACTTTTTCAGCTTCTTGACTTTCTCGACCTCAGCTGGGATCTTCTCGGCGAAAGTGTCTTTCAAAGACTACGTAGATTGAACGTCAGCAACCGGAAACATGGAAAGCAATTGAGCTGTGGTGGAAGACCGGAGTGCCAATGCTTACCTGAGTCTTCGCGGTTGAGTAGCAGCGCAAGCCATTGAAGGCCGCAGACTGCACCGCCGGCTTTGTGAGGAGGGAGGATGAACGGAGAGCAGCGCTCCCTAATCTCAGTGAGGATGCCATAGGGGAATATAAAAGTGGGTTATAAAGGATGTATGAGATGGTGGTTGAGAGAGGAGAGGAGTGGGTTTCGTGAAGCAAATTCTTTTTGAAGCAGAAGAAGATAAATAATTAAAGGGCGACGACTTTTTTTTTTCTTGTTTCTTTTTTGGTCTTAGCGGTAAAGTTGGGTTATCCTTGTACGGTAGAACGGGACAGAGCGGAACGGTTGAACCTCACGATACCACGGAGTCCGGTTTTAACTCGGGAAGAACCGCGGCTTTCTCTACGGCTACAAGCTGCAACATGAGGGATTGAACTCCGAAGTAGGAGCTGAGAGAGAGAGAAGCCCTCGCATGAACGGAGACTGGGAGACTCGATCATATGCCATTTTTGAAATATCTCTTCAAGTCAGCTCTCGAAAGCAGAACATCGTGTCAAGCTCATCATACAAAAATGTAAATCCTACAGTACTAGATCTCATTCTTTCGTTCCCCAATGCTTTCGATCTTTCTCTCAACGTCTTCATCAACAAGACAAGATGGTGTCTACAGTTCCTTTTTCTTGTTTTTCTTACCAAGTACGGTTACCGGTCGGATATCTCGGTGTATCTCTGATGAGTCAGCATAGAATCCTAGATTGGTTTAGCGTAGCCAAGAAACAAAAGGGAAATTCCATCAAGTCATATGATATCACATGATAATACACTATGGCATCTTTCGGTTAGCGTTGGTTTCACTTAAGCGAGGCCTTTCTCCTCCTTGAGAAAAAAAAGAAACGTCAAAAGACTCTGAACATCTTCTTTTCCTCATCATCTTCATCTTCATCTCTTCATCAAACAACCCCTTCTCTCACTTCTTTCATATCATTCTCTTTCTCACTTCACAGTTAGGTGCTTGCGTCGTCGCTTGTCCGGATCTTGTAAATCCATCACTTTGACGACATCATTCAACCTAAGTCTATACACTACCCGGGATCAGTACCTGTACTCGTACTTCACTTCGTCGCGTTATCGTGCTTCACCCAGGATCATTCAGCTCGTAGGTGGAAGAAAAGAACCCGCAGTATCGCACTGAAAAGGAAACCCAGGAACCTAGATCGAATCTGTAGTGACTCGCTCACGTACAAGAAAACTGTCTCTTGAAGAAACTTGGATCCCGTTATATCTTGCTCTCTAGAACACATCATCTTCGCCTCTCTTGGAACTTTGGGCTGGCAACACCAACAACAAATCACGGTTCAGTAGACGCGCCCTCCCGGGCCTGTTTCTTTCAGCCACTTTCTGGTACTGGTAACAGTTACATACAAACAAACTCCCCATCATGTCTTCTGCCGTAGCAGAACTAGATGGCTATCTGCAGTCCATGCTAGGCCTGAAGCCGCCTGGTGTGTCCGGATCTAAGATTAACAGTATCACCTCTCTTTGTACCGCAAACGTTCAGGTATGTCGCGACGCCTTCTTCTTTCACTCCCCACTTTCAAAACGACGGCTGGCTAACCTTCCTGTGATTTCTCTAACACAGTCCGAATCCGTTCTCGTTCAGAAAATCTATACCCACTTCAAAAGGGCTCCAGGAACACACAAATTGGGCGTACTCTATGTCGTAGACTCTGTAACTCGACAGTGGGTAGAATCAGCACGCAAGGCCGGTCAATCTCCTGGTAGCGCTGCTCCAGATGGAACTTTTGCCGCAGGTGTTACTAGAGTGACTGAGCTCCTTCCCGTTCTGATGACTGATATCATAAACAATGCTCCCGAAGACCAAAAGGTACGCTCTAGATACAAGAAAGCATTTTATAACAACAACAACACCCAGAACACAGGGCTAGGGGAAACCTCTTGAGGTTTTCGCGATCCCATTTTTTGACCTTTGATTTTTAAAAAGAAAACAATACCCCATTCTGCGTATACTTCTACATACTCGACTCAATAGGTCGTTTTGTGCTTGTGCTCAAAATAGCCTCTGTGTCTCTTCCCCCTCCCTCTTCGCGTGTTCAAAATTATATGCCCGTATATGGCTGGATAAACCCAACTTACGTATGACGGTTTTTCAATTTAGGAAAAAATCAAGAAACTTGTTGATATCTGGGAGCGTGGATACACATTCCCCGCCAATATGCTTGCAACTTTCAAAGAAAAGCTGAATGCACCAGTACAGAACAGTAAGCCATCCCCCGGAATTCAAGACCTGGAGAGTTTGAGATCTCCCTCTTCGAGCAGCCTCCCACTATCTTAAAAAACCAGGAAAAGGGGAGTTGTATGTGAATCATGATTCTGATGTATAACCTTTGTTTTTCTAGACGTTGAATCCACGACCCCGGAAGGGTCACCAGCACCAAATTACATTCCCTTGGGTCAAGGCCAGGGACAAAACGGCTTAACGCAAGCACCCCAAGCACCAGCAGCGCAGACTCAAGCAGCTGCTCCTGATACATCTAGTATCTTAAAGGCATTGGCAGATATGGCAAAACAGAACACATCCGCGCCAGCGGCATCAGGAGTACCCGCCCAGACTAGTCCCAATAATGTATTGAATACGCAGAATGCAGTGTCGCAACCCATGCCCTCGTCCGTAGACCAGGCTTCCGCAATGTCGGGTGGGCAAACTGTAAACCCGTATGCAGGAAATCTTGCGTCGCAGTTTGCGGGCTTAAATAATCCCCAGAATATGGCCGCTGGTCAAACTCATAACCAGACGCCTCCTAACCCCCTGGCAGCTACCCAGAACAACCCACTTGCTGCACTTCTGTCCCAGCAGCCGCAACCGCAACAGCCGCAACAGGCGCCTGCGCTCGCACCTGATGCCCTTCAACAGGTACAGTTGCTTCAACTTCTAGCTGCGCAAGGTGTGCCCCAGGACCAATGGGCAACCGCTCTTCAAATCTTAAGCCTTTCTAATGGCACCAATACTGGTGCCCCTAATCTGAATGCCGGTGCTGTCCCTGGATATCCAGGGGCGCAACCGGCGGCCCCCGCAGCCGTTGGAAGTAATGCATGGGGGGGTCGTGATGTGCCATCACGTGATCGGGACCGGGATGCAGACTATATGCGTTCGCCCCAAGGCCAGTATCGTCGACGCTCCCGATCTCCAGGTTGGGATAGACGCCGTAATGAATCTCCACCTCGTCGTCGCGATAGCCCTGTATATGGTGAATATCATGCAGACTCTCCCGGCCGTAACCGAGCCGATCCTCGTGAAAGCCGAGGCCGACGCGGTGGGGGACATGAGTATCGCCAACGAAGCCCACCGGGTAGACGTCGTAGGAGCCCATCGCCTCCACATAAGGAGACCTCATTGCCACCACCTGGCCCAAAGATAATTGAATGGGATTACAATATCGGACCCAATAGTATCAAAGGTATGTAAATTAAGTTCCCCAGCTACCGATATAAATGATTACTAACAATGTCTAGTTCTCAGCCGCACGCTCTTTGTTGGTGGTGTAACGTGAGTCCCTAGCCCTTTACTTCTTTATGTAGACCACAACCTAACGAGAAAACAGTACATCGGAAGCTCACCTGAGGTCCGTGTTTGCCAAGTTCGGCATTGTGCAGACTTGCATTGTCAACATCGACAAGCGTCATGCGTTCGTTAAGATGATTAATCGTGGAGATGCCATCACAGCACGTGAGGGCATGGAGCAGTACAAGACCGGGGAGATGCAGCTAAGGGTATGTACATGTTCTCTCTACATTTTTAGATTTTACTAACCAATCATTTAGACTCGTTGGGGCGTCGGATTCGGTCCTCGGGACTGCAGCGATTACCAGACCGGAATCAGCATCATCCCGATCGAGAGGTTGACCGACGCGGATCGCAAGTGGATGCTCAGCGCCGAGTACGGCGGTACCGGTGGAAAGGCGATTGAGCCCGGTATGGTTGTTGAGGAGCCCGATATCGAAATCGGAGCCGGAGTTTCTTCAAAGGGTAAGTTATACTCCGCCTTTCTATCTGTGAGATATATTACTAACAAACCCTACAGCCATCAGCCGACGCATGGCCACCGACCAGGGAGGAAAGCGTGGTCCACAGTCTACTCGCACGCACCCTGGAAACCCTGGAGAACATAAACCTTTCCGCCGTCCCGAACGCGGGATGGACGGCCACGAGCATCATGGACAGCACGGACAGCATGGGCAGCATGACCGAGACGGATCGGCCAACCCCAGTGCGAACAACAACGCGAACACCGGCATCGGTGTTCCTCCCGCGGTGCCCGGGTTCGGGTTTTCATTCCCTGGGATGCCGCTCTTCCCGCCCGGATTCATGCTCGGACAGCAACAGGGAGGATCGTCGTCGTCGACTCCCGCGCAACCACCTCCACCCGGTCAGGGCAATTAGCCAGTGCATTGTTCTGTCTCTACTTCTACGATGAAATCACGCATCTCCTAGCCACATGGGTATCATGGTTCTTTCTTTTCTTTCTTCACTCCTCTTCTTGTTTGTGTTCATATCAACTCCGTCTTGTTTAATTTTCTGAGCTCAAACGCTCCACCATCTGTAATTCTCATCCCACATGGTTCCTTTCTTCGGCGTCTTTTTCTTTTTGTGTTGTGATTATTCCCATTTTTTCTTTTCTCATCTCAATTTTCATTTCTTGTTCTTTTTTTGCCGAGCGATTGGATGGTCTTGAAAATGCGACCTTAATAAGGGAGCGGGGCGAGTTGGGGAAGACGACCGACCTCTATCCCACTATTCAAAAAGGCGAAAAAAAGGGGTTCGGGCGTCGATGGACATACTCTTTCTCTTTCAGGTAGCTCGTGAAAGTTGTTTTGATGTAGTTAACCAAAAAAAAGATCACGGGAACGAACAAATACACCATGGCAGTCAGTAATTTCCAATTATCCTTGATGATTCCTCTTCTGTGTGACGTTCAGCAAAATATATCCCTCATAGAATATTTATGTATATATATATTGAAGTGTCGGCAACCATTCCCGGATCCAGACCGCATCTCCGCCCTCCCGCGGAAATGGGATATATATCAAAAATATATTATCTCGACCGAAAAACAACCCGGCTATTCATCTCCGCACACTTATTCATCTCTACCTCTCTACTAGCACTTTCTACAGCACGTCCTCACCATGAAATCTGCCTTGTGCTATCCTTCTTATCTATCACCACCGCAGTCGTAACAGTAGTCGTAATAGATAGATATAGATAGATAACCATAGCCACAGACGCATTCATCACCATCCTACGTGGTATGTACATCTTGTCTTCGTCTGTCTTCGTCAATCTGAGGCGGAGGCGGAGGAGTCGTCAACATGCCAAGCCGACGACGACGACGATAAACAGATCCTCCTCAAAAAGTCTTGGCCATCCGTGCGGATCCGCAACCGTCTCTTCTTTTCTTTTTTCGACTGCAGTCACGCGAGCGGAAAGAATAATCTGGAGAGAGAGAGAGGGAGAGTGATGCGGGAACCCCACGGTTTAGGATGGTTACTACGACTACTGCAATGTACCTTTTTATGTGTCTCGCTGGGGTATGCATACATGTACGTCGGGTAATTGAATTGAACTCACCGGTGAAGAAAGTATGTAAAATCGAAGGAGCAAGAAGAAAGAGTGGGATATCGAATGTTGACTGGGGGAATGCGACATGCACGGACGATGAGAAAGAATTTTCTTTTGTTTTCTCTCCGATCGCTCTGGGGTATGGGTATGGGTATGGTCTTGGGATGACATGGATAACTGCGCCCGAAGAGATGGGTTTATTTATTATTATTTATTTGAGGTATTAGTTGTTGATGAGGATGAGAGCTGAGATATGATAGATAGAGATAAAGAGACCCGATATGATCCGTGCTTGAACATCGTCATTATCATCGTCGTGTCTTCCCCTTTTTATCGGGCCTTGTCCAAATTGCCTGATCGAGGATGCCGAGAGATGAACGAGAGAGAAAAAAAGAAAGAAAGAAAAAGGGGATCGGGTGAGGCGGGTATGGTACGTTATGTAAGTTATGTAAGTAATGTATGGATTGTACGGTTATGAAAAGGAATGGTACCTGAGAGAGAAGATGATCGGGCCGAGGAATGATCCATTTACATTCAACGGGCGCGTGCCTTATTATCCGGTTCGGTTGAGGGATTTTTGGAAATGAAGCAAAAAGAAGCATCTGGACTTGAAGAGTTTTATATGTTACAGATGATGATGCGAGAAGAGGGATGTGATGTCAGGATGGCATTGAGCATTGATGGAAAAGAAAAGAGGCCAAGCATTGACTGGATCGGACACGATCTGACATGGACAGACGGATATGTGCGTCAGGCGATAGTGATGTGCGAGGGGGCAGCAAAGCCAAGAGAAGGCCGAGACGGAAGAAAGGAATCGACGCCTCTATCTCTGATGCCGACTCGCCTCGCTGCTCCGATGAGAACACCGAGATAAAGACGGTCAGTATGTCTGAACAGAGAGAGAGAGCCTTTTTATCCGTGGAGATGGAGATGTCTGTTTTCTTTGCCACACGAGAAGAGATGGAAAGATGCACGGTGTCGTCATGACCGTTTCTGTCCGTCATGTGTTCTGTAAGAGGTAAGTCACCCGTCGTATCCGGGGGATGCGAGAGTCGCTTACTTCGGATCTTCCTGAAAGGTGAGACGGTGACCTTGCCGGGAGCCGGGGTGGAAGAATACGAGGTGTCCTCTCCCTCTCTCTTCTACTGTCTATCTGGAAGAAACGTGGAAGATTGATCGGTGGACGGTTTCCATGGTTTGTGAATGTCAGAGATTTTCTCTTCAAACAGCACCGTCCCGTTTCAACCAGAGGAAAAGAAGAAGCGGGAGAGGAGTGAGAGCGATAGCCGTGGACTCCACCGGAGAAGGGGAGGGAGGAATCTCTTTTTCTCCCAGAGCGGGATTTTATTTCCCTCCTGTTGGTTCGCATTTTTGCATGATCCTCTCTAATTTACCATGGATTTTTGCATTCTTTGCATTCTTTGTTTCCTTTTTTTGCATCGCATCGCATCGCATCCGGGCAACGCATGAAATGTTTTGTTTGTTTGTTTGTTTCGTTTGTATCTGATGACTATGATAGTAGAGACAGGGATGATATACACGGGATCTCGAAACGGCAGGTCAAGACACGGACAAGGCCAGGGAAGTACGGAGTAAGCTTTTGATGATTTCCTTCTTGACCTCCAAGCTTCTGCTTCTGTCTGTCTCTCTCTGAGATTGCGATGGGGAATGGATGGATTGGGTAGCGGGTCAGAGAACTGTGGGGGTTGCGACGTGAAGGATTTTTATTGTTATGATGGATTTTATTTTGGATTCTTTGTCGCGTCCTTCTTTTCGCCCGTCTGTCTTTTACGGAGTACCATGATATGATAGGAGATATCCCTCGTTCTTTATCTCTGTCTAGTGTTCTTGATGGAGGAACGGGGAAATGAAAATTCTGATTCTGATCAGAAGAGAGAGACTTACCTAAGAAGATCACCTGATACAGGCTGCAGTAAACTCCAGGCAAGCTTGGCCTTGCAGGAACCCCAACCACTCGCTGCACCCAATCACATCCCTCAATTGCTGTTGTTCCTTCATCCAAGCTTCATCCAGTGACATTCTCTGGAAATGTAAACTCTGGTCACACAGAAAGAAAAAAGGGCTGATCGGGTGGTCGGGACGTTGAGAGGTGCATACATACACTTTTGCCTCTACGGCAGACTCTCGGTCGGAAGAAGGGGTTGACGAGGAAGAAGTCCGGAGTAAAGTACCTAATCATTCCTCATCATCAGAAAAGAAAAAAAAGATGTGACGTGGGCCTCTGTTCTGGTTGAAATGGAACCTTGGCTTTGCCTCCCCTGAGAAGAGGGAAATTTCTGGGAGTATCGTAATCTAACGGTAAGAGAGAGACAGAGAGAGAGAGAGAAAAAAAGAAAAGGAAAAATACCCACCTTACCGGATCCACCGAGGGTGGGTATTTTACTGTTCTGTGACTGCCGCCTTACCGCTTTCGGATCCGCCCTAGGGTTCGCTGGTTTTTTTTTTTTTTTTTTTTTTTTTTTTTTTTTTTCCTTCTTCTTTTATTTCTCTCGCTCTCCTTTTTTTCTTTACTTCTTCTTTCTCTTTCTCTTCTTGTTGCTATCGTCACTATTTGCCTCATCGGAACAGATAGGTAGAGCAGAGATAACCGCTTTTTTCGGGGGAAGAAGAAGAGAACGAGGTATGAGCTGCAGCTTGTGATCCAGTGACCAAAGAGAGCTATATCCATCATCCATCGATCATCCAGTAAGTACTGTCTGTCTCTTACCTTACCACACACACTGAGAGAAAAGCTCTCTGCTCTCTCTGCTCTCTCTGCTCTCTCTTTCTCCGGTATCTGAATTACCATACCGGTTGCCCTCACCGTACTTCTCCCGTACCCAATCACACCCATCATCCCATATTTCCCTCACCCTTCCTCTCGCCCTTCTCGCCGTATCTTACCCGATCATACCCCATACCATACTGACCATTACACCTTCATTACCCTCTCTCTCTGTCCGGTTTCTTGCCCACTTTTTACCTTTCGCATTTTTTCTTCTTCCCTTCCCTTTTTTCTTTCTCTCCTCTTTCTTCTCTTCTTCTTCTTCTTCTTCTTCTTCTTCTTCCTTTTTCTTTCTCACCATCTTCATCCTCTATATCTACTTCTCATCCGCCCTCTTTCATCTTCTCTCTCTTCCTCCTCCCTCTCCTCTCTCTCTCTCTCTTCTCGTGTATGTGATCAATTCAATCTCCTCTCTGATCTGTGTTGCTTTGCTTTGTCGTGTGGTTGTCGCGCCCTTTCCCCCTCTCTCCTCTCTCCCCTCTTTCCTCATTTCTCCCTCTTCACCACCACCTCCCTCTTCTCCCACACTCCAATTCCCATCAATCATCATCTCAATCGTCTTGAGACACCCGCCAGACATCAATTGAATGTCCACTGCTATCTAGAAGACGCGTCTTTTTTTTTCTAACCGGCTCATCTTAATAGCCCTCCATAAACAATGGCGGAACAGGCGGGCACGTCCCCTGGGGACACCCCCAAAAACCATCTCGGCACCGATGTCCCCACCGGTGACTTCAATGAGAAAGAACAGGCCCAGGATCCTATCTCCGAGAAACGCGCTCCCAAAGCTGAAGATGACGAGGAGGAGGAAGATATGGATGCCCTCATCGAGGAGCTCGAGTCTCAGGACGGCCACGTCGATGAGGAGGATGAAGAGACCGATGAGCCCGGTGGAGCTCGTCCCATCCCCGAGGAGATGCTCAACACCGATACTCGCACTGGATTGAGTGACCAGGAGGTCACTGCTCGTCGCAAGAAGTACGGCCTCAATCAGATGAAGGAGGAGAAGGAGAACCTCGTTCTCAAGTTCCTTGGTTACTTCATTGGTCCAATTCAATTCGTCATGGAGGTGAGTCGTCATCATCATGATCTCAATTGTCGCGTCGCATGCTAACAGGAACGTCAACAACACGTAGGCTGCTGCTGTCTTGGCTGCCGGTCTTGAGGATTGGGTTGATTTTGGTGTTATCTGTGGTCTGCTCTTGCTTAACGCCGCGGTCGGTTTCATCCAAGAGTTCCAAGCTGGTTCCATTGTCGACGAATTGAAGAAGACTTTGGCTCTCAAGGCCGTTGTCCTCCGTAACGGTCGTCTCGCTGAGGTTGAAGCTCCTGAGGTTGTTCCTGGTGATATTCTTCAGATCGAAGAGGTGAGTCGCATTTTTCAAATCGCGTCGTGGCACGCCGAGACGTCGATCACGTACTAATGCAGCCGCACTTTTAGGGTACTATCATTCCCGCTGATGGTCGCATCGTCACTGAAGATGCCTTCCTCCAGGTGGATCAGTCCGCCATCACTGGTGAATCTCTCGCTGTCGACAAGCACAAGGGTGATACCTGTTACGCGTCGTCCGCGGTCAAGCGTGGTGAGGCCTTCATGGTCATCAGTGCCACTGGTGACAACACCTTCGTTGGTCGTGCCGCCGCTCTCGTCTCTGCCGCCTCATCTGGCACTGGTCATTTCACTGAAGTCTTGAACGGCATTGGTACAGTGCTGCTCATCTTGGTCATCCTCACTCTCTTGATCGTCTGGATTTCCTCTTTCTACCGATCAAACCCCATTGTGACCATCCTTGAGTTCACTCTGGCCATCACCATTATTGGTGTCCCCGTCGGTCTCCCAGCTGTCGTCACCACCACCATGGCGGTCGGTGCTGCTTACCTCGCCAAGAAGAAGGCTATCGTCCAGAAGCTCTCTGCCATTGAGTCCCTCGCTGGTGTGGAGATTCTCTGCTCTGACAAGACCGGTACCCTCACCAAGAACAAGCTCTCTCTCGCAGAGCCCTACACTGTTGCCGGTGTTGAGCCGGATGATCTCATGCTTACTGCCTGTCTCGCTGCCTCCCGCAAGAAGAAGGGTATCGATGCCATTGACAAGGCTTTCCTCAAGTCCCTCAAGTACTACCCCCGCGCCAAGGGTGTCCTCACCCAGTACAAGGTGATCGACTTCCACCCATTCGACCCCGTCTCCAAGAAGGTTAGCGCGGTCGTCGAGTCTCCCCAGGGCGAGCGCATCATCTGTGTCAAGGGTGCTCCACTTTTCGTGCTCAAGACGGTCGAAGAAGACCACCCCATCCCCGAGGAGGTCGACACCGCCTACAAGAACAAGGTTGCCGAATTCGCCACCCGTGGTTTCCGTTCCTTGGGTGTCGCCCGTAAGCGTGGCGAGGGATCCTGGGAAATTCTCGGAATCATGCCCTGTGCCGATCCTCCCCGTCACGATACCGCAAAGACGATCAACGAAGCCAAGACTCTGGGTCTCTCCATCAAGATGTTGACGGGTGATGCCGTCGGAATTGCCCGTGAAACTTCCCGTCAACTCGGTCTCGGCACCAACGTCTACAATGCTGAACGTCTCGGTCTCGGCGGTGGTGGTACCATGCCCGGTTCCGAAGTCTACGATTTCGTCGAGGCTGCCGATGGTTTCGCTGAGGTTTTCCCCCAACACAAGTACAATGTCGTCGAGATCTTGCAACAGCGTGGTTACCTCGTTGCCATGACGGGTGACGGTGTCAACGATGCTCCATCTCTCAAGAAGGCTGATACCGGTATCGCCGTCGAGGGTGCCTCTGATGCTGCCCGCTCCGCTGCCGATATTGTGTTCCTTGCTCCCGGTCTCTCTGCCATCATCGACGCTCTCAAGACTTCTCGCCAGATTTTCCATCGTATGTACGCTTACGTTGTCTACCGTATCGCCTTGTCTCTCCACTTGGAAATCTTCTTGGGTCTGTGGATCGCCATCCTCAACGAGTCCCTCAACTTGGAGTTGGTTGTCTTCATTGCCATTTTCGCCGATATCGCTACCCTGGCCATCGCTTACGATAACGCTCCCTTCTCCAAGACTCCCGTCAAGTGGAACTTGCCCAAGCTCTGGGGTATGTCCGTCCTCCTCGGTGTTGTCCTCGCCATCGGTACCTGGATTGCCCTCACGACCATGTTCGCTGGTGGTGAAGACGGTGGTATCGTTCAGAACTTCGGTGTCCGTGATGAGGTTCTCTTCTTGCAGATCTCTCTCACTGAGAACTGGCTGATCTTCATCACTCGTGCCAACGGTCCCTTCTGGTCATCGATCCCCTCGTGGCAATTGGCCGGTGCTATCCTTGTTGTCGATATCGTCGCCACTTTCTTCTGTCTCTTCGGTTTCTTCGTTGGTGGCCAAACCTCCATCGTCGCTGTCGTCCGTATTTGGATCTTCTCCTTCGGTGTCTTCTGTGTTCTCGGTGGTCTCTACTACCTCATGGAAGGCTCCGCTGGATTTGACAACCTCATGCACGGCAAGAGCCCGAAGAAGACCCAGAAGCAACGCTCTCTGGAAGATTTCGGTATGTTTTTCTATCCCTTCCTTCTGTCTTTCTTTCATTCCAAACATGCTAACGTTTCACAGTTGTTTCACTTCAACGGGTCTCGACTCAACACGAGAAGAGCTCATAGTGCCTTCCGTCGTTGGGCAGGTATATTGGGGGCGGATGGAGATATGGGGGCAAGGACATATAAAGAACCACCACCCATCGGTCATTCGGATATTCGATTCATCAAAACACACCCAATAATGCACACACAACAGGTTTCAATACCGAGGGAAGAAAAAAATTGTTTCGCCCCGCAAAAAAAGAATCGATTTCTCTTAATTCCTCTTAATTACTCATAACACTCCTCGCCGGGGAGACACAAAACAAAAAAGTTCACAAAAAAAAAAAAAGCTTCCAAACTTCCCAGATCACCATCTCACAGCACCATCTTGACTATACCTAACATGTTTCGAAAGGAGGGTTTACCAAGGAAAAGGAAATAGGAACGAGATGAGGATTGATCGGTTTACCATTTCATGTTTTTCCCACAGCTGTTTCCCCCCCCCCAATGTGTGAAAGATTGAAAGCGAAAAAACGAAGAGAAGTCTGTTCCTGCAAAAGTGTGTGTTGATTGAATTCAAGTATCGAGAGTGATTCTTCAAGTAGTCTTTTTTTTTGTTCCATTAATCTTTTTCTTCTTTCTTGGTTCTTGCTTCCACTGCTCTGATGTGCAATGCATCCCATCCACCTGTCAATCTCTTGACCTTTTTGTTTCCTTTTTATATTCTCCTGTTCATACCATAGACATTCTCTAAATATTTTATTTTATTCCATTACTCTCCGCGGAGTTCTCTTTTTTCCTTTTCCTTTTTCTTTGTTGTCTGATGCTACCACTAATACATCCCCATCCGTCTTTGCTTTGCGTTGGAGGAGATTGTACTATCTATGGAGCTTGCTTGCTTGTCTCGCTTGCTGGAGGAAAGATAAAAGAAAGGAAGAAAAGGGTTTGGACATACACGGAATACAGGCTGCTTTGTTGTTTTGCTCTCTTGGGTGATTGGATTCTGATATGGGGGTTGGTTCTTGTGGTGGATGTAATACGATGCTGATATACCTACTTGTTTGTGCTATCTTTATAAGTCAATTTGTGTTCTTTTTATGGTCTTCTTACCTTTCTTTTCTATCTCGGGATGCTTTCGTAGTCGTAGGATACGTAGACTTCGAAGTTATGGCTGAGTTGGTTGGCTTCCGTGATAGGGAGACTCACGTGCTTCTCTTTAGCTCCGACCACCGATATCAACTTTTTATCTTTACAATCAATCTATAAAGACTTCAGCCAGCGATAGCATCTTCTTTCCTTTCCTTTCCTTCTCTTTTCAATTAATTAAACGGCGCAAGGGATATCGCATTTACGGCAGTCATGAGATAATACTAATCATCGAAAAAAAATAAATCAGAGTCATGAATAGGGAAATCCCTGGGTTTTATTTCGGTGCGTTTGCTCTCGTTCTAGCACAGGTCCACCTCCTTCTTTCCTGGACTTATATATGCCTATGTATGGATAAATGCGATGGGAGAGAGCTCTGACTATCTCTCCAGTATCTCTCTCATTTTGTATATTCAATATATCTATCTCTTCTGGATATATGCCTTCCTCTTTGCCTCTTTCATCCCTTACAAACTATTTGCCCCTTGCTAACTAACCCATGCATCTCATATTATTCGTATCTGCATGCCATAAGACCCCGAAAAGAATAAGTACTTTAGAATTCAAGCGAACCATCAGGTTCCTCGTCCAGCATATTCTTCTTCTCCGGGTCAGAGCAAGCGCTCTGGCGATAGGATATCCTGTGCCACCGGAGGAGGGATATACTCCCATGAAGAGGTGAAGCGAAGGAAGAGGGAGGAGGAGGTATGTATTCTGTTTAGCCTGTTGTCCCATCACTTAGGTCTATTGGAATGAATATATGCTAACGAAACCATGCAGACCCGTAAACAAGAAACCAACCTCAAATCTCGCAAGGAGAAGGAGACGATCCACCAATCACCGATCCTGAGACATCCTCTCACCGAGGCGTCATTGGGGAGGGAAGTCTCCGCTACGCCTCTTCCTAGGATCTCCTCTTCTTCCGCTATTCCCGGCGTGAATGCCGATACGTCTAGGAGCGGAGGTAATGAGGCATTACGTGAGGAGAGGGGGGTTGCGGTCGCGAGTCAGATGGAGAGGAAGGTGTTGGTGAGGCTTAGGGATGGGAATAGGAGGTTTACGGTGAGGTGTTTTGTGAGGGATTGGATGAGTGGGGAGTTGTTTGTTGGTATGTACTGCTTTCCGGTGTGCTTTTATGTTGGCTAACGCAAATTGGATGGGAAGGGATTGATGAAGAGTATAATTTTAGTTTATTGTAAGTTTCTTACCGTTGCAGGCCTGCGATGTCTCCGGGCTCATCATTATACATCATTATAGCAGCTACATCGCCATGAAAGATAACGAGACCCGTTCGTGGAAGTACGACGACCTTTTGTGGAATCCCTCGGTCCGGATGCATCGAACTCAAATCACAAGTTCCCTGAGTATTATACCTTCGAGATATCTGTTTCAGACTATGTTTCAGCCTTCGAAACCGCGGAGTGTTCTCAGGATGGGACTCATAGGCGCAGATCAAAGTCGTGAGTTGAAACCAACCGCTCTAGATAGGAAAATGTCTTTCTAATTCTAGATAGGTCGATGGGAAAAACTCTCCAGCGGTGTCATATACTGGTGCTCATCCCCGCGTCCGGACTCTTCCCACACCCCCTGCTTTGCAGTCGGAGGCTCCGAGGGCCTGCATACCGTCACATCAACGGGCCCGTCACACATTGACCAGGATGTCAACCTTGTGATAAAGAACGTGGAAGTCGCGGCCGTAGACTGGCTGTCAACAAATGTGATCATGGCGGGGACCCGTGGTTCGCAGGTTATGCTCTATGATATCCGGAGCGGTGGGTCGACGGTTAGGGCCCAGCATCCACATGGTGTCCATTCCCTGAAGAAGGTGGATGAGTGGAGGATTGCCGTCGCGGGCTGGGGGAATAATGTACCTCCCCACTCCTCTCTCTGCCCCCTTTTATCTACACTATCTAACATCTTTATAGCTCGCAATCTACGACCTCCGCTACACCCCCAAAAACATCAAAGCCAACTACTCCCGCTCAAAACCAACCTACAAACCAACAAACAACCCTAAATCAAGATACTCCCACAACTTCACAAAACCATACCTCACTTTCCCTGAATACTTCTCGGGGGATCAGACGGGTAAACAGTGTAATATCGATATTAGCCCTGAGTTGGGGCTACTTGCCTCTGGTATGTTCTTCCCTACCCTTAGATACCATACGCGAAACGCAAACTAACAGCGAACAGCATCCGAGAAAAACACAATAGACCTCTTCTCCCTTCGAACCGGCTCTCGGATAAATCTCCCTTCTTCCTGCTCTTCATCACGGGGTGACCAACAACCCACGGTTACGAATTACGAGTACCCCGAGAGGATTAGACATTTGAAATTCGAATATGGAGGAGGGGAGAGCAATGAGACTGCGCCGCGGTTATTAGTTGGAATCGGGGATGCGGTTGAGGAGTGGTCTTGGTAGATAGATAGATAAATTATGAATGTTACGACACTATATTTCGAAAGATAACTTCTAAAATACATCCCCAACAAACTCCTGGACATCAACCCTAATCCTCTTCGCCATCCCAACAACCCACTCCCCAGAGACATTCACCCTCCACTTCTCCCCCGCATCAACCGCCTCCGATCCACCGGGAAGCGTATCCCCCCTCCCACCTCCTCCACCGCCTCCACTCCCAGCCGCAGGAACAACAAGTCGTAAACGATGCAGCGTCGCCAACTCCGTATACACCACATCAGCAACTACATCCGCCGTAGCATTCACAACCGTCGTCGTCTTCTTATTATTCTTCGAAGGAACTAGCGTTGGATCCGGATCAATCGCCCTATAAATCGCAAGTAACCTCTCCAGCGGAAACGGTCTGGCAGACAACCCACTCCCAGCACCTATTATCTCCCTCTTGGCTTTCGTCTGTCCCTTCCGGGGTCTACCCGGTCCTTGCTTTTTAGGTGGGTTTGCTGCGTCTTCGTTATCGTTCTGGAGAGGAGGAGCGGAGGTATCTGTCTGGGCGGAGATCTTTTTAAGTTTTCGATGGTGGTGGTTGTATTTTCGGCGGGCGGAGGCGGAGGTGGCGAATTTTGAGAAGAGGATTGTGTCGAGGCGGGGGTGGGTGTAGGTTGCCAGGTAGGCGGAGGTGAGGACTAGGGTTGGAAAGTAGGGGAGGGAGAGGGGGAGGTTTGATGTGGTGGTTGTAATGGTTGGAGGAGGAGGAGGAGGGGCGATATGGTGTACTAGTATGCCTTCGCCGTGATGTTGGAATATTCTTCGGTTCTTGACGAGGAGACGGGAGAAATCCCATTCTGCGACTTCCTCTCCTCCGGACGGCAGTGGTTTCTCTCCACGGGTTATTGGCGCAATGAATTGTGGCCAGAGACGGGCGCAAACGGAGCGGAAGGATGGGATAGTCCCCGCCGTAGGACCGATGAGGGAGTCGTAGACTGTTGAGACGAATTGTGGGTAGAGACGGGATGTTGTTTCGGGGGATATTCCGCCCTCCGCTGCAGCTGCAGCTGGGGGAGAGGATGTAACGATCGATATAGCTTCTTTCCGTGTATATGGCGGGAAATAAACATGTGGAGTTCCAACCACTTCGAAAGCAAGAGGCTGGGGCGTAGAAGAAAGGATCATAACCACACATAGTGAGGGTATCTATTTCGATTCCAATTGTTAGCTTTTCATTCCACCCATACAGGAGATGAGAACCCACCACCTCCCCTAACCTCGCCAAAGCAGGTAACAAAAACTGCTGAGCCTCCCGCTGCTCCTCCACCCCATCCAGCACAAGCACAAACTTCTTCACCCCACTACCCCTACCACCCTTCCTCCCTTCTAAAATATCCTTCAAAATAACCGCCAGCCCACTAACATGATCAATCGTCTCTTTCACCGCGTCTTCCCTCAGTCCCAGGGAAACCAGTGTATCAGATATAATCTTCGAAAGGAGATGTCGACCGGTAATACATTCCGCGCAACGGATATAGGCATGCGGGATCCTGTCGTCGTCGTCGTTTTTGGCTTGTTGTTGCTGCTGCTCACTGTGATGGGATAAGATGGAGTGAACGATTCCTGATTTTCCCGTCGCTTCAATGCCGTGGACTATTATCGCTGGGGGGCTGGGTGTGTATGGCTGTAGAGAAGTAGATCAAGTTAGCTTTCGTTGGCCTTGCTTTAGGGAAGCAGTAAGGAGAGAAGCTTACGCTAAGAAGGCTGGTGAGCTGTAGGATTTGGAGGTCGCGACAGGGCCATTGTTGGGTTATGGAGAGGAGGAGTTCTGTAGGAAGAGAGGGAGCCATTACTCTTGCTCTTGGTCTTGATCTCACTAATTAAGACGGTCGGTGTGGTGGAAATGAAGCTGAATGTATACACTATCCTGTCGCTGTAGATAACCTTTTTGCGCTTGATGTTGTTGATAGAAGGTGCGTTGCCGCTAGAGGTAAATGCGTGGAAATATACACTCATCCTGTCTTTTCGTACAATTTGCTCATACTCGCGCAATTGCGACCCTCCTGCCACAACTCAGATTCTACGAAGGCTTTACTGATCAAGTCTACAGTGAAAAGGAATCGGATGAAAAAAAAGAAGTAATATCAGCTAATGAACATAGAGTACTATTTTTTTAGGTCTTTTCTTAAGGGCTAATTTTTCAGTGCTAAAGCCAGAGTATGGGTACATCTAGGTCTACCGGTGGGGGATCTTTTGGGACAAAGAAAAATAATGTTTTCAGGGGAGATAAAGGAAAAAAGGAGAAAGGGGAAATGGAGACAAGAAGATAAAGAGAAGAAAAGCTAGCTAATTCATCGGACTAAGAACCTAAAGAAAAAAGAGAAGAATGCCTTCTGAGATGGTCATCAATAGAGAAAATGAGCCTCGAGAAACATGAACCACGTAGATGCTCAAATGTAATGATAGTGTGACATCATGTAGATGACCTGAACCATCAAAAAGGAACATATCCCGAAATCACCGAAATGGCAGAAGAGATGATATCCATCCTATATCCTCCAAAGAAGGCACAGAGCGTCATCATCCTACGAGATCCAAGGCAATTGGTAGACCCAAGGAAATATAGAAACACGGGGAAGAAAACACAAGGGGGGAAAATGAGGCAAGGAAAACACATGGGTAGAAGAAAAAAGGTCACGGTCGGCAGATCTATCCCACTCGGATCCAAGTCGTTTGAGCTCATATCGCACTTCGTAAAGCCAGAGAAGTAGTCAAAAGGGTCCTTTTTACCCAGACTGGGGCGGAGAGCCAGAGCCAAAGCAGACAAAGCCAAGAAGACATATGTCAAAGGAATATAATACTGTGACGGAACCGGGAAAATGGACTGGGAAACAAAACAAAGGAAAATGCACAGTAAGAAAAAGTTAGGGAATATTGTTGGCAGTTCATCATCGTGATTGGCATAAGCGTAAATGCGTCGAGGACCCGCAGAATCCGGAGGACGAGAGAAGTGTACACGAGGTTTGGGGGGAAATCATCGTTTCGTTCGTTCGATCGTCATCAGAATAGTGAAAATACGCACCGCAGCGGGTAGCATCGCAATGCACTCCCGAAACGACATGTTGCTGCGAATATCGAGTCGGCCCGTAACAAAAGGAAAGTCATAGCTTGTCGTGTCTCATCATAGAGTACAAGTTTTGATGGATCAGAAGTACCCGCCTGTGTTGGGATGGACGGGGGTGGGACTGAAGATGGTTGGCGTCGCATTCGCATCGCTGGCAGATGGCGTATTCCCGTTGGATCCTCCGTTGACGGGCAGGAACGTGTTCACATTCATGTTATCAGGAAACTGAGACCCTCCTTGTCCCATGAAGTTGTTCTGAGAGAACGAGTTCGGGTTTTGCTGAGGGCCGTACATTAACTTCTGCTGCCCGAACTGCTGAGAAGCCGGGATTTGGCCTGATGTCATGTCATTAGGAGTGATTTGCCCACTGGACGCTCCGCTCAAACGTCCTTGTCCCGAACCAGCTCCATCAACACCCATCATCTTTCCGGCAATGCGACGGCCGTGAGGAGTCTGGCGGATCGTTGGGAGGATGGGGCGGATGGCATCGACCAGCTTGGTCTTCATCTCAGGATCCGCAAAGTCCATGGCGGTCTGGACGACGTAATTCGCAAACGAGTCTCGGAGCATCTTCTCTAGTTCGGAGGCGACGAGCATCTCTTCAATCAAGAGACGGCGAACCTGATACGCGGCAGTGCGGAGGCATTTCTCAATCACATTGGAACTGAATTTCTGTTTCGACAAAGCTGGAATATTTCCACGGAAGCTTTGGCACAGCGGCTCAGTGAAATGAGGCTCGGAGAGATCCACTTGGATTCATGTCAGCAAGGAAGATCCTGTCTTTATATTTAAGAAATTTGACTTGACTTACAGATATACTGAACGACGTAGTTGCCAAATGGATCCTGGACCAGCGCAAACGCGTTGGACGTGATTTGAGCAATGAGGCGGGCGCGCTGTTCACCTGACGCGTGGTCGATGCAGCGTTGCAAAACACAACATCCGTGGCGATGAGTACCAACAACAACACAGTGAGCTCCAACCGCGTCGTAAATGAACTATACTCGGTCAGCTTAATATTCCCTCTTTCTCTCTAATCCTCGAGAGGTATCTAGTGGATTGTTCTGGTGGAAAGTTACTAACCTGAGCATCCTCAGCGGAGAGGCGGTTCAGACACTTCTGAATGACATGGTTTCCGTTCAAGTCCTGGACAAGATCGACGACGCGGTCACGGAGAGAACGGATAACGGTTTGGGTCTGTCGAGCTATTAGTAAGTTGACCTCTTCATTCACATGTCTTTTCGGAGTTGACATCGAACACGAACCTGTTGGGGAGTCGAGATAAACTCGATCATCTTCTGCAAAGCACGAGTTCCATGCTGGTTCAAGGCGATCTTGACAAGCTGAGGGGCAGCATTGTCAATCAAGGCAGTGCGCTGCTCGTCGTTCGAATATTCCAAGAGCTTCTGGCACAGATAGTTCCCAAAAGGATCTGGATGGGTATAAGTAACGTGTTATGAGTGGGCAAGGGAGGGGAAGCTGGCTACATACCGGTCATCAACTCCACGACGTGACGATGAGTCTCGAGGAAGATCATCTGAACATGTTCCGGGTCACGATCTTCCAGTTTGCGCTGCAAGTATCGGCAACCATGCTGATCCTTACACAAACCATACAGTTCTCCTTTGTAGTGTTCAAGAGGAACATTAGTGAAGCGAGACAACTGGCCATCTCCGTCTCCGTTGCGGCGACCCTGCTTTTCAGTAGAGAACTGAGGGTAGTTGCTGTTGAATGCAGCGCCTGGGTAGCCTGAATAGGCAGCCTGAGGAGCATAGGCCTGTCCATTCATAGGGATGGGGTTTGCCATGTAAGGCTGGAGTCCGTAGCCATAAAACTGGCTGGGGAATGAGTTCACAGTCATAGGAGTCGGGGTAACCGATCCAGCAATGCTGGGGCTTGCAGCCGGGGGCAACTGGGGGCCAAATGGCGCAGCGCTGGCTTGGAGAGCCGAGTGGACGGGCTGTTGATGCTGCTGGGCCAAGTGGTTGTTCTCAACCTCCCGCTCTGGAGATGGTTGAGCCATCGTGTTATCCTTCTGACGAGGAACAGCGTTTGGTGGAATCCTGCCTAGGCTGGCATTGTGCTTATGGAAATGCTCAGCATGGGAATTGGGAGGAGTGATATTGTGACCGTTGGTCATCCCGTTGGGCTTCACAGTAGGAAGGTCATTGGTGGAGTATGAGGATTGCAATGAGGCGGGTCGGCTGGCAGCATGATCCTGCTGGCCGTGACCGTTCTCGTTGACAGCGTCCCCATAACCACCGAGGTTAACCTCCAGCGAGTGACGGGCAAGGTGACGATTGGCCGAAATATTGTTCATCGGCTTCTCGCTGGGAGGACTTCCTAGCTGATGTTCGACACGAAACATGTTCAAGGCGTTCTGCGGCAAACTCTGGTGGGACGAACGGTGACGGGTATGAGTGTTCCAAGGCTCAGGGCCCGGAGTACGTGAGTTCGCTAGATCGAGAGCTGCTGAGTTGGCCGAGAGCTGGAGAGTGTTAGTGAGCTTTCGTCTGATGATGAATGGAACTTTTTTGCTTACCAGGCCAGACTGGTCGTCCTGACGGATCAGGGTAGGGAACTTATCGTCAGGGTCGGTAAGCTGCAGGTAGGTTTTGATGTCTGGTGTGGGGAAGCGGTCTTCCTTGTTATCATCATCATCGTGTTCCCCAAAGATGTACTTTGAGGCATTCAAAGGGTTCATGCCAACAGAGTTGCTGAACGCGGACGGGTTGGAACGCATTTGAGATGCTAAGCTAGTGGTAGGCATGGAGTACCGATTGGATCTGGTTGTTGTGTTAGTTGTGGATGGAAGTGAAAGAAGATGAGAAAATATTTTTGGGAAAGAGAGGATAAGAGAAGAATATATAGTGTGTTCACTAGTGTCCTTTCTCAGTGAATGAGAGGGGAAGTGTGTTGTGTTCACCGGCGCATATTCACTTCACATCCAAGTGAGGGCTTTTGACATGCGTGTGAACGCCCCACTTCTGCGGCAAAAATGTGTTACGGGAACAAAGCAGGGCGGAAAAGTGACCAATTGAACAAGGAAGTGGGGGAACACTCACGATTGCACCGGACGGCTGCTTGGGAAATTCTCCGGAAAGTACTCCTCTTCCGAGTTACGGCGGGATCCAGGGGTGGACTGCGCGGAGAAACGGTTGCTGTTGGGAGTCTGGGAAGCACTGGTCTTCACCTGGCCAGATGGCGGAGAGGTAATGGTTTGCGAGGGAGCAAAGATGTTGAACAGCCCAGCGGAAGAGGTGACACTCGAGGTAGAAAAGCGGGTTGGACGCGAGAACGCGGAAGGAAACCCAGTCTCGCGGTGGTTCTCAGGGGGAGTAGTTGGTTCACTGACGGGACCAGCCATGCCGACGTTGGCAAGGTCGCGAGCCATCTGGTCCAGCTCGTGCCGCTCCCTTTCTTGCTGTTGGTCTAGAAGCTTCATATCCGCTTCGAACCTTCGTTTCTGTTCTCGCATATGTTCAATATGCTGGCGTTTCTTTTCAAACTATAAAGTGTTAGAAATGACAAGGTGAGAAGAGTAGTATAGGAAAAAGAAGTTGGTGTTGAGGGAAAGTGTGTTAAGAGAAGGAAGGGTTATGTTGAGAGGGGTGGAGAGAGGGTGAGTGTGAAAGGGGAAGAAGAGGGAAGGTGAAGAGGAAAGGAAAGATAAGGGAAAGTTGTCAGTGTTGAAGTGAGAAGGACTGAGGGATGACTGTTCGGAATTATGAAGTTGGGCGGAATTGGCGGGTAAGGGAGTCAGTCAAGACTGATGGGAAAGTGACAAGAAGTGAATATGGGTAGTTCTTCAGCTGCATGTGGTAGCTATATATGTCTATATGTGCAACACATGCATAACGATCTGGGTATCTAAGCACTCTACTTACAGAGGAGAGCAGATCTGGGGCCTCCGGCAACTGTGGAGTTTGCTGCGAAATGTTGGGCCACGAGAGCTTGCTCGAGTCCGTGGTAAAACGACGCTGCAGGTTGGCGCGAACGTCGTTGGAAGATGGCTGCTGGAATGCGGTCATGAAGTTGGTTTGCCCTCTGGGAGGAGAAGTGTATCCGGAGAATGGAGACTCGGACGGGGGAGAGCGGGGAGAGGTAAAGCGAAGCTCGTCAAGGCGCTCGCTGAGGCCATTCTTGAAGGCCATGGTGAAGAGCGCCGTCTACGGATCGTGGTTGTCTAGTCAATTGCGATTGGAAGTGGTTGGTAATGATCGCGAGCTGTGTGTTGGAGAAAAAGCGGGCGGTTAATACTTGAATAGCTTCATGATGTTGAATGGGGAATTGAAGTGTCTATTGTTAATTGAGAATGCAATTGAGAGTCATATTGATGCAAAGGGAGAATATGAAGGCGTCGTAGTGAATGAAATAACGGGGAAAGCTGGTGGTTGGGGCAGTGAATGTTGAAGTGTGAGGAGGGCGGAGGGGGGAGAGAGAGCGGTGGTTGAATTGGGGTTACTGGGGAATCGAGAGACTCGATATTAGGGCGGTGTGCATGTATTTAGAGCGTATTTCCAGTACAGAAGAAGCGAAGAGAAGCAGCGAAAAGAGGGAGGATAGCTCTCTTTTTGCGGATTCTTTTCTTTTTCTTCTGTCTTCTTTGCTTTTTTGGTGTACGAAGTGGAGGGAAAGTGGAAAATAGCCAGTCGGTCGAGGAGGAATCCAGCAAGATCCCCCTCCCCAAGGTCGGAAATTAGGGCTAGAAACAGGATGAGGAGAGGAGGGAGAAAAGGGAATTGGAGATGCGCGACAGCAGTTCAATTGCGTGCTGGAGCGTCGTCGGTGGTGAACGGGTATGTGCGAAAAAGTGCTCTCTGCTAACCTCGATGCCTATTTGCTATCACTCCTCCTGTCTCTTGGACTGGTACCGTTGGCTCGATTGATCTGTCGTTTGCTGGTCGGTGTCTGCGTCGTCTCCGCCTGGGTGGACGATCGATCGTAGGTATTCCAGGTTCCTGGAGAGAGGGAGAAGACAATCCCGTCAGCATTGCAAGGGAATTGAAACGCGCGGGGTGGAAGAGGAGACTGATGCTCCACCGCACACAGCTGCACCGAGATCATGAGATGGGGAGAACAAGGCAACTTACTTGATATCCAGAATATCTCGGACCAGAAAAGAACAAGGGAAAAAAGGAAATAAGAGTTGAAGAAGCACAAGATAAGAATGGTAGAAGGAAAAGAGAATTGTTGTACAGGATACAGGAGGAGGTTGGTCAAGTACAGAAGAAGAAGAGAGGGAGAGAGGGAGGAAGAAGGAAAGGAAACGAGATGAAGAAGAGGAAGAAGAAGAAGAGGAAGAGAGAGAGGGAGAGGAGAGGGAGAGGGTTAATATCAAATAAGTGCCCGTCACCCTAAAGAGGTAAGGACCAGGGTTGTTCTGGGTGGAAAAAGAGACGAAAAGGCGGGGAGGGAGAGATGAAGGTGAAGCAGCAGATCCGATCCGTCTGGGTATCCAGTACCTCTCAAAATGTCGAGAAAGAGAAGAAGAAGGACTCGATCTCGTATTATTTCTACTTTTTATATATATATATATAGACTCCATCTTATTATTTCTCTCTATCTCTTGCTACATCTTTCTTTCTGTTGGGGAAGACCCGTTCAGGGCCCTTTTGGAACTATCTCCAATGCACGATGTCGGAGAGGCGTCCTGCAGCATCCAAGTGCAAGCTCCATCTGGTCCCTTTTTCTTTTTTCTGGTTTCCCTTTTTCACCTCTTCTTCTTCCTTTTTTAATCAATTTCTACAACTCACGAACATCGGTGAAAGAAGTCAAAAAGAGAACTGAAAACGAAGAAACGATCCATGGGAAATGAACCCCTTTTCGATCGGTGGAAGAGGTGATAGAAGGGACCCGTGGACCTCGAAGACTCGAACAAAGTACCGGTACATACATAAGGTTGGGTGGCAGATGCACAGACAACGCATCTCGAGGATGGAAAGTCTCCCCCGATGTTCATGTACATGTACCTGTACTTGTCCGAAGCCTTTTTTTTTCTTCTTTTCTCCTGGTGAACATCCATGGATCAAACCATCTCGAAACTTTGAGCCGCTGAGGTACCAAACCCAAATGTTTTTTTGCTTTAAAACGATAGAAAGAAGAGAGAGAGAAAAGAACAAACACCCGTCTGCCACGAAGCTGAACCTTCCATCATCCATGCTCTTTCTCTCGCTCTCGCTCTCTTTCTTCCTTTTCTGAATGGAATTAATTGTTCAGATGAATGAAAAAAGGATGTTATATTGAACCCTCTCCAATCAGTTCCGACCATGAATTTGTGCTGGTTGCTTGTGGAGTGGAGGAGGTGAAGAAATCCGATGAGTGGCCGACTGTGAACACACTGACCAGTGACCAGTCGTGACGAGCAAGTGGACTTGGAACATCAGCCCCATGTACAGGTACATCAACCGGACCCAAAAACCCACTCTCCTGCAGCGTGCCGCTCCAACGAAGCGGTGAAGCACAGCAAGTACATGTACCGAGCAACAATGGCGATGTCTGGAGGGGCACACACAACATTTTGGTTATTAATGATCTTTATCGATCTGGTTGTGGTTGATTCACAGAGTAGATGATTCTCATGCTTGAACATTTCAATGATTGTTTTGTTTCTGCGAACGGCGGATAATCGAGGAAGAAGAAAGAGGAACGAACCCAATCAATCTATCTGACAGACAAGTGCGTGGGGTAAAAAAAACAGAACAAAGAGATCTCGAGTCTTCCTAGCACATACATCCGATACAACACAACCCTGGAGATCCATCATTATTCATCCATCGTCTCTCAACCCTTCTCACCAGTCACAGCAAGGCCAAAGACACGAACAAAAGAAAAGAAATGTGCATCAGTGCCTGACGGGTTCGCTTCGCTTCTTCGCTTTGTTCATCCCAGCTTCGTCTTCGAATCATGAAGTCGAGACGGTGAAGAAAAGGACGGAAATATCTCATCGAGAGTTTACTTTCTCCAGGGTTCACGGACAAACATGCCAACAACACGCGCTTGAGAGCGTTGGTTTCAACACATGTCAATGTCGACATCTTTCCCGGAGAGTTTCAGAGCTGTCCAGTGTCTGTGTCCACGGGTGACTGTCTCGATGTCTGTCAACCCTCTGGGCTACTGCAGCTAACATGGAACTACCGTCCCTAGGGCGATGGGTATGAACACATATTTCTTCTCTGCATACTGCATGTCCGTTCTCATAGGTGACAGGAGATATCAGAATATGGCGGGGAGAAGAGCAGACAGCTTCCCCGGCCCCTCATCAGATCTCGTCTTCCTTCCCATCGTCAACATACTACGCTCAAAAAAAAAGAGGAAAAGAGACATTTAGGAGAAGAAAGACACCGTGAAGCTTCTCATCAAGCAAACCTCGAGACCTAAGCCTTTCAGAGAGCATGACTAACCATCAAGGGGGAACTGGGAGAGGCTCTTGAACTGACACGTTCGGGTGAGTCGCTGAGTCGCTGGCCCTTGTGGGAACACGTGATTGGCTAGCCCTTTCGCCGAACCCTGAAACATTTCCCGATCGGAACAGGTCACGGGGAGGTCTCCAAGTGGTCTGTGCAGGGTCATGTTTCCAAAAAACACACTAGTCTTAAAATAGCTATAGATCTGTAACCTTAGATAAGCACCCTTCCTCGGTTCGGATTATCATATTTCCAGCTCTATCACTCACATTTTCCCCTCCAAAAATTATTCACCAATGGATGTGGTGATATACATAAAAAAAAAGATACACAAAAGAATCCATGGGTCGACGGTGAGCTGCTGAGCCTTTCAACTTCTTTCAACATTTACTTCACTCCCTCTGGGAGCTGAATCGAGACTATGGCCGGCCCAAAGAAAACCCCAGCAGCAGTAAGGAGCTTCTATTCATCCCACATCTCCGTTTTCATTTGACTGCAAGAGGTACCGATCGGAATACTCATTCTATGACTCTAACAGGCGAAAATACCTCCTGCCGCCGACGGACCTCCCAAACCGAAGCGACAGCCTCGCACGACGAAACCAGCGCCGAAATCAACCTCCAATTCTGTTCAGAGACCAGAAGCGGCCGCCGAACAGCAACAATCGCACCATGAGCACCCCTCCATACCCCCGAATGTTCCGTCGTCCGATGTATGTTCACGCACCCCATACCCCCATGTTACCGCATATATACTAACAAGCCTAGGGCTTCGACGCTCTCCTCCAACCGTTCTACTGCAATAAATCCCTGACGGACCCGATCAACACCGCGCAAGATAAATGGAACCTCCTTCCCGCCTTCTTAAAAGTCAAGGGCCTCGTAAAACAACATATCGACTCATACAATTACTTCGTCGAGGTCCAGCTGAAGAAGATCGTACAAGCCACTGCGGAGGTTAGGAGTGATATCGACCCTACCTTCTATATTCGGTATGTCGCTTCGCGCTTAGCTCGTTTGGTGTGGAGCGGAGCTAATACGGGAATCCAGATTTCTGGATGTCTACCTAGGGACACCTCGTCGAGCAGACGAGCAGCAATCAGACGATGCGGGCTCTTCAGTTGAGTCGACTGTCACACCGAACGAGTGCCGGCTGCGCGACATGACCTACGCAGCTCCTATCCTCGTCGACTTTGAATATGTCCGTGGCCGCAAGCGTGTTAAGCGCAAGGGTACTGCCATTGGAAGAATGCCCGTCATGCTTCGGAGCTCCAAATGTGTTCTGGCGAATAAATCAGAAACCGAGATGTATTTGAAAAGCGAGTGTCCTCTCGATCCTGGCGGATACTTTATTGTCAACGGGACGGAGAAGGTCATCCTTGTCCAGGAACAGCTGAGCAAAAACAGAGTTATCGTGGAGACGGAACCGAGGAAGGAGATTGTCCAGGCTTCTGTCACCAGGTAAGTCTTTTGCTTCCCCTTCAATATTCGATGCACAGCTAACTAGGAAAATAGTTCCTCCAATGAACGTAAATCCAAAAGTTATGTTATCTTGAAGAAAGAGCGGCTGTACATGAGACACAACGTCCTGAGCGAGGACGTCCCCATTGTTATTCTCTTGAAGGCAATGGGCATCCAATCCGATAAGGAAATGCTCATTCTCGTCGCTGGCGGCGATAGCACCTACCAGGAAGATTTCGCCATCAACTTTGAAGAGAGCATCAAACTTGGCATCTATACCCAACAGCAGGCCTTGGAGTATATGGGTGCACGCATTAAGATCATGCGGAGATCTACCCCCTTCGGTCAGGCCCGTAGGAATTACGTCCAGGAAGCTATCGAGGCTATTGCGTCCGTCATCATCTCTCACGTCGAGGTCGAAAATCTCAACTTCCGGCCCAAGGCTCTCTACGTTGCCCAGATGGCACGACGTGTCTTGATGGCGAAGCACGACTCCAGCTTGGTTGACGACAGAGATTACGTGGGAAACAAACGTCTCGAGCTGGCGGGTCAATTATTGTCGTTGCTCTTTGAAGATCTGTTCAAGAAATTCTGCTTCGATATCAAGATGAATATTGATAAAGTCTTGAAGAAACCTGTCCGAACCGAAGCCTTTGACGCCTACAGCGTCGTGGCTATCCATGGGAACCATATCACCCAAGGAATGAACCGTGCCATCTCCACCGGAAACTGGAGCTTGAAACGATTCCGTATGGAACGAGCCGGTGTCACCCACGTCCTGAGTCGATTGAGTTACGTCGCCGCCCTTGGAATGATGACCCGTATTTCCAGTCAGTTTGAGAAGACTCGAAAAGTGAGCGGCCCTCGTGCGTTGCAACCTTCACAGTTCGGTATGCTGTGTCCGTCCGATACCCCCGAAGGAGAGGCCTGTGGTTTGGTTAAGAATTTGGCATTGATGACGCATATCACCACTAATGACGAGGAAGACCCTGTGCGAGATATAGTACTTTTTCTCGGCGCGGAAGATATCCAGTCTCTCGGAGGCCGAGAGATATACACTCCAGGAGCGTATATTATCTTTATGAATGGTACACCGATGGCGCTGACGCTGAAGCCCAAAAAGTTCCTCAACTCTTTTCGAAGACTACGCCGGACGGGCCGTATTTCGGAGTTTGTGAGCATCTTCATTAATCATCACCAGAACGGGGTGCATATTGCAACGGATGATGGGCGAATCTGCCGACCTCTAATCGTGGTGGAGCGTGGGATACCTCAAGTGGATGCGAACCATCTAGGTAAACTCCGCGATGGGACAATGGAGTTTGACGATTTCCTAGCTCAAGGATTGGTGGAATATTTGGATGTCAACGAGGAGAACGATTCCAATATCGCAATGTACGAGAACGAGATAAATGATACGACTACGCACCTTGAAATCGAACCGTTCACTATCCTAGGTGCTGTGGCCGGTCTCATCCCTTATCCCCATCACAACCAGTCTCCCCGTAATACCTACCAATGCGCTATGGGCAAGCAAGCTATTGGCGCAATTGCATCGAACCAGTTCCTCCGAATCGACTCGCTTCTATACTTGATGGTCTACCCGCAGAAACCGATGGTCAAGACCAGAACGATCGAATTGATTAAATACGATAAGTTACCAGCTGGGCAGAATGCCACGGTGGCTGTGATGAGTTATTCAGGGTATGATATTGAGGATGCTCTCGTGTTGAATAAGGGATCTGTGGATCGTGGGTTCGGTCGATGCCAGGTCTTCCGCAAATACGCAGCGAATTTGAAGAGTTATCCAAACGGAACACGAGACCGAATCCAAGGACCAGAACACCAGAACGGAATTCCGATCAGGAAGCACGCTCTTCTGGACACCGATGGTCTAGCAGCAGTTGGAGAGCGGGTCAGCAATGGTGAAGTTTACATCAACAAAGCCACACCGGAAAATGCTCTATCATCAGGTATCACCGGTTCCGACTCGGGCAGACCAGTGTCCTACACCCCCAACCCACAATCCTACAAACTCCCAGACCCAAGCTACATCGACAAAGTAATGCTCTCCACGACCGAAAACGACAACAAACTCATCAAAGTCCAAACCCGCCAAACCCGCCGTCCGGAAGTCGGCGACAAATTCTCCTCCCGCCACGGCCAAAAGGGTGTCGTCGGAATCATCGCTGAACAAGCCGACATGCCATTCACAGACGAAGGCATCGTCCCAGACATCATCATGAACCCCCACGGTTTCCCCTCCCGAATGACAGTCGGCAAAATGCTCGAACTCGTCACCGGCAAAGCCGGCGTCCTAACCGGCGAATTCGGCTACGGCACCGCCTTCGGCGGCAGCCCCGTCGAAGAAGTCACCGCCACCCTCGTCAAACACGGCTTCAACTTCGGAGGCAAAGATTACCTCACTTCAGGAATCACCGGTGAAGCACTCCCCGCCTACGTCTTCACGGGTCCAATCTACTACCAGAAACTCAAGCACATGGTTCAAGATAAGATGCACTCCCGTGCGCGTGGGCCACGCGCGATCCTCACCCGCCAACCGACAGAAGGTCGTTCCCGAGACGGTGGTCTCCGTCTCGGAGAGATGGAGCGCGACTGCCTGATCGCGTACGGGACGAGCCAACTTCTTCTCGAGCGACTGATGCTCTCGTCCGATAGGCATGAAGTCGACGTGTGCGAGTCGTGTGGGTTTATGGGGTATTTGGGGTGGTGTCAAAGATGTAAGACTAGTAGGGGGGTGGTGAAGATGGTTATTCCGTATGCGGCGAAGTTGTTGGTTCAGGAGCTTTTTAGTATGAATGTTTCGGCGAGGTTGAAATTGGAGGATGAGTTTCCCGTTGAGAAGGTGCGGAAGAAGGATGATAAGGACGATAAGAATGGTAAGAAGGGTGAGGATAAGGAGGGTAAGGAGGGTAAGGTTCAGACGGGATGATATATGGAAGGATATGTCTTTTATGATTTGCATAGCGTGCGAAGGGTTTCAGTTTATTTTCATTTTCATTTCCCTTGTAACGGTGTATATATCAGAGCAAACAAAAGGTAGTTAAAAAGGATGGAATAGAAATCATATTTGTCATTTATAAATCTATCAAATTCGATTAACATCATTTTGAGAAGCCATCACATCGGCGTGGCGTCGCTATCCCTCTACAATTCTATCTATCCGCCCGCCCAACACACTCCCACTCACTCACTTACCATCCCCTACCTTCTTCTCCATAACACGCGGTACAGCCCACCAATCATGCCACCGAGCCTTCGACCCAATCTCCGGAATCTCAACCGAAAGACCCAAATCCAATTCAGGCTTCGACTCCTCGTCCTTCGCCGCCGCCGCTGCCGTCTCAGTATCCCCCTTACCGCCCTTCTTCTGAGCATCAGCCTCCCCCGCAGCCGTAGCAGCAGCAACCATCGCCTTCTTAACAGCCACAACCGCAATACTCGCACCGATACACGCCCGTAACGAATCTTTAACGTCCCGCTTCCAATCCTCTTCAATCGACCTCTCTTTCTCTTTCTTGCCGCCCGTATCCTTAGCATCGTTGTTTGAAATGGACAACGACGCACCCATCGCTAGGAGCTCTTCCCACGACTTCTTCGCGTCCGTAGAGGCGCGGACTGCTCGGTCGAGAACCATCGTGTCGCTATACCCCGTCATGCTAGTCTCTCTCACAAAGTCTTCGTACGGAATGAATTCCGGGAGGGCGATGGGTGAGAAGGGTTTCATGCGGAGTTCGTAGCGGAATTTATCGGATGAGTAGGGTCTGTTATTGGGTGAGGAGCGGGTTGGGAGGAGGTTGTGTCGGGATAGGAGGGTGTAGAGGGCGTGAAGGGTGAGGGAGAAGGCGTCAATGGCGATGAGTTCGGTGGTTAGGCGGTCGAGGAGGGTGAGGGTTCGGTCGAAAGCGCGCTTTTGGCGCGCTATTTCTGCCGTCGGTGGCGGCTTGCCCTTCCGTCCGGGGGTTAGATTGAGGGTTTTCGTTCGAGCTACGGTGACGAATGTACGGATACGGTCGAGGTGGGCTAGGTGCGTGCAGCACACGTGTGAGAGGTACCAGTACATCCCTGGGAGCTCCTCCGGGGAGTAGATGGATAGCTCGAAGCCAAGTTGAATGACCAGTCGGATTTGGCGTAGCTTTTGATGGTACGCCCAGCTGCTGAGTGGATAGGAATATGTAGGTTCACTACCGCTATGGATCGCAAGAGGTGTTTCGAGAGTGAAGGTGCGGAGTTGCGCATCGATCTCCTCTGCCTGTAGACGATTTATTAGTAAAGCGGAAGAGGAAGGCATAAAGGGATCCTTACCTCTAGTTGTAGGTTATCCCAGTCGATGATTGTATGACATAGAGTACGACGGATCCGAGACCGATTCAAACAAGCCCCACGGAAAGTGTCGACAAAAGGCTGACAAAAGTTAGGATATACTCTTAACGATGGTTGGGACAGGCGACGCCTACCTGAGCTGATCTCTTGACAAATGTGTCCATAATTTTAGCCATCTTAAACCGAGGATCTGAAGGCAACTCGACATTTTCATGCTCTTCCAATAGCGGGCTGCACGGAAGAACCAGCTCTGCAAGGTCATTGAAGAAGAACTGCTTGACGGGAACTGAGCCAATCATCTTCATATCGCTGACGAGCAGAGACTGGACGAGTGAACGGATGTAGACAGACGGCTGTGGCTTGCGGGATTGTAGGGCCCATACGGTTTCCTTCAGAGGGTTCGGTTAGTGTACACATTTTAATATACGCTATTAGTCTATAGAAACGTACTCGGAGGTTGTAAGGACCGCGATAGTCCAGCATCTGTAGAACATCCGCAGCATCCTCGCAGAGCCGTCTCATGTGCGTTATGGCTTCTTTACTGTCAATTTTAACCATTGGTCGCGGAGGTACCGTGCTCGCCAATTTCCGTTGCAGCTTGAGACTGAAGGCTTCTTCAACCGGTTTCCCCAGAGACATCGACTCCTCAATTTGCGAGACAAAGGGGACACTCGCCTGGAAATTTTTCATCGATCTGGTCTCCAAGACGTCCATGTCTTGGTCCAAACCTGAGAGGAATTCTCGACGGAATAGAAGCCGCTGGGATAGGGCTTTCCTGATTTCAGGAGGGATAGTGGTATCTTGCTCCTTGTTTAGCCAGGTGAGCGCATCATCAACTATCCTGTGGAACTGCTCGGTGTCGAAGATGGATAGTAGATTGCGATTGTACAGTTGGGTCACGAAATCCTCCTCCTAAGCAAAATTAATTGACTTGCGCTGGGCCCCTTCAAGAACCAGGAAAAGGGGTTTTCAAGAGCAGATACGGATTGACCAACCTCATAAAAATACTCCGTGCTGACTCTGGCATTCACCAGATCACAGGCCTTAATAAGGGAAAGACAGTATGCTCTGAGAACCAGGTGAACCAAAGGTGCCTCTTCTTCAAACGACTGACCTCCCTCCTTCTTTCCCCGATAAAATCGTGCCTCGTCGAGTGTCTTGGGCAGCGGCCACAGCAGACGATCGATGTAAATGGATGTGAACAGTGTTTGCGAGAGAGGATGTCCCATATGCCAGGCCACCTATATAACTCCCGAAAAAGAGACCATATGCATAATAAACCCTTCAGCTTCATCATCTTTCCATTTCGTTTCGCAAACGTTTTGTCTCCCCGACTCTTTCCCTCCCTGTTGCTCGCAAAAGGGGCACGCAATTCATTAACAACGCATTTTGTTTCCCACCCACCTCGTGACAGAGTAGTTGATCCATTATGCCCAAGACTTCCTCCGGTAATAGGTCCTTGTGGACGTCATAGTCGTCTTCCAGTGCCTGTGCTATTGTCTTTCCTTCGGTCTCGGAGGGATCGAGATAGCCGCTGTCCATTTTGGAGTCCATAATCTACACCCGGCATTCCATGTCTGTTAGCCATTTGTTCCCGCGTCGCTAGTCTTCGACATCTTCCTACGTCATTTCCACCATTTGTGGTTTAGAAACATACCTCCAACGCCCCGACGGCTTCGAAGAGTGTAAAATACTCATCTTTGACGAGTTCGCCCGTCTTCAATGCTGCAATAACGAATTAGTACCTATTATCGGTAGAAGTGAGCCCGGTAAAAGCAGAGGTGCAAGAGATATTGGGTAGTTGTCGTTAATGCGGGGCGGAAAGAGGGCGGCGGAGACAAACCCGAAGCGGCTTCTGTAAACTCGGCAGTGATATCTTTGGGAATCATTTTCAGGCTGGCCACCCGAGGCGGGTCTCGGACCTGGTTGTTCGGCAGCATCGTGTATTACTATTAGAATTATGATCGTGGATGTATGAAAAGAAAGCGGGATGTCAATATATATATTTCTTCAACGGCTACGAAAAACAAAGGTATGTATATCCACCACAAATACCCGCAAGTAGACGAAAATGAACTCAATTGCATCCGGAAAATGATCTCTACAGAAAGGGTATAGATACGTGTAGCAGCAGTAGTACCGACAGAAGTATAGAATTAATTTGTCTTCTTATTCTATCTCTTCTTTCAACTAAAAGGTCAAAAATGAAAAGTCGGGCAATCAGTCATATATTGCTACAAGATGTACATCAACCAAATGCCACCGCCATCTTCTGCACCAAGCACCGCTCCCTCATCCTTCTAGCTCTCCGTCAAACCACTTCCCTATCTCAAGATATTGTTTGGTATATCTATTTTCCCTCAACCGGGTTCTCCGCCGTCGCACTCGTAGATGTTAGGTTCTTGACTTCGCCCTGCTTTCCGTTCTATAGGAAACAGAACAAACTTGTCAGCATTCAAAGTCCCTAGTTCTGTCACGAACACCTCCTCCTTGTCAGATCTGCCCTCCCAATCTCTAGAAGTCGCAATTGGATAACCGAGAGCCTTCCTCAAGGTGGTATGAGATGTCGAGAGAAGAGAGAAAAATCGTTATAATCCACTAACCTCCCACTTGGAAAACTTGAGATCAGCCTGACCCCGGCGTTCGGCCTGGAGTCTGGGGCCTTCCTTAAGGGATCTTCGGACGGCCTGGGATGAAACGGTCAGGAAGCGATTGTAGCTGTTATGTTGGAAGACAATGTGTGAGCAAGAGACAGTGAAATTGAGCATTCGCAACGAATCAAAGCAAGGGGAAAAACATACGTCAAACCAGCAGCTTTCCACGCGAACGCCATTGTAGGAGATTGTATGACTGAATTGTCTTTTATTATTCGGATAGAAGAGGAGGAATGAGCGACGATGTTGAGTGAGGTGATCGATTTGAAGATGAACCAAACACTTCTTGGTGAGGCTCTTCTCGCCCGTCCCTCGCCGATAGTAAATCACGTGCTAACAGATCACGTGACCACAGGCATTTCGATATCTCTCCAGCAAGGGTGATCATCTTCATTCTATTTGTTCTATTCATTCTACGGATCTTCTAAAAAGGATTCTCTGAGACGGGGACAAAAGGGTTCGCATGACTGACACTCCAGACGCTTCTCATAATAGGGATAGAGCTACTGCGGTAACAAACTCGTGACATCCCAGATCTCTTCTATTTTCCTGTCCCCTGACGGATAGTACACTCGAAAATTGACCAACCGCATCATAGTCCCTCCGAATCTGAGCTTTTATCCATAGTATCATCAGGGCCATATTTTGAACGGATATCCTTCAGCAATTCCTTCATCGCTGAGGCATGTTCCGCAACAACATCCTCCTCACCCCCGTCGGGGTTGATCATTCGTACTTGGAAGTACTCATGTCCGACACAATATCTGACAGGACTCTCTTTGTGCTTTACCATGCAATCAGGGCTAAAGTAGGTATGTGGACAGCTTTTACTTATAAAAATAATATCAGAAACACGTCCACTGCACCAACAGCAAGTCCTTGGGAGCATCGATCGTTTCTCGTCAAAACCGTAAAGTTCCACTTGGAGAATGCAACGCGTAGCCAACGCGATGTCGTTCAACTGAATGAGACAACATTCCAACTGGGCCCACAGAACCTCCTCATCGGACTCGGCTTGCTCAATTTCACCCGCTATCCTTTGGACGTTCTCTTGGCCGCGTCTTTCCCGATCACTCTGACTGGTTGACTGAAAGTCTTTCAAGGAAGGGAAACGGCTGTAAAATTGATCCGATTCATGGATGAACAGACAATCTAATGGTGTTCTACCACAGATATCGCGAGATGTCCTCGATACTCCATGATCAAGGAATTTCATAGTAGTCTCTACATGGCAGCGTAGAATGCTCCAATGTAAAAGCGTGAAGCCAAATTTATCGGGAGTGTTTGCGTCGTCCCCTGAATCCAAGACTAGTCTGACGATATCCAGGTACCCGTGGCTGGCCGCGCAATGTAAGGCTTTTCCACCAGAACGATTTGTACCGTTGATGTCTGCTCCCTTTTCTAGAAGATATCGGCAAACTTCGAGATGACCATTAGCTGCAGCAAGGATCAAGGGCTTTTGTTCGTCATTACCACAGTAGTTGATGCCTGCTTCATTTTCCAGAAGATATCGACAAACTTCTAAATGGCCATTAACTGCAGCGAAGTTGAGGGGGGTGTCCATCCATTAATATTACTATTTTTAATGTTAGCTCCTTTTTCTAGAAGAAGTTGAGCTGTTTCTAGATGACTGTTGCCCTTTACTAGCGGCTTCAACTTTTGCACTGTGATCTAACAGCAATTTCACCACTTCTAGATTATCTTTTTTGACAGCCCAAATTAGAGGAGTCCATTTCTCATTATCCGCAGCTTCTGTATCTGCACCTCGATCTAACAACACTTTGGTTACTTCCGGACGGTTAAAGCAAGCAGTGGAAGCCAGAGGCGTCGATCCGTCTATATCAGCAAGTTCTATGTCTGCTCCATGACCTAGAAGGAGCTGGACTGTGTCCAGAGTACCACAGGTGGCAGCCGTGTTCAGTGCAGTATTCCCTAACGAATCCCGGAGGTTGATATCTGCTCCAGCAGCCAGAAGTGCTGCCAAAAGTTCCTGATTTCCCCCGCGAACGGCATAATGTAGGGGACTTTTGCCCTTCCTGTCGATAGAATCGATGCTTGCCGTACTTTTTTTCATGAGAAGGTGGACGATATTGGCATTGCCATATTCAGCCGCAAGATGCAAGGCTGTGGATTTTGATATATTTGCAACGGTAGCATTTGCGTTTCGATTAAGGAGGGCCCTGAAAGCCCCCACAAAGCAATGCTTAGCTGCAAGCAGCAAAGCAGTATTTCGATCCTCGTCGGAAGCTTCAATATCCACTCCTTTATCCAGAAGTAGCTGTATGGATTCTTCAAGTTTGCCTATCTGCCACCCTTCATCCTTGGCTGCTACGGCCAAGTGTAACGGTGTTCTGTCATCCTTGTCGATGGCCTCGGGGTCAGCACCATTATCCAAAAGCACCTTCACTACCTCTGGATAGGCTACTGATTGATGAAGTGGTGTTTTCCTTGACATTGTCGTGGATGCGTTGACATCTGCGCCTTTGGAAATAAGGTATTGAACCACCTCACTGTGCCCTCCCGAAGAAGCTTGATGAAGGGGGGAAATAGTCCTTCCTCGAGGATTGAAATACACGCCGGCCTCACATAACTCCCGCACGATTTTCAAGTGGCCCCTGTAGGCCACTTTCAGGAGAGTCCAGTGGAGGGAACTTCCATTTTGATCGATTTGATTCTGGTCTAGGACAAAGAGATACCTGAATATGAGTAGGTGACCATTTTCAGCGGCGTATAGGATATCGCGGTTATAATCACAGGACTGATGGTATTCCTGAACGGCCTGAAAGGAAAACAAGTGACCTCCTTTAGCTGCCACCTGTGAGGGCGTCAAGTCGTCATTATTGGTCACATTTCTTGAAGCTCCCCGAGCGACTAAATACTTGGCGGTCTCCGTGTGTCCGTTTCCCACGGCTTTGTGCAGTGCCGTATCGCCATTCGCATCCTTTTCATCGATTGCAACCTTTGTTGCTAGAATGACTCTAACGACCTCTAAGTGTCCATTCTCGGAGGCAAGAAGCAGTGCATCCGAATTACGCGAGGTGCAGTCTTGGTTCTGGGACTTGAATGCGGCGATCCCCATTTGAACTATTTCTGGATGACCTGATTGAACTGCGGCATTGAATGGGCCAGCTGTAAATTTAGTGCCCATTTCAAGGAGCAGATACACCATATCTCTATCCCCTCGACTGGCTGCACTACGGAAAGCGTTCCTGATTTTCTGTTCGTTCGCATCCAACATGTTTGGGTTATAATTGGTATCAAGGTTATGGTCCGAATATTCCGATATTTGGCCGTCATCACGTAACTGTTCCAAAAGGTACGCGACGATTGCAATGTATCCCCTGTCGGCTGCTTCTTCGAGGGGTAATTTCTGGAAAACATCAAAGCCGGGTATACCCCTAAGGTGTTCCATCAATACCCTGAGCGCTTCTAGACAACCGTTCCTAGCCGCCACCTTCAGCGCCTCTTCCACATCTTTGGGATCCACTTGTGTATGCTTGCTGTGACCAAGAAACCGCTTGACCATACCGATATCATTGTTGCATGCGGCAAGGCCTAGCGCAGATAAAATTATGGTTCCGTTCTGAACAAGGTTCTCGACAATATCGGAATGGCTATTTTTAGTTGCTAACTCCAATGACTTTCGCAGCGTTTGATCATCCACCCCAAAGCGTTCTTTGTCGTTGAGGATCCTTCCCGCAATATTGGTCAAACCAAATTCAGAGGCGATCTCGAGTTCAGTAGGATTGTGGGAATAGGCTGATGCGTGTTGAAGAGAATTTGCGTGGAATATTTTGTACCATTTCCTTCGTAGGTCAGGTGAAGCCAGGAGCCTCTGCGTGCAACTTTCAAGTTCACTTCTGTCTAGCCCAACTCCGTCCGGTTCTATTCGATCTAGGTCAATATGGCAGTTTCTAAGGCGATAATGCTCGGGCCAGTACTCGGCCGCATAAGACAGAAAGGTATATTCTATGTCTGCTGTGACGATCGGGATGCTTAGGTCAGGGAGGAGAGCTAATAAATATTTCAGACAGAGGATTGCAAGGCCAACATGATCGAGAAGAAATAATCCGTTCTTTTCACCACCATCCATGGACCTGCTACGTTGAAGTAGAAAATCTTTTGTGGTCTTGTGTGCGAGCATCACTGTCTCGTAATCCCTCCGTAAAAATATACCCAAGTGTCGATCCAGATCTTTCCACATCCATACGGATATGTGCTTCTCCACCAGCTCCTTGGATGGGTTGGGCCCTGTCTGGCTGATAGCAACCGCCACTGATAACTCCTGTATTGTAAGCGGACGACATGCGTTCACAATCCACGAGAGGACTTAGGTGCACCATCCATGAATCTCTGGGAAGCTGCTATCAATAATGCCGTCTAGACGCTTCTGGTAGATCTGGTCTCTGTCTTGAGGACAGTTGGTCAGCAGCTGTTTTATTGAGGCCGGGGTAGATAATACTGTGAGACGTGAAACGTGTTCCAAGCAAAGGACTGAGGTGAGATAGTCCCCAGAAAGGCCCTGGAGTTGGTCATGAATATTCTTTTGAATATCCTGATGCTTAAAGATGGGCTGAGTAGGAGTCATTCGTTGAATCATGCTCTCAATGATAATCCCAGTCTCCTTGTTTGACCATATCGATGACTCGCGTCGATCCAGGTAACCCGCTTAGATCCCGCGAGGTGTTCGTGCAGATAATTTTTGACCGTACCTTGGAGGACGCGTTCATCGTATCAAGGAAATCTAAGATGGGCCTAAGCGGCAACAGCCAGTTAGAAATGTCGGCAATGAGTAATATGAGCTCGCCCTTCCAGGGGCCCCGAAACAGAGTGCGTATGAATATCCAAAGAAATTGTTCTGTCCATATTTCTTCACCGGCAAGAACACGGTAGTAGTTTTCCACTCGAGAGAAGAGGAAGGGCCTTTGGAAGATAATCTGTTGGATGAATGCCTTCAGTATGTCGTGCCCAAGATTACCTTGCGACTTGAAAGTATCCTTAATAAGTACAACTACCATGCTATCTGGATTATGACGCTCAGTGAGAGCGAAGTCTCGCAGTAGAGTCCTTTTCGCATAACCAGGAGGGCCGATGATCAGAATAGATCGCGGAGACTCTTCTAGGCTTTCCCAAGGTAATTTAAAGGGAGACTTTGCATTTACGGACAGGCTATTATAGGTAATAGGACGCCATGACCAAGAAAGTCTCCTGAGGCACTCAAGATAATCTTTTGTTTTGAATATAAGCCCTGTTTCGCAAGTCAGTGCGAGGAAAAATGAAAAGAGTCGTTATTATTTACCGATGTTGGCTAGGTGAAACGGGGCCAAACATTGATGTAAGCGCTCGAGGTCATCGATGCTCTCTATGGGTGGTCCGGTTAGGGGGTAGTCAAATGCCACATTCTGTTCAAGCTCGCACCCAAAGGTACGGGCATCAAAGACTCCGTTCTAGTCAAACGTCGACCCATCAGCGGATCAGATTTCAATCAAAGTTTTTAGAGCGGACCATAGGGGATATATGAACATACCACGAGGGAGGAATTGGGTTTCAGGAGGTTGGTGGTTTTGTACCTCTTCATCCTACAGAGAAAGGATCCCGAAAGTCTTTCCACATGGGCCGACAAAGCATCGTGATCGGGCTGCGAAATCGACCTGGTCGTTGGAATGATATCTTTCAACAATTTGTTCCAAGTTAAGCCATTGCCGACTCGATGTGGTGTTTCCGAAAATATCTGAACTTGTATGTGAGACTGGGCCGATTGGAAATCCTGTGAAGCTATGAATGACTAACTAAATCCGACACCAAAACTGCAAGCTCTTGGTAACTTCACATCGGCATTCACGAGCACCATCGCCTAGAGCAGTGGTGAGCACCATTGCTTCCTGATTTGTATCATCTTTTACCTGTTTAATCATAACACCACCAAGCCTATGTCCGATGAGAATAATTCGTTGCCATTCATTCTGGTGACAGCGAGTAAATAGCGCAACATTAGAACGTTGTTGATGCCTCTTTCATCGGGAATGATTGAACTATACTTACTCCGTGCTCTTGAAGCATTCTATAATCATGATGAATACTATCCAGAAGATTGAGAGCGCCAGAGTCAATAGCGCGCTCTGATGGTGTCGGCGCCGGAAATCCCAGGACGCGAGCGGCTGGAATTAGATCGACGACTAGGTTCTGCAAATTCTCATCCACTCCGACAAGGCAAATGCTGTTTTGAGCATTGATTAGTGGTTGCATGAGGGTAGAGTGTTCCGCATACTTACGCATAGGACTTTTTTGCCTTCTCTGACGACAACGTCCTGAGTGCATGACTTGTGCTCATGGTTATGCTTGCTGCTGTGTCGGTTACTGTCTGGAAATCTGGGTGTTATTGACTAAGTTGTCTTGTGTTTGTTCTCTGTAGAAGAAAAGAGAATATATATACAGTCCTTATCGGAAAAACGTTTCGACCCCTTTCCTTTGTTGAATCCGTTTGCGGTCGAAATCAAGTTCCGAGGACACCTTGAAATAATTCTATATCAGGAGCTGCTTAGTATTTCTCCAACCCACTCTAATCTCTACAGCATATGCTTCAAGTGAACAAATAAAAGTATGGTCTCTAGAAAGGACTAGTAGAAAAGCGTCGGGGCCTTCCTACCCTTTAAGGTAGCGTTCACTCACTGTCGCTTCACTCCACATCCTCACGGGGTCTTCGTAGTAGTGTTAACTGCTGGAAATCCCCCATCCTGCCATAAGTAGTGAATATAAACTAAGCCCATGTAGCTAGCCTTTTGATTCGGAGGGGTTGATATTAAATCGAATATACGAGAGGATGACGTATAGCGTTTATCATCTGGGGATTCAGGGGTTCTGTGTTTGACATGGGATCAAAAACAGGTGGAGAATAAGCGCAGAGGCTTCAGATATCCAAATGAAAAGCAAGTAGGCCCCAGGCTGGTTTTGGAAAAGAGAAGATCTAGTGATCGATGTGAAGTGCCGCACATATCAATTCCGTATGTCACTTCGTAGTAGTCCGTAGTCTGTCGCGGAAAGATCAAAAGAGTGCTTGTTATATTGACTAACACAACCAACCGATCCTTAACACCACCACAGCATCAATTTTGAAACTCCACCTCTTTTCTTTTCTTCATTCATTGCTGTCCCAAGTTCTCTGAAGGAGCCGTTAAGCGAATCCAGAAACTGAAGGCCAGTAATAAATCAAGAAACTCAAAAAAAGGGATATTCAAAAATAGTAAGTATATTCATCCTTTGATCAAACACGTTGCATATTGCAACATACAACGATTTTGTCGACGTTCCTTCTTTTGAGCGGCCTCTAGAGCCATCAGAATAGTGAATTCAACTCACTTGCCGGCTCCACTCCACTTCATCGTGTCGTAGTGAATTGCAAACACCAGGACGACTCCCAATCATTCACCTCACCTCTTTTCTTCTCTCCTTTTCTAACTTAACACCACCAACCTTCATACAACCAGAAGCTCATCGATGCTCAAGACCGTTGCATCTTAACAGCTGGAACAGGGACAACTTCGTTCATAGGAAAGAAAGTCCTCAAAGGTAAGCTCCCCCCTATAAGAGCTTTGTGGGTTTCCGTCTCGGTCACGGAACCTTTAGAGGCCTTGAGACTAGTCGCTCAACTCCTTTACATCCTAACAGCGTCAATAGTGCAGGCCAGTGCATAGAAAAGAAAGTTCCTAAAGGTAAGCTTGTTCCTCATCATAGCTCTGTGATTCTTCCTTCTCATTGTCGTGGTGTGTTCGGGCACATTCAAGCAGCGTCCTGACTTCCCAACAGCTCAAACAGTTCCTTAGCAGCTATTCTCCAAAAAAAAGATCGACAAAAAGTACCAACAGGTAAGTTCTCTCTCGTTATAGCTTCCTAGCCCCATCCTGAGGTTGATCTTTCTTGGAGACGGCTGGAAACGACCTCACCCGAAAGCGTCATCTTGCTAGAGGTGGTTTATGTGTTGTTGGTGAACTAGCTCACTTCTTTTCACCAACCGCCGCCAACACTCCATCCTCAATCACAGCTTGAAACTATCCCTTCCCACTTTCTTCTCTTCATCTTTTTATCCCGTCCAGCCATAGGACAGTCCTGTGACGTCTGTGCCCAGACATAGTGACGACTGACAAGAAGGGAGGAAACTGTGCTAACCACAAGTTCATATCGCATCAGAAGATACAGACATCATCATGGGCTCCACTAAGAAGAACCAGACTCCCGCAAAGCCTAAAAAACCCTTGAAGCGTCCTGAGAAAAGAACATTAGTCCGCTGGAACGGTATGTCGCGAATTTCCTTGATGTTGAGCCCGCACATCCACTGTCCCCACACCCTGGTTGGGGAGGGGGCAAAACCTCCCATCAGTCGGTGGCCGGTACTTTTAAGGAGTATCAATCTTTGGCAGGCTGCCCAATGGGAGCCTTCGTTCCATGATTGATAAGCCTGCATCTAGGGTCTCCTCATACGCATCCCGAACCCCAAATTCACATCATGCTTAGGTGCTGTGTCTTTTGGTCGCTAACCGGTAATAGATGACTTGGATAGAAAACTTCTCCTCTGTATCCAATCAGCCTGTAACACCCAGGGCTTGAGAGTTCCATGGGATAAAGTCGCAGATTTAATGGGCCCCAGTGTATCTGAAGGAGCAATAATCCAGCATTTGGCAAAGCTTCGTATTCGTTTGGCGGATCTTAAGCTGCCTGCGCTGCGCCGCGGTGGTGCCCCCTCTCAATACTCGAAGGGCCCCGGAGCTACGAATGGCAACGGTAAGAGAAGAACAAGGTCGAAGAAAGGAGCTGAGGATATGGGAAGCTATCACGACAACGATATGATCAACGATGACCACGAATATGATCTTGATTTCGAGTTCATGGAAGAAGAGGCAGCAGCAGACTCCGACGAAGATAGCGGCCATGTGGAAAAGAAGGCGAAGACAGCAGGCGGAGCCAGGCCAGCAAATAAGGGGTCCTCCACTACCACGAACGGTCCCGACGACGAATATGTCGAATCTGCCAGCGAGGCCGGCGACGGCGATGCCAGTGAGTGCACCTCCAAGGATAATGAAGATGATTCCGGCGGTATTGGCCAAGGCCTCCCAGTGTGTGCACTAGGGGCTAAGTTTCTGGACTTTGCCGAAAACCCAGCGCCTCATAAGAAAAACGAATCCTTCAACTCGCTAGAGGTCAATCAATACCCCGAAGCTAGTAAATTGGTGAAGCTCTTCGTACCTTCAATGGGAGGCCGACGAGCACCAGAAGAAACCACCCCGGAACATGCTAACACAGGCACAGGGGATGGATCCATCAAAGGGGAAGCCGCAAAGGAAGTATACCGGAAGAATGGGAACGAACTTGGCATTGGGGGAGGTATTATGAACCAATTGGGTCTCGTTGTCCATGGCCAGCTTGGTGCTACCATGGCCAGCAAATATGGGGCGCAAGTTGGTGGTGGTGCATCCGCTGGGTATACACCATTTCCACCCCATACACAGGGAATGAGTATGGGCGACAACAATGCTCTTGTTGGGGTGACCAGTGCCCTAACTCGACCTGCTCTGGGTATGAGTATAGGCGACTACAACGCATTCGTCGGGGCGACCAACGCGTTAGCTCCCTCTGCTCCAGGTAGTGTCATTTATCCTCACCATACTCAGTATGGAATGAACGTCGGAAGCATTGATGCGTTTACGCCTCTTGCATCATCAGCCAACATGATGTACGGCCAATATGGAATTGGCGTTGGTAGCACCAGCGTCGGGATCCAGGGAGTCAATGGATCAACTTCTCTGTCAACTCCTTCTCTAGGTTTGCCTACTACTCTAGCTTCGTATGGCTCGAACGGGGTCAGCAATCCTCCCAGTAGCGTAGTGTGGGGATCAAATGCCACGGAATTGGAGGGCTTCGGTGCTCGTTCGTCTCCGGGTAACGATTTTTTCAATGATGCGATTCAAGCAACCACCTCGATGGCAATGGCGGGTTCAATTGATCCCTGCATCCTCGACGGGCCTTGTACGGATTGGGGACAGGAGTGGACATCTCAGAGCGGCCATCGAGACATATCGTCCGGTTTCGGCTTCGGCATGCATAATTACGCGGATTCCCCCGAGGCTCAGTCAAGCCCAACCAACAACCCCCAGGCTCTCCGAGACCTCGATGACTTATATGGGAATGATATTCTGGACAGTTTGACAAGTGGTAACGGCCTAGAGGAACTGGGTTAGATCGAAACATCAAAAGGTATGTAGGAGGTACTAACCCTAGCCAGAAGTAAAGCTGATTACGATACAGATATTTCTCGACAACCAAGGTGGTTGATCAACAGCTAGCCTGGTCTGGAACGCCTTCATAGTCAACACTGCGATAAATCTTGATTTGTGGAGGGCGTGGAAGGGTTCTTGGGGGATGAACTTACTGGTTTCGATTCACGAAGTGCCCTTTTTTTGATTTTTGATTTTTGATTTTCTTGCGGTCCAATGGACGTTTCGGAGAATCTATTCCTTTGCATACCCTTCTTTCGAGTTGGGCGGTCGAATTCTGCTCAAGGAGTATCTCCTTTCTGCTTTTCTTTTAGTTTTAGTTTTTGCAAGTTTTATGAGGACCTTTCCGAATACCCAGTTAGGCTGGTGATCTCGATTCGGGAGGCATCTCTCTTTATCTCACAGTATTCAACTAAGAGTACTTTTCTTTGCAGAGTTTTTACATACCGCTCTTTTATTCCACCAATAACCTCATTTATGGTTCACCCGATGAGATATCGTAGGCCACTTCACTCGGAGTGAATGGCTTGCGGAATAATCCCTCAAGGATGGCTGACATCCCACCTCATCCTCTGGTCAGCCTGGGACCTGAATCAGCTATTGTCCAGCGGCAGTTAGCATCATATTTTTAATTGGAATAAGAAGCTCACTCACCCGGCCCTCGGATGGCTCTACCCAAAACGAGCCTTTAGGGTGCGATCACCTGAGGTTTCTTTGCAGGTCAAGCTGTATCACGTGTTGTTACACGTGTCCTGTAGGATTAGTGTGTTTGGCACGTCTTCAATACAACTCTTTCATACGGAAAGAGTCCAAAGATAAGATGAAAAGGGGGGATTATAAAAGATGAAGCGGATTATGACGATGATCCCATCTTCCACAAAGAACAGATACTTACTTTCTTTGACACTAAGATCATGTTTGAAGCTGAGAATAAGTGAACGTTGAGTTGATGAAATTGAATAATGAAGATGAGACACAAGGAAATTGCGTGGGAGGGAGGGGGAGGAGATAGTGATGAGAACTGCCATAATCATGATGAATCCCGCGGAATCAACGGGAGGGGCGGCGCCGAGAACCCAAGACAGCAGATCAGAGGTATTGGACGTGCAATCATGGAGCTGTGAACATAAAGATAGTGACGTCCTAGTAAAAAGGAGCAAGCGTGCGGGTGATATCGATATGAGACAAAACTTCCTCATACAATGGATTTGAAGGAGATTGATTTATAGGGTCTATCTAACTAGAGATAGAAATTCAGACTAAGGAAATAGAAATTATCCGAGTCTACATTGGACATAGAAACAGTATGAAACATTTTATTCCTGTGTCTGAGGCATCATAGGGCTTTAAAGATTATATATGAAGCTATCTCCGCCTTCTTTGGTGGAAGAGAAGGTGGACGTTGATTTTCAGTTTCCAATGTAGCCCTTTTGGGTTAGCGTTTCATGCTATGTGAAATAACACGTGATATCAGCTGATTCTTCTAGGACCTTCTCCGTGCCAAGACATCTGGAGTAGCCGCTGCTTGCCGAACCAAAGCTAAGCTAGACTCGGCCTAGCGGGCTGACTAAAAACGCTGCTTCAACCTCCCAACTCCAAAATTTTTCTCTTGTTTCTCTCAGGATTCAAGCATCAAAATACTCATTTCTCCATCCCATTTTCTTCATCCTCGTCCTTCCGTCTTTGGTCAATTGGGAGTTTAAGGTCCTTTGGGCAGATAGAGTTATCTTTTTAATAATTTTATCCCCATCCTCTTCTCAGTTTAAGCTCAAATATCCCTATCCCCAAAATGCAGCGTGCTTTCTCTTCTGCTTCTCGGGCTTCAGTCCTGAGCTCAGGTGCCTCGACTCGGGCATCGCTTGCTCGAACCCATCCAGGTCTGTCTGCTGGTCTAGGCCTGCAGCAGCAGCGTTTTGCACACAAGGTATGTTACTACTCCGATTTGTTCTATTCTGAACGCATGGATGGAAAATATCTATCCGAGGATGGTTTCGCCTCTTGAACGTACAAAGCTAACAATTTATGATTATAGGAGCTCAAGTTTGGAGTTGAAGGTCGTGCTGCTCTCCTGAAGGGTGTTGATACTTTGGCCAAAGCCGTTGCTACGACATTGGGGCCCAAGGGAAGGAATGTCTTGATTGAATCGAGCTATGGCTCTCCCAAGATCACAAAAGGTACGATACTCTATTGTGGCATCTATTTACTTACCGGAGAAGAAACTAATTGTTTATAGACGGTGTCACTGTTGCCAAGGCCGTTGCTCTACAGGACAAGTTTGAAAACCTTGGTGCTCGTCTCCTCCAGGATGTTGCATCAAAGACAAACGAAGCTGCCGGTGACGGTACTACCACGGCCACCGTGCTTGGCCGCGCTATTTTCTCTGAGACCGTGAAGAATGTTGCCGCCGGATGCAACCCGATGGATCTGCGCCGTGGTACCCAGGCCGCCGTGAACGCCGTCGTTAAATACCTCCAGGAGAACAAGCGTGACATCACCACTGGCGAAGAAATTGCGCAGGTGGCAACCATCAGTGCTAACGGCGACACTCATGTCGGCAAGTTGATCTCCAATGCCATGGAGAAGGTTGGGAAAGAAGGTGTCATCACCGTCAAGGAAGGAAAGACTATTGAGGATGAGCTCGAGGTTACCGAGGGTATGAGGTTCGACCGTGGATACACCTCTCCCTACTTCATCACCGATACCAAGGCCCAGAAGGTTGAATTTGAGAAGCCATTGATCCTTTTGTCCGAGAAGAAGATCTCTGCTGTACAGGATATCCTCCCCGCCCTCGAGGCATCGAACAAGCTGCGCCGCCCCCTTGTCGTCATTGCTGAGGACATTGAAGGCGAGGCCCTTGCTGTCTGCATCCTCAACCGTCTACGTGGCCAGGTCCAAGTTGCTGCTGTCAAGGCCCCTGGCTTCGGTGACAACCGCAAGAGCATCCTTGGCGACCTTGGTATTCTCACCAATGCCACCGTCTTCACTGACGAGCTTGAGATCAAGCTTGAGAAGGCCACCCCAGATATGTTGGGCTCCACTGGTTCCATCACAATCACCAAGGAAGATACTATCATCCTGAACGGCGAGGGAAGCAAGGACTCTATCGCTCAGCGCTGTGAACAGATCCGTGGAGTCATTGCCGACCCCACGACTTCAGAATACGAGAAGGAGAAGCTGCAGGAGCGTCTTGCCAAGCTCTCTGGTGGTGTGGCCGTCATCAAGGTCGGCGGCTCCTCCGAGATCGAGGTGAGCGAGAAGAAGGATCGTGTGGTTGACGCCTTGAACGCAACCCGTGCTGCTGTCGAGGAAGGTATCCTGCCTGGCGGTGGAACCGCTTTGCTCAAGGCTGCTGCCAACAGCTTGGGAGACGTGAAGCCGGCCAACTTTGACCAGCAGCTCGGTGTTAGCATCATCAAGAGCGCGATCACCCGTCCCGCCCGAATGATCGTTGAGAACGCTGGATTGGAGGGCAGTGTCGTTGTCGGCAAGCTGATGGATGAGTATGCCAACGACTTCAACCGCGGATTTGACAGCTCCAAGGGTGAGTACGTCGATCTGATCGCAGCTGGAATTGTTGATCCATTCAAGGTTGTGCGCACCGCTTTGGTCGATGCCAGCGGTGTCGCCTCCTTGCTCGGAACCACTGAGGTTGCTATCACCGAGGCGCCAGAAGAGAAGTCCGCTGCTCCTCCTGCTGGCGGCATGGGCGGTGGTATGGGCGGAATGGGAGGCATGGGCGGTGGCATGTTCTAAGTGGATCGATGAATTCTCAATCTTTCCTTTGTCCATTTGCTCCTTTCCAGCGTGTTTTAGAATATCCTAATGTCCTCTTTCCCCTTTCCTCTTCTTCCTCGCCTTTTCACCTACCATCATCCTACCATCCTCTCCCTCTCGTCCCAGCGTCTTGAATTTGGGAATCTCCACTCATCTCTGTGTTTTTATCATTTGGTGTCTGTGTACGAACATACGAAGGGAAAAGAGGGACGAAGTTGAAGAAGCAGAGCAAAAGAAAGTCGTCATTGTTGTACTATATCTAATTGTACCTATAATAATGAAATTTCTCATCATATGTCAACATCTTCCTGCTCTTCATTTCAATGGATAGCAAGTACCCCCTAAGCTCCTGAGATATCAGTCCAGAGGTGATCACGTGCCATTGTTGATGGAGGGGCGAAGTCGTCGAAAGCGTGACCTCGACCCCACCAAGGAGAAAGATTTTCGGAGAAGTACTCAAAAGTCACTTCCCGCGAATATACAGTAGTGAATATACTTGAGTGGTACATGCTGGAGATATCCGCGTAGTCATCATCTATCATTCCTTTATCCTTCTTTTCTCACTCTCAACTTCAACTCTCACTCCCTAAACAGTCGGAACTTCATCCTCTCTTACTATCTCACTCTCCAAAACATAAAGAAGAATCTCTCACTCGTAAGTCACCTCAATTTCTGCGATAGCGGTTTTCTTTTGATCCTCCCTCCCTCTTATCTATCTTGCTGCCTGCCCTTGTTCTTTGATAATAATCTTCGCAAGGCGGCATTCATAAACCCCACCACCACATAAACATCCACTTCCCCCCATTCCTGCAATTCCATCTCCCTCCCTCACTATTCCAATCCACTGCCTAAGTATCACCTTTATTCTCAGGGTATCATATCCGTTTACTTAGGTTTGTCTGAGTGCGCATGATTTCCGTTCTTTTATACTACCACAAAAGCCCATTTCGACATAGTCCTATCATTTCACGACGTCATTCCCCTGTGATCAATTTCAATTCCTTTTCTAGTATATAGGATCATTGTACTGACGGCTTCTTGGTGATCTCCCTTTTCGTCAGCTAGCCCTCTCAGTTCCAGAAATAAATACAGACCACTCGACACAAGATAGCCAACCATGTCGGTATGTTATCTTCCGCCCATTTCCGATTCCTTTCCCCTGAAGAATTAGTCGATGATCTACCCGATTAGAAATAAATACACTCACTGACCCATGTCTTTCCTCCGTTCAGGTCGATTCCGGGTATGTAGTACCCTACTAACCCACGCGGCCTCCCCGCCAATTTCTCCTTCTGCGCCTGCTAACAATCCCTCGCTTCTCCGCGTTTATAGAGTCTCCATCCACCCGGATTGCATCACTGCATTCAACGAACTCCGACTCGGAAGGGGCAAGACCAAGTTCATCATCTTCAAGATCGCGGATAACCGAAAGGAAATCGTTGTTGATGAGGTTTCCAAGGAGGACGATTATGACACCTTCAAGACCAAACTCGAGGAGGCCAAAGATTCCAAGGGGAACCCCACCCCGCGGTACGCGGTCTATGATGTTGAGTTCGAACTTGAAGGAGGAGAGGGAAGGCGGTTAGTTTCTCTTTTCCTTTTCTACTCGTATCATGACGGGTCTGCATGGATAGAAGCTAACGCGATTTTGGTGTAGAAACAAGATAGTTTTCATTTCCTGGGTGCCGAATGAAACACCCATGTTTGTAAGTTTTCCCAGCCCATGATAAACAAAGGGTATGGGAGGAGATGTACAACATGAATGAGTATTAACCTTGATGTTATCCTTGACAGTGGTCAATGCTTTACGCCACAACTCGACAGACGCTGAAGAACGCCCTCAACCCACACACCAGCATCCATGCGGACGACAAGGCAGAGCTTGAATGGAAGAATGTGTTGGCCGAGGCTAGCGGCAACAAGGCCACGAAGTAGACGAAGCGAGAGCGGGCAGCTGACAGGACCCAATTTAAACGGGACTGGACTTGCGGCGACGGCAGTAGCGTAGCGATGGCGACGGATTTGACCGCAAACCTACCATGGAACAAGCACCATCATCCCCCCTAGTACTTGTCCATCAATGACAAACAAACTCCTACGAATTTTCTCTCTCCCTCTCTTTTTCCATAGCTTCAAATTGAGAATTCCCTTTTAATGACCAGATCGCCGGGAACCTCTGCCCTCTTGCCATTATTCGCTGTGAATAATTCGAGTCTCTTGTGTGGGCTGCCTGTTGTGTTATCCTTTATTTTCATTTCGTCTGTGATCTTTTTTCTTGAGTTGATGGTTGGTCTCATCTCATATGTATGCTTCGGGTAGAGTGAATATGCGTCGGCTGATATATCTACATCCAAAGACTCTTTGAGACGTATGAGGGTTGACCGTAGCAATGAATAAATAACTCCTTCAAACCTCTTCATCAACTGTTCATCAACTGTTCTTCAACTGTTCTTCATCCTTTCTATCATCGTGAATCACCTGATTTTCTCTTTTTCGGGATGATGCAAAAGCGAAAACCACGTGCTTTGTCATCCCAAACCCATCAACCAATCACGGCAAAGCAAAAACAACGACCCATCGATTTTCGCTTCTTCCCTTTTCCAGCCAAACAACCAACATCCAACTTCATCTTCAACTTCATCTTCCATCTCTCCTTCGACCTCTCACTCTCCTTACTCCTTTTCTTCCCACGAGGTACAGTCACCCGGAAGTAGTAGATCTACTACACCTATCTCGCTCTCATCTTCTCAATTCCTTACTGAAACAATTTCCTCAGGATTGGAACGATTAACCGGTCTCCGAGGAGAAGAAGAAAAAAACCCGAAACCCACCCAACACAAACGCCCACCATGTTCATCCGGTCCCTCCCGCGATCAGTCTCGAGGACTACCTCGATTCCAACTCCTGCCCTCCGCTCGTCCTCATCAACCGTCACTGCTTCGCCAATTGCCTGCCTCTATGCCCGTCCCGCCCCGACACAGATCCAGTCCCGTCTCTCATCGACAGCAGCGGTCTCCGAGCATGCCATTGCGAACCCGACCTTGGCTGGGATTGAGAAGCGGTGGGAGGCGATGCCACCTCAGGAACAGGCTGAATTGTGGATGCAGTTGAGGGATCGGATGAAGGTTGACTGGCATGACATGACACTGCAGGAGAAGAAGGCTGGTATGTTTGACTTCGGGTTATATACTCTCAATGTCCTCAATGCTTCAATTGGTGTCGGTCAATTGAATAGATTGCCTCATATCTCGAGCTCGACATGCTGACGTGTGGATTTTGTCTCATTGCAGCCTACTGGATCGCTTTCGGACCCCACGGACCCCGTGCTGAGACCCCCAAGGGTGAGGGTATGCGCATTGTCGTGCAGTTGTTGAAGTATCTCGCTATATCTGGAGCTGTCTTTTACGCGTGCCGCCTGGCTGCCAACCCTCCACCCAGGACCATGACCAAGGAATGGCAGGAGGCTACAAATGAATACGCTCTGGTACGTTTCCTTCTTACCCTCTATTATCCCGTAGCCACGTTTGACTGACGTTCTTTTTTCCCCTATCAACAGAAAGAGAGAATGGATCCTCTCACTGGTATCAGCAGCGAAGGCTACCAAGGCAAAGGATTCGTCCAGTCTCCACCCGAGAAGAAGTAAGGGATATATACTATCTATATAAAATTTTAAGAATATCTCAAGCTTAGACTTCGGCCGCAACTGAGGAGAACCGTTCTCAGTGGGGAGTATGGAGGGAGCTGTCGTGAACAAACATCGCAACAATCTTGAGAGTTAAACCCGGAAAAAAGGATAGAATAGGAGACCGTGCCGGTGTAAGGGGATGTCTGGGAGTGGTTTTTGTCAAGTTATAGTCAGTTGGGTTGGTTGTGGAAAAACTTTGTATCCATACATATTCTTTTACTTTTTTCATCTATCCAATGCGTCACTAACCTCCCTTTTTTCATTTGTTTTCTGTTCGTTGTATTTTGGATGTGTGGTGGATTTGAGTTTCAAGATAGATGTTTCTCTACTTATCTCGTTGAGGTCTACTTAATTGAAATCTACACTCCTACTTTTCGTCTCCTTTGGTGATTTTATTGCATTGGGGACAAACATCTGACCACCTCGGATATGTGTTCTCCGGGTGGACGGATGGGTGCAATATATTTTGTCACCTTCCCGTGTAAGCTTACAGTTGTAAGGTTATAATCTCTTGAATATAAATAAAATAATAGCTTCAATTAGAACGATTTTTTGACGTAGAGATTAAATCAAACACAATACGAAAAAATAAAAATCCCGCTTCACATGAATTCATGACGTCCGCCCCTTCTCCTCGCCATATTAAATAGATCCTATATCACGTACTCACAACCCTCACAATGTCTCCTCCAGAGCAAGAACCAAAGCAGTCCGTGTGGGGAGATACACCTGCACGAAATTCTTCCGATTATTCCACTCCAGATCGGTCGTGAAGAACCTCGTCCCTTCGGCATTTCTGCCAAAACCACCAAACGCCGGGTCATCAGTATCGATCAGGATGCGATATGTGCCCGCCTTCTCCACACCGACACGGTAGTCCGTGAAGCTGTTTGTTGGATGGAAATTGAAGATCCAAAGGAGACCCGCACGCTCAAATGCGATGACTTTATCAGTTTCATTCTTGAGACTCACGTATGCTTGCGGAGAATGTAGCCAGCCGTATTTCTCCTCTGAGAGTTGCATCTTGCGGTCGAAGTCGTTGAGAAATCTGTATCGGAGAAGTTCGTCGTCTGTGAGGTTCAGTTGTCGACGTGCGTACCAGTAGCTGTTGTTGTTTCCCGCCCGTGGGAAATCGAGCCATTCTGGGTGCCCGAATTCGTTACCTTCGAAGTTGAGGTAGCCTTCTCCGCCGAGGCCGTGGGTTATGAGACGGATCATTTTGTGGAGGCTCATTCCGCGTTCGATTACTGGGGTTAGCTCGGTTAGGGTAGACATGTTGGTGTACAGGTCCTTGTCACAGAGCCACATCATTAGAGATTTATCTCCCACCAAGCTATATATGTATTCTCAGCACGTGAATTATCACTTAGGAGGAACGATAGAGACATACGCTTGATCGTGGCTTTCAGCATACGCGATGGTTTTCTCGCCGTGACGACGATTGGTCAAGGTAAACGTGAGATTACCAATATCCCACTCACTATCACTCGTCTCCTTGAGGAGTTTGATATACATGTCCGGGATGGCCATAGCGAGGCGATAGTCGAAGCCGACACCCCCGAGTGAAAGCCTCAGGCATAGAGCAGGCATACCGGACACATCTTCCGCAATGGTGATGCATTCCGGATATAGCTGATGCAGCATCTCATTTGCGATCATGAGGTAAACTACTCCGTCATTGTCGACGGACGGACCAAAGTATTCGTGGTAACCTCCAGAGAAGCCACTGCAGAGTTCAAGAGTCAATTGTTCTGTTAGAAATATGGAGTACAAAAAAGGTGTGCCTTACGTTCCAATTCCATGATGCGTGTAGAGCATGCTCGTCACTCCATCGAATCTGAAACCGTCAAAGTTATACTCATCCATCCAGAACCGAAGATTGCTGAGAAGAAACCGAAGTACTTCGTGATTCCCGAAGTTGAACAAACGGCTATCCCAGAGTTCATGTTGACCCTTCACTCCTCCATGGAAATATAGGTGATCGGTTCCATCGAACATGTTCAAGCCATCCAAGACGTTTTTAGATGCATGGCTGTGAATCACGTCCAGAAGGACCACAATGCCCATACCATGAGCGGTGTCAATGAGCTCTTTCAGTTCATCAGGGGTCCCATATCGACTGCTTGCCGCAAAGAAATTATTTACCTGATAGCCAAAACTTGCATAGTATGCATGTTCCATAATAGCCATTAGTTGGATCGCATTATATCCTAGATATTTAATCCTGGGTAGCATATTCTTCGTGAATTCTTTATAGGTAGAGACCTTGGTTTCCGGGGAGGATATGCCAACGTGAGCTTCGTATATACGTAAGCTCTTTGGCTGTGATGGCCGGGCGTGTTTAAACACGTATCGCTCCTCTTTCGGCGGATTCCAAAAGACTGCATCGTAGACAGGGGATACGGAAATATCTTGAGTGACCCGCTTGATCCATGCTGGAATCCGGTCGAGTTGTTCACCGCTTGGGGTGGTCAGGGTGATCTAAAGAGTTCCCTCGTTGGCCTTGACCTCTCCAACCATGACTCTAAGAGGGTAAGAATAAGCTCTGACCTTGACCTTGCTGCCGTGAGGGATTTTGGGAACGCCATTCTCTGCTGGCAGGTTGACCTCCCATACTCCAAAATCATCCCTTTTCATCGGGGTTGCCGTACGATCCCAGTTATCTGTCGAATATTGAGTACTAAAGGTCAATCGAATATACTGAAAGGTCTTTTACTCACTGAAATCTCCGATAAGATGTGCGCTTGTTGCGTTAGGTGCCCATTCTCTGTATGTGATATCGCCGTTCTCATTGACATTGAAACCGAATTTCTCGAAGCCCTATAGCCCAGAATATTCATGTTTAGGGAGAGTCCACTAGAGCACCTAGAGACTTAAAATAGGACCTACTCTGCTGAATTTTTCGAGACCACCCTCAGTGTCATTCAATGTCTTAATCCACGATTGCGCATTATTGAATCTGTTTCGCAGCGCATCTTTGTATGGCTCTAGCCATGGATCCAACGCGACGACGCCTAGATAGAGTTGAGCGGGAGAATAAGACAATTTTGAGTGCAAGAACGTGGAATTGAAGATTCAATCACTGACCAGTGCCGTCTTGAGCCATTTGAATATTGGAAGCTTTAGTTTGGAGCGAAATGTCCGATTATCCTTCTACGAGGTATGTGGTGATGCGGGGGTGCTCAGAGCAATCAATCAATGGAATCACGATCAATCAAACACAAGGAGTTCTAAACGAATATAAAATAGAGAGTGAGATTGATATTAAAAGAGAATAGAGGTTGAAGATATAGAGACCGAAGAGAAATGTTGGGACGAAAGATGTTTTGAATGTCTTGGATATCCCTTTTCTTTTTGATTGTTGACGTTGTTGACATCATTTCCCTTGTGTCGCCTTCATCACATTCAACATCCCGGTGAACGATGAATTTTTCCTTCGCATCCTAGCACACCGGGAGGCAAATTTCTACACACACCTTTGATATGGATACTAGCTAAGATGATAATCGGCTTATGTGACAGGGAAAATAGGAGATGTCGAGAAAAAGCGTTCTGTTCTAGAACGTCTCTCTTCTGCACTTGGTGCAAGTACGGGAAACCCTCCAATCCGTTGTCTTCAGGGCACTGACTGCAGCGAAGACAGAGCTAAGAACAGGCGATGCAGCTTCTCGCCATGGACAAGAGCTAAAGTAGTACTGCGCACAACCCCTTGCTGCAATCCAATAATCGGAAGTACGCCAATGGTTTGAATGGAGCTCAGAAACGGCTCCGACTTCTCGCTATGGTCTCGATATCTTTTCTCAAATTCGATATCCCTCTCAGTCATTGGCTGTAGCGCCTATTACACAGTTAGGTGACTGAAGGGTTTAGAGATAAATACCATCACCCATCACCAAGGATTGGCGGGCGATATCGCATAGGTCGTTCGCACTTGGGACCCTAAAGACTCGAAGATTTCAGCTGAGCTGGCGATATGGGGTTTGTTTCGGCGACCCAGGCTTTCTGAGTAGGGAAATTCTTGTACGATGCGATAATAGCAGGAGTTAGCATTCATGGGTTGTTAATCGTTATTTTCGTCCTCATCTCCATCTTCGTCTTCATCTTCACTATTTCACATCTTCGCTTTCTTTCATCGCGAGTCCATGTTTTATCAGATGGATGAGTCATCAATCAATCAGGAGGGGGAAACATATCGCACGTGATTCTATCTCCAACTCGCCGTCCTTCTCCTCTTTCCGGAAATCTTTCGATGTAAACACCAACAACTTCATCTTCAACCGCAGATTTTTTGACGTAGACCTTTCCAGATATCAATTCAAATACCCATTCTACTATAACCGAGCTGACACAGCTTCTACCGCAATTGTACCTTCCAAAAAGCACCGGAGCGGTTGCTGACATCCCTCCGGTTGCGCCGCCACTCCCGCCATGACCAAGCCAGCTCACTCGCTTCGCCATCAAGCTCGCCTTTCATACAACATAGCTTTTTATGTGGTGCGCCGAGGTATCTCGACCACTTCATGCCGATGTTCTTCCTCCGAGTTTAATCGTTCCGACTTCACCGGTCAACCATTCACCGGCAGCTATGAACCTGGTCTTCCGACAACTGGGCCGCTGGCCTCAGCCCCGGTTTTCGGGGCACCTCGAATGACTCCCAAAGCTTTGAAACAGCATTTGGATCAATTTGTGGTTGGGCAAGATCGAGCGAAGAAGGTGCTTAGTGTGGCGGTGTATAACCACTACCAGCGGGTGCAGGAGTTGCTGAGACGGCAGGAGGAAGAAGAAGAGCTGATGGCTCAGCGGGCACGGCGTGAGTCAATAGAGAGACACCCAGTAGAAAGTGCGATCTCTCCAATCTTCAATGGCCTACCATTATCGATTCGAGAAGATTAGCGCCAGAGCTAACTCCCTCCTTCTAGCAGATGAGTTTCCCGGTCAGCAACCAACGGTGCCTCCACGCAAGCAAGAGAAAACTCATCCGGAAGGAGACTCTTCTCCGATTGTCGATACAACCCCGTTGACATTGGAGAAGTCGAATATCCTCCTCCTGGGCCCGTCCGGCGTGGGGAAAACGCTAATGGCGAAGACACTTGCCCGTGTTCTATCGGTCCCGTTTAGCATGTCGGACTGTACTCCTTTTACACAGGCCGGATATATTGGAGAAGATGCAGATGTATGCGTACAAAGGCTTTTGGCAGCCGCGAATTACGATGTTGCACGGGCCGAACGAGGGATTATCTGTCTCGATGAGGTAGATAAGATCGCAACGGCGAAGGTTAGCCATGGAAAGGATGTCAGCGGAGAAGGTGTGCAACAGGCTCTGTTAAAGATAATTGAAGGCACTACAATTCAGGTCCAGGCCAAGCCGGAGAAAAATGCCCCCAGTCCTTCCCGTGGTGACAGCCCACATTCCTCTACTTTTGGCGGAGGGTCACCGTTTCCATCTTCAGGCGGAGGCTCTGGCGGTGGCCCTTCTAAGGGTGAAATATATAACGTCCGCACAGATAACATCCTTTTCATATTCTCCGGTGCATTCGTGGGCCTGCCGAAGGTAGTCATGGACAGGCTTGCCCGTGGCTCCATCGGCTTTGGCCAACCCGTTCGCGCATCCTCCAACGCATTTAATTCCACAAATTCATCGTCTCAATCCGCTAATAGCGCCCCGGTGCCTATTCTTCCCGGTTCTGAGGAGGAGGCTTTATACAAAAAGCACCTCCCATTCTTTACTCAAGCCTCACCGCCCTCCAACGGTGACGAAGAACCTACCTACTTTAACCCACTTGACCTGCTAACACCTCCTGATCTTCAAACCTACGGCTTTATTCCAGAATTAGTTGGTCGTATACCTATTACTACCGCACTTTCACAGCTCACCCACCCTCTCCTACTACGTATATTGACCGAGCCTCGTAACTCCTTACTCGCACAATACACTACTCTCTTCTCCCTCTCCGGAATCGAACTCCGCTTCACCACTCCTGCTCTTCACAAAATTGCATCAAATGCCCTGGCCATGGCAACGGGAGCACGCGCTCTCCGAACTGAAATGGAAACCATCCTTGGTGATGCAATGTTCGAGGTACCGGGATCGAGCGTCAAATTCGTCCTCATTACCGAAGCCGTTGCCGCACGGAAAGAAAAAGCCGTTTACCTTGGCCGCGGGCAGGGTGGAAAATTCCATGCCCTCATCTCATCCGAGGAGAGTGAATGGGAGGAGAAAGTACGAAGAGAAAAGGGAGCGAAGGGCGGTGAAAAGGGAGGACAAGGAAATATCAGTTTCGAGCAGTGGAGGAGCGGATCTTCTTCCACCGCAGCTGGAGGCTGATTCATCTATTTATCAGGCTTCATGTACATTCTCAATATGAATCAACAGCGCGCCGGCCGGTTGTTTATGTCCGATATGCACATTTATTTAACTAGGGGTTTCTTAACAATTGGCGTTCCACATACCTTACTATCGCTCTTGGTCATCACTAGTTCTTGGTTCTCTCTTCTTTCATCAGCGAATGCAGCAGCGAACTTTCTCTCGTTTTATTTTTACCACACTTCATCAGCACGGGAAAAGCACTCATCGCGGGTCTGTTTTGGATGTTTGCCGGAGGCCCTTCGCTATGTGTTACAAATACCATCATGGTTGAATTTTTCCTTTAGTATGCCTCTCGAGGGGTTTATCGTAAAAAGCAATAGAGTGGGATAGATGTTCGAAACGGGATGCCGATTATTTACACAGCACAGAAGTAAAAAGGCTCTGACGTTTATAACCTCCCGGGCAAAGGGGGTAGGGGAAAGCTTGCCCGCCGTTTCCACCTACATGTATTTACCGAAAGTTTTCAATCGAGATTGAATAAAGGCTGATTAAGCGGGCTTGGGATAAAAATATATACTAGTCAATGGGAATCTTGCTTTTTATAATTGCGCCATGTTAATGCATACCCTTTAAAAGATGATGCCGGAAAAGAAAGCAGACAATCACCCGGTCTTATCACACGCGAAAGCGTTATCCATGTATACACCTGATGCTATGCAGCTGAAAATGCAAGAGAAAAGAACAAGAAAAGGGTGGAAATGCTATACGCTAAACATGGGGTGTTGTGTACGTCGGGAATTAGCCGTCACACCTGGGTGCTTTAAGCATAATCAACTGATATGACTCCATTTAACTGGGAATTAAGACTCTAGGGAGAGGGATCTGCCTGCATAGAGGCTTTCGACTATGGTCGGTCTTTGGATGAGGTTTTTTCCGTGGTCGGTTTTGGACGTGATGATAAACTCTGTTTTTCATCGGGGTCTGTGACCTTGAATTCCTTCATGAAATCCTCAGGACGCATTATAGTTATCTAGAAACAAAGGTTTGTTAATGAATATATGATAAACCCTGGGGGTTTGGGGGGAGAAGGAAGAAATATGGAACAAGAAGTTGGGGCTTACGTGAAACCACTTCTTCCACCGTGGCTGGGGTTTGACATGGGTGAGCACAATATATCTCCTGAATCGAGGGGCATGCAGCCAGCACCATCCCGCAAAACATTCGACGAGATGATCTGTGTCTCTCTCTTCCTGTGTTAAGCCTTTGGGAATAGCGTGATGGTCGTTTTCAGTACGCTGTCCGTAGTCGGGCAAGTGTGACGCCGAGACTAGAGGGTGATGGTTGCCCTCAGCGTCAGAATCGCCATCAAGAGAGTGGGCTTCCTCGAAGCTGCGATCGAAGTTTTGATGCCCTAGTGGATAGTCGGGGATAAGTCGACGGATGTTTGACCAGATTTTAAGGTATCTACGATATGAAATATTGTCAGTGAGTCGGGCTTGATATGATATATCCTCGGAAGATCTGGGGTTGTCTTACCTGTCATCCTCTGATTGTTTGCTCATTTCGAGAAGCCAACGCTGGATATCGGGCCGTAGGTACATCTTCCAGGTGCCAGGGCTTCTACTGGAAATATAGCCTCGAAACCATCCCGTGATAACTATAGCGTTGTCTAGTTCGTGACGGATGAAATCCTCTGTGAGAAGTATTACGCCTCCATGGGGGAAGAGCCGCTCAATATGGTCTCTATCTGAAGTATACTCGATTGGTGTCGAGAGAGATATGTTGAAAATATTAATCTGCTTCCGCAAGAGGGCGTTCAAGTGAGGCATTTTTTCGTAGCTGGTGAAATCTTTATGGAACTATTGTTTGTACGTTAGGAAAATCAACTCAACCAAACCGTTTCTTTTTAGGGGTGAAAGAGTGGGAAAGTAAGTGCTTACAATGACGGTTCCGTTCTGAACTGTCCGCGTAAATTTTTCCCAGTCGTCTTCATTACGACTGGAATAGGAAACCGCCTTATTTTTTCGCAGAAAGAGTACCATGAGCTCAAATTCAGCCTGGGCGTGATCGGGAAATTGTAGATAGAAAGCATGAGCGTGTCGATCCGTCTTACTAGATATGTTCACTTCGGCAAGCTCGTTATACGTGAATTCGAAATGCTCCTGAAACACTTTTGCAATGTCACCGGTGTGAGCTTTGACAGTAATCTCCATCACCTTGTGGTCCTCATGTAAGGCTTCCTGCATGATCGTGTCTTCAGGTTTCGTGACATGCTCATTAGCTTGTTCTATTATGGGAGCAGGCTGATTTGGAACCGACAGGAGGGGTGGTTTGGGAGAGATAATAGGTGGTAGAGAGCTTAGCGGAGGTAAACTACTCCGAGATACAATTTTTAAAGTAATGTTTTTAGGGAAACGGGCATCCGCGTCAAAAAATCCCCAACCCGAGGATCCGGAAGCATACGCAACAAGCGTCGCTGCGTTCATAGACTGTGGGTGATACCACAGTGCTGCATGATTTCGTTCCCGTAATTGCCCTGCAAAGTCGCTTAGAGCGGAGGAGGTATCGGGGAATCCCAGCGCCCAACCGTTGGAGTACTTAATGTTTTTGTTACCCTTCAATAATGTCAATACATCTCTTGACGCCTAATACGTGTAAGGGAAAGTGGCGTTATTGAACGTCTTGACTCACCTGTCTTTCGCAAATCAACGAGTACTGCTCGATTGTGCATGTGTCCCGGAACCAAATGTCGATGTTTTTTCCTTCTTTAGTATCGAGTATTTGACGCTTCGTACGTAGATCCAGATTGCAGAGGCGAACATGACCAATCTCTCGCCCATCAGTACCGAATCGGATCGTTACCAATACTTCTCCGGGGTCCCAGTATCTTCCTTGGGCCCCGAACTTTCGCCCTACAACGTCACCTTGGGATGGGTACTGTCTAAATGGTGGCTTTTCGCCCATTTGTAGAGCCGTAGTGCTCGAGTATGAGAATTCCAGCGAGCTCTTCCTCTGAGCACCCAGAGGTGTTTCCTGTTCCGGATTTCTCTGTTGTGACCTATTAGTCGTATTACCTCCGTCTAAAGATATTTGGCGACGTAATCCCCCGGACGAGCGCTCGCCAAGAGTGGTGGTCGGTGAGCCGCCTATAAATCTTGGTTCCTCGAACATGGTAGGCATGGGACCATCCTGCTCTACAAATAAACTATCAGGACCGTTATAATTGTGATTCCACAGTCCGCTTCGTGCAGGTACGTTAGAACCACCACTGGAAGTCAGCCATTCTCCAGGTCTCCTAAGATCCAACTGCGAAATATCTGGAGCCGGTTCACGACGAGTGGCCTTCTCGTATCTCCACTTAGACGAAAGATTCTTAAACATCTTTACTCTAGCCGGATCTGTGGGGTCAAAACTGTGTTCTTTTCTCTGCCGAATTCTTGAGATGGAATTTTTCGAGGCTCCGGCTGATATTCCTATTGCAGGTGGAAGGTTTGTCCTCTTCGCTAGTTGCCTCTTCGGTATCGGTCTATATGGTTCTGGGTTGGAAAGTCCTCGGCCTGGGCCTTCGAGTGGGCTTCGTGGAAAATTTGACTTCTTTCGATTGTCGACGGCAGAAAGGCGCTTAACGCCAGCAGTCTTCTGGCTTGTAGATCTTGGCTGACTGGTAGGCTGCGTGCTTCTTTGAGTTGGCGGTTTTTTGCTTTTATTCTGTGGACGAGAAGGCTCGTTTTCGTCGACGGAATCAAAGAGAGAATCAACTTCATATTCCTCTTCCTGTTCATCCTTGTTATCATCCGTAGGCGAAAGTAATAGCCCGAGTCTAAAGCGTTTTGCCCTGCGTCTTCCTTTCCTTTCCAAGCTTGCCTGTTCTAGGGCACATGCCCGGTCCTCTAGGGACTGCACATCGAATTCGGGTAGATCCCCACGGGCAATAGCTGCACTCTTCTCCCGCCATTCTTTCAAGGTAATGGGATCGCAAAATGACTCCTCCGGTTCCCAGGTACATCTCTCGTATGGGTAACCCTCCCATTTAACAAGATAGTATTCTGTACCCTCAATAGTGCGTTGGGAAAGGATAGTCTCAACCTCATATTCCTCTTGTTGGTCACTGGATGTAGTTGAAGTTAAAGAGATGCTATCTTCATCATCACTATAACATGCAGCTGGTGGCATTGTGAAAGAAGGAGCACTAGGCAGTTGTTAAAACTGTCTTTAAGAGAGAAACAGGAATTGAAGATTTTGGAAGGTATCTGTACAGGAGGCAGATAAGGGTAAAAAAGACAGCTTATCTCATGTTGCTACCGCCAGCCAAAGCATATTCAGTCCAGACCTCAAATTGATTCCATCAACAGTGAATATCTGTCAGGGATAATGAAGACGCGGGAACATAATCCCATGAGGTTAAATGTTGCAGAAAAAGGGGTTCTGGTTGCTGTCGATGTTGATATTGCGGGATAGTCACATGATTGGAACTAGCCCTATCCTAGGCTTAGCTTCCGAAACACATGACTTTACATGACCCACGTGACTTGGGATAGATGTTCTCACCACCAAAAGCTAGCAAAGGCATCAGGATTCACCAGGAAACAAAACCCCCGTGGACGCAAGCCTGCTTATTCTCAGTCTGAGAGGATATATCAATCAAGTTAAATTCCATTTATAGTGCGACAGAAACACTTCCAACTTCAAAGTGCCCGATTACTATCTAACGTCTCTTCGCTTCATCTTTCACATCGTCCTTCTCCGCCACTCCTCAAATTATACCTGATTCATCATCGTTCCAGGACGCAGTTGAATTCCTCCGCAATCTTTCCTCATGGCTAACGACGAATATGATGTGAGTTCCTTTAACTAATCTACAATTGCCAATGATGCTAATAGGTTTCGCGGTTTGCAGTTTCTCTTCAAAGGTTCGAATACCCCCCACCAGACCCCCTCGGAAAGCCGTTAGAGAATATCGCATATGGCTCAGTTCTGTCCCTAACTATTTTAAATAGTGGTGCTCATTGGAGACTCCGGAGTCGGGAAGTCTAATCTATTGAGTCGATTCACCCGGAATGAGTTTAACTTGGACTCGAAATCGACCATCGGCGTTGAATTTGCGACTCGGTCCATTCAGGTCGATGCTAAGACGATCAAGGCACAAATCTGGGATACTGCTGGACAGGAGCGGTACAGAGCGATCACGTCTGCGTACTACCGCGGTGCTGTCGGCGCGCTTCTGGTCTACGATATCAGCAAGCATCAAACCTACGACAATGTTACCAGGTGGCTAAAGGAGCTCCGTGACCACGCGGATTCGAATATTGTTATCATGCTAGTTGGAAACAAGAGCGATTTGCGACACCTTCGTGCTGTCCCAACAGAAGAGGCCAAGCAGTTTGCAAGTATGTGATTACGGGCGTTTGTTGCCACAACCGTGCTGCCCCACTCTTTTACGCAACATGAAACTATTTCAATTTACTGATGGACAATCAGGCGATAACAACCTATCCTTCATCGAAACGTCAGCACTCGACGCGAGCAACGTTGAACTTGCATTCCAGAATATTCTCACAGGTATACCCTTCCGGCAGCTACCCCGTTTTGAGTCTCGCCAAGATTAACCGGTGATATTAGAAATATACCGAATCGTGTCTAGCAAGGCGCTAGATAGCGGCGACTCGAACCAGAACCCTCTTGGAGACCGTGCTGTGGTGGAGATTAGCAAAACTCAGGACAAAGAGACAAAGCAGGGTTGCTGTTAAGCAGACGATGCAACACTTAGGCAGTGCTAGCCGGCCTTCTTTTTATTGATGCGCGGCGTAATGAGGTGTCTTTCGTCTCTTTCCCGAATGGGGTAATATGAAGAGCCTGTCATTTGTCCTACGATGGGTATGATTATGAGGATGATGGGCTAGGGTTGGAAATCAACCTTTTGCCCTCCGTGCTACGTCTTCCTTGCGCTTCATCTTGGTCTTCTATTGTTTTTTCACTTTCCGCTTCCTTCCTTTCTTCTCTCTTCTTTGTCCTTTCCCTTCCCTTCCTGTTCTCTATTTCTATTACTTTTCTTCCCCCTTTTTTTATGGAGCTCTTTTTTTACCTTTTTGTTTCTGTCCCCAAGGTTCTTTCCTTGCGCTTGCCATCCCCTTTGTTTCTTCTTTCCGTGCATTGGCTTGTTGGTTTGTTAACGTAGGCGTTTGATACTACGGGTCGAGTCAAGTGAATAGGCTCCTGTGTGTCTCATAAATAAACGCGTTTGGTAGCAGTCAATATATCAATCCATTAAATTGATTCTTGTCTCATGCCCTGGTAATCTGGTTTTCAAACCCTGTACAGGCTGAGAAGAGCTAGGCCGAAAGATGATATAACGGGGAATTCTCTATCCGAAACACTTAGAAAGTAGTTGGAATGGATAACGTGTTTCCCAGTAGAATATATATCTTCTTGCTCTCTTCCTGCCAAACTGTTAACTGGGGGTCCCCCCTACATAGGTACCTAGGTAACCCGAAATTCCATTCATATATAATTCTCAAAGGCTCATCCGTCAGCATTTAAACTTTTAAAAGAAAGCCACTATAACAATCTGCGTAGACCCATAGTCTATTTTATTTTCTGAATAGCTGATCTCAGTTATGGGTGCGTGACCTGATATAGACCTTGTCCCTGTAAAAGCGATTCTCACCACATCAAACAACAATAACGTCCAGGCTAATAACAGATCCGGTAATTCTAACAACTCCACCACTGATCCTAAGATCAAATAAAAGCTCTCGTACTGCTCTCATTCCTCTACACCCATAGAGCACGAGAAAAGGAGGTGCGGAGGGAGTCGCTCTGTAGTCATGGGGCTGAAACCGACAGCGCCCATCCGCCCGCCATCAGGTATCGACTCGTCAAAACCCCGGCCGCCAAACCTTTCTTATGTATATCTGGTTACTGCATTCGTGTCTATCGGCGCTTTACTGTTTGGATATGACCAGGGAGTCATGGGTGTGATCGTGGCCGATCAGCGATGGATAGACCTGATGCGTCCGAAGAATTCATGTTTGTCTTTCAGTTTCTCTTTCATCACGTTGTTCTGACGAAATCTCTGGATATGATCATTTTGATGGATTAGTTATCTTCTCTCGAGGGTACTGTATTGTGTCCGCTACGATGGCTAACTTAATTGTACTTGGGTGTCTACTCAGGGGTGACGGGAACTGTGATTTCCCTTTACGACGTCGGATGCTTCATCGGAGCCATATCGATAGGGTCCCTAGCTGACCCGTATGGCCGCGAGCGGACGCTCTCCCTGGCTAGTATTGTCTTTATTTTTGGCGCTATTCTCCAGACAGCGTCGTATTCAATTGCTCAGATTGTATGACATGGTTTTTCTACTGGCTTTTCTTCTATCTACCTGATATCTATCTTCTTATTGTACTATTTCTCATGGTTCTTAGATCGTTGGCTGATCAAGTTTAGACGGTCGGACGAGTCGTTCTTGGGTATGGAGTCGGGGCATGTGCTGCGGGTGTGCCTCTATACGTCTCCGAGATTTCACCCGCCGAGCTACGGGGGAGAATCGTGGGGATTGAACAGATGATTCTCTGCTTTGGAGAACTGGTTGCCTTCTGGCTGAATTATGGCTTCAGTCACTTGGAGACAGATGATTGGTGGCGGATACCTCTAGCCATCCAGATCCTGCCAGCTTTAATTCTGGCTGTTGGATGCTGGTACTGGGTACCGCCTAGTCCGCGATGGCTGATTGCTCAAGATCGGCACGAGTGTGCCAGAGAGGTGTTAACCAGGTTACACGGGAGCGTGGATGCGAGCCGGGAAATGCTAGAAATCCAGAGCTCGATCAAGTCGGAGAGGTCGGTAACCAAAGCTAGCTGGTTGGATATGATGCGAATGCCAGTTCTCCGCGTAACCGCACTAGGAATGGGAGTTCAATTCTTCCAACAGATTACGGGTACTAACTCCATTTTATATTATACGGTAGGTCTCTCTTCCTTCTTCTTATAGATAATATCATGTCATTAACTTTGTTGAGGATAGCCATCATTGTTTAGCAGAGGTGGGATTACCGACCCCAATACCGCAAATCTGGCGACGGGTGGTGTTGGAGTGGTTCTGTTCGTTTCTTCTTGGATACCTATATTCTACTTTGACCGACTGGGGCGGAAGACATGGTTACAGATCGGAGCGGTCGGGATGATGTGCTCTATGATCGGGATTAGTGTCCTCCAGCGACACGCTGAACATCATCCCGGGGATGGGGCCAACTATACTATCGTCGCATTTCCCTATCTCTTTTACATCTTCTTTAATATTAGCTGGGGAGTGGGGTCCTGGACGTATGCCTCGGAAATCTTTCCTCTATCTATGCGCGCCAAGGGGAATGCACTGTGCACTGGCTCGCTCTGGGCAGCGTGCTACATCGTTGCACAAGTATCCCCTCCGATTGCGGACGCAGTCGGATGGGGATTGTACCTCATCTACTCTGCTATATGTGTTGTTGCTTTTATCTTCGTTCGATATGCACTTGGTAAGTACCCCCGCTCCTCCTATTCTTTATTTCTTGGATTTCGGCAATTGACTGTGACTCAGTCGAGACTCGGGGCCGTCCTTTGGAAGAAATGTCTAGGTTATTTGGCATCGAAAGCCGACTTGTGGACCGGAGTGGGATCGATTCAATCAAGGGAGACACTGAAGATACCGAACCTCTGTTGAGTTAATCCGAGTGGATAGGGGTCTGTGGGCATGGAGTGGGGATGTGGAGAGGGTTGATAGAGCAATATTCATTGGTTACTATTATTGAAATATCTAGAAAATATCTAGACCCCTAAGTATAGATAATTACAAGAACAATGTCTTCCGTGAATGCGCTGCACGTGGTTGGTGTCAATAGATCAGTTCCCATAATTAGATAGTATTTCTTTCCCACTTACTTTCTTCATTCTTTATCCTCGTCTTTCGCATTGTCCTTTTTGGGTGAAAAAGAACTCCTAATTACCCGCGGTTAATATCTGAGCTCCATGGTCCATGACTTGTTCCACATAAAGCGAAGTCGGGATCTTCACTCATTTCGTCTTTCTTTCGGCCTATTCTCCGCGTTCATTTTACATCCCCGTCAGCGTCAAATATCCGGCCCGTTTTACTTTCTTTCCCTGCTCGTATATTTATCGTTACGATCGCTTTGACCGCAATCCGAACAAGACGTGAGAGCTTCCCTTGTGGATTTCTCTGGAAACCGAATAAAGCCGTGAATGAGATGCGGGGATGCGACTTTCCGCTCACCCTTCCCCTCAGCCCAATGCGGTAAAGCCACCGTAGAGGTGAGTATTTAAATGAGGTTTATTCCGTGAATGTTTTATATTTTCATTCAATTATAATCATGTCAAACTAATTGAGGGCACTTTAAAACACTGGCATTCACGATGCTCAACGTTCGCTCAACTCTCTTCCTCGCACTTGGATTCGGCGCAGTTCGGCAAGCTGTTGCACTGGATAATGGCCTTGCCGTCACCCCCCAGATGGGTTGGGTAAGTCTGTGATACATTCGAGCTCTAATTTGACTACTTGGCTCTCTTCGGTCTGACATTGTAGGTTGTTAGAATACTTGGAACTCTTTCGCCTGTGATCTGAATGAAGAGGTCATCCTTGATACCGTTGATAGGATTGTTAAGCTCGGATTCAAGGATCTGGGATACGAATATGTTGTCTTGGATGACTGCTGGTCTACTGGACGTAACTCGTCTGGATACCTCATTCCGAACTCGGAGAAATTCCCAAGTGGCATTGATGGTGTGGCCCAGAAAGTCCATGATGCCGGCCTGAAAGTTGGTATCTACTCCAGTGCAGGGACCATGACCTGTGGTAGGTATGAAGGTTCTCTGGGGTACGAAGAGAAGGACGCTGAGCTCTGGGCCAGCTGGGGTGTGAGTAGAACATACTCCCAGTGAACATGTGTTTTTATGGGACTTGGAAAACTGACACATTCCGAGGAATAAAAGATTGACTATCTGAAATATGACAACTGCTACAACGAAGGAAATGAAGGCACTCCAGCGCTTTCATACCAGCGATACAACAAGATGGGACAGGCCCTGAATGCAACTGGCCGACAAATCCTCTATAGCATGTGCAACTGGGGTGTCGATGGACCATGGAATTTTGCTCCGACTATTGCCAACTCCTGGAGAATCGCTGGCGATTTGTTCGATGTCTATGATCGTGATGATCCTAACTGCCCCTGCGCAGAGCTTGATGGACTTGACTGCAAACTGCCCGGTTATCACTGCTCTATGATGAATGTTATCAACAAGGCCGTTTACATGCCATCCAAGGGGTTCTCCTCTGCTTGGAACGACCTAGACATGCTACGTAATTAGTCACTTTTATATAGTGCATACGGGAAAGAAAACATCTAACTGTTTACAGACGTCGGGAACGGAGGACTCTCCGATACCGAGGCCATCGCACATTTCAGCCTCTGGGCCGCCCTGAAATCTCCTATGATGATGACAAATGTCATGAAGAAGATCGACGCCAAAACCCTCTCGATTCTGCAGCATCCTGCCATCCTCGCCGTTTCCCAGGACCCGCTCGGTTCATCCGCTGTCCGCCGATCCCGAGAGTACGTTGACGACGTCAACCGGTTCGGTAAAGGAGAAATACAAATGTTTACCGGTCCTCTGGCGGGTGACGATCAGTTGGTCCTCTTCCTAAACGCCGCCACGAGCAAGCGTACCATGAGTGCCACACTCGAGGATATCTTCTGGGATTCCGGTCCTAGCGGTACTGCTGACCAGATCCATCAGGCCTGGGATGTGTACGATCTGTGGGGTAGCCGGCTTGATGACGAGACTGCAAAGAAAATCATTGATGGCACCATTGCTCCAGTTGGTCCCGATGGTTTCAACATCACCGATCTGGGAGGACCAAAAAAGGTGTTCTCTCAAGCGCCTCCACGAAAATCGAAGGCCTTGATGGGATCATTTGTCGAGACGGTCGAGGCAGAGGGAACTGTCTCTGCGGAAGTGGAACCTCATGGAGTCGCTGTGCTGCGCCTTCGGGCACAGGAAAGCTGAAGCTGAAGAAGAATAGATATACTTCCAGCTAGAGGCTCAAAAAATCTATAAAACCTTCTATGCCGCAGGGAAAATACATGTATATCATTGACAACAACAATATACGGAATAATTCAACTACTTTTTTACGAATCCCCGATTGATGGGCTCGACACCAGAACATCTTGTTGAAAGGCTATGATATCATCGGGATTTATCCTTGTCTTTACCAAAAAAGAAGAGCTTAGATCTCTTCTTCGTTCAATTTGCTCGAAAGTGATCTATACTTCCCGTCTATGAGACAGAGAAGGAAAACGTGAAATAAGCAGAGGCTTATATAAGATGTCGAGTTAAAAAAGTAATGACCGGGAAGGCTATGCACATGAGAAGAGGATAAACAAAGCAAAAGAAAAAAGAGATGGGTCGCTAATTACTCAAACGCGGAAATATAAACAAGGTCGAAAGACACTGACAGAGACAGCAGGTCAGCAATTGCGTCAACAGATTCCGCTCGCTTCCATGGGTATGAGAAAACAGAGCGTATGCAAAAAAAAAGTCAAAGATTAAACAAGAAATCGACAAAAGCTTAATAAGCAAGAATGAATTATTGCAATATAATGGGAGGTGGAGAGAGCGGGACGGCAGTTGATGAATTAATGAGTTGTGTGAACAGGTCTGAGACGGTGAGAGCATCTTCGCTTTGATGCTCCGATGATCAATCAATGCTTCTTCTTATGCTTCTTCGCTTTGAGCACCCCTCGATCGCTGCTTTGATCGAACGATGACCGGTTCGGGGTGGGTTGGGGTGTTACCGAAGAGGAGCCGAGTAGCTTCCTCTTCTTTGGCTTGTTCGATGGTGGTAAGAGAGACGGTCTGGAGGGCGTTTGTCCTTTCTTGGAATCATTTCTGGATGTTGTCAACGCGAGTGGTACTTCGCCTGAGGACTGAGATGATCTATCTTCGGAAGGTCGGGCTGGATTATTATCTGAGCCGTCGATAAAGGCTTTCTCGAGAGCTTCCACTTGAGCTCCGAGTTTCCCAACATCGCTAGCCGTGGTTTCCTCGACGTCTTGTAGCCTGGTATTGATATCATCGATCTTGCGTTGTAGTTCATCTCGATCTTTCTTCTCGCTTGCCTCCGTGCCCATCGATTCAATTTTTCCAGTGATACGATCACGCTCATGGTTCATGGTTTGTATCATATTCTGTCTCTCCTCTTCAGTAGCGGATTGTGCTGCCTCGAGAGTCACGATCTGAGATGCGTTGCTGTTTGTGGTTTGAGCTACTTTCTTGACCTGTTCGGCTATATCCTCGATGGTCTTGGTCTGCTTCTCGGCCTCGGTGGATTGAAGAACTTTTTGTTCGTTATGCATCACCTCCAGAGTCTTCATCATTTTACTAATTCGCTCATTTAAGGTACTAGTATCTGCGATGTTCCTTTGTGACACCCTCTCTAGCTCAGCCTTTAGCCGCTCAATTGCTTCTTGAGTTGCGCTGGCGTGAGGATACAGAACTTGCATTTCACGAACCATATCGCGAACTATCGAGTCGGTTGTGAGGTTGTTGTATCGAAGCTCGAGCGATTGAATGGCACGAGCACTGCTGGTCAGCAGTTTGGATTGATGATCCACCTCCTGTTTCAACGAGGAAACTGCCGGGTCGGAGTGTGATGCAGGTTCCCGAGAAGCGATTGAGACAATGCTATTTTGAAGCTGAAGCTGTTCACTGAATTTCTCGTTCGACTTCGTCACCAACTGATCCAAGTCATGGCGGATTTCTCTCATTTCTTGTGTGATCACATTGATGTCTTTACGCGCCTGATCTGAATCATTTGCAACCGCTTCGTCTTTGCCATCCTGATAGTCCCGCAGATCATTAATTTGACAGGCTAAGTTTTTGATATCCTCTGTGATAGCCTCAAGGGTGTTGTGATTTTTCGCGTCGGCCTTGACAGAAGCAGCAGTATTTGATGACTTGCGAAGTTCGTCAAGTTCGTTGGTCAGGTTATCAAACAAAGATTTATGGTGACTAAGCGTATCATCGATCCTTGATATCGAAGCTGGAAGTTCCTGGCTCAAGTCCACACTTGACTGGATTGACCCTACCCGCCGATCAAGATCGATATGCGTGGATTGTACACCTGACTTGAAGATTTCAACTTCGTCTTTTAGAGATCCGGACGAGGCCTTGACTTCATCAACGGATTTTGATAGATCGTTCATTCTTTGACTGGCTGTTTTCAGCCTGGCTTCGTTCCGAGAATTCGCAGCTTGAACTGCAGCGCTGGATTCATGTGCTTCTGAAACGACACGATCTATTCTTTGAAACTCAAGTTTCATTCGTTCATTTTCGTGGCGCGCTTGCACAGCTTCCTCTCTTGCCTTGCTAATTTCCTCCCTCATTTCCGATTTTGCTTTTTCAAGCTCGGCCCGCATGCCCTCAATTTCCTCCTTGTGGAGAGAATTTGAGGACATTTCACTAGATATCGCCTGTATCAGATCATCTCGGACTTTCTCGTGCTCCTGTAGCTGTTTATCCACAGTTGCTATTTCTTCGCCGACGGCCTTTTGAGCCCTCTGACAGTGGTTCAAGAACGACGGGAACTGAGAACTCCGCCCCTCGGTTTTTTTTAACTCCGCCTTTCTCTGCCTGGACTTCATGGTGGCCTGTTCCATGCGGACCGTGGCTTTCGAATATGAGGCGACATGGTTGGCGAATTGGTCGAACACCCTGCTACCGTCGTTATGGTCGGTGGGGTTGGCAATTCCACGAATGCGCATTCCAACATTTGAATCCATAGACGTCGTCGCAGACTCCGGAGAGGCCTGGGACGGTTGTTGAGGGGAGTCTTCAGGTGCGTCGCCGTTCACCGGTCGAGTGGACGTTGTCTCTACACGGAGGTTCGCACGGCGAGGATCCCTCGAGGGTTCGTTATAAAAATTACTATTATTCATCTTTGGTAGGTTATTTGGGAAGGTCGATGGTTTGGTTTCGCTCGAGAATTTCGGAGAAGCTGAGGGCTTGACAACGCGTCCGTTTGAAACGAGAAATTCATGAAGCAAATAGGAGACTGGTTATGATTCACTCCGCAATTAGAGGAATGAATATGCTGAATTAATTACTTCGTAAAATGTTAGCAAATGCTGAAAGGACAGGATAGGTACACCTAGAAAGTATAAATAGCTGTAACGCATATGATAGAGCTATCGAGCGCAAGAGCAAAAAAATAAATTATTTCAGAAGTAGGAGTCTGGCCAGCTTACCTCGCAGTAGTTCTGGCCCCGGTACAGCTTATGGAGAAAGAAAAATTAAAAGAATAGTAAAGGGGCGTGAAGCAATGAGATAGATACGCAGTCGAGTGAATGGGTGCTCGAGGAGGGACTGTGGGGAACTCAGTCGCATGGCCTCTAGTTGTTCAACGCGTTCGAGAAAAAGGAGAACAACGCCAGTCGGAGTAGAATAGAAGGGCGCAGTTTGAGGCGTAATGCTGAGCTTATGTTCTCCCGATCTCTTAGAATATTTTGTGGTGTTGTCGTAGAAATCAAAAGTGACTTTCTCTCGTTTGTACTTGAAGATCAACAACCTTGGAAGTTCGATTTTCTCTCCAAAGCACGTGCCACTGCAAGCTTCAACTTGAACGCCAACCGGGATTCTGAGAGGAAGAAACAAAGACGAAAGACACAACAAGGAAAAATAGAAACACCAGGATCTGGAGTCAGTGATATTTCTTAGGGAATAAGAAATGCAACTGAAGAACCATATCCTTTCTTAGAAATTCTAGCCAGCACACCTAAAAACTAGCCATGGCTGCAGTAAGTCTCGCTTTCTCTTACTGGATCTCTTGTTTGTATCGCGTTTGGTGAAGAGAAAATGAAAGAAAAGTCGCATTTAATTGACTTGGTTATGTGCCGCATCCAGGCAATATCAACAGTTTCCGAGAGCAAGGAGCTCAGGGGACTCAACCTGGTTGCTGCCCATTCACATATCCGCGGCCTCGGAGTCGATCCCGATACACTTGATCCTCGTTCCTCGTCCCAGGGCTTGGTGGGACAGGAGAAGGCAAGGAAAGCTGCTGCTGTTATCCTCCAGATGGTGAAAGATGGCAAGATTGCAGGTCGCGCCGTCCTGATCGCGGGTCCACCAAGCACAGGAAAGACTGCGATCGCAATGGGCATGGCACAATCGTTGGGTCCCGACGTTCCCTTTACGATGTTGGCGTCGTCAGAAATCTTCTCGCTGGAGATGTCCAAGACAGAAGCCCTAACTCAAGCGTTCCGGAAATCTATTGGAGTAAGGATAAAGGAAGAGAGTGAGATAATTGAAGGCGAGGTGGTGGAGATACAGATCGACAGGAGTGTCACTGGGGTATGCTTCTTTGGCCTCTACTATTATGCTGAACTGAGCCGAATACTGACGATGTGTAGGGAAATAAACAAGGAAAGCTGACCATCAAAACCACCGACATGGAAACGATATATGATATGGGTACCAAGATGATAGATTCGATGACGAAGGAACGTGTGATGGCTGGAGATGTGATCTCAATCGACAAGTCGTCGGGCAAGATATCGAAACTAGGCCGTTCCTACGCACGATCTAGGGACTACGATGCGATGGGTGCCGATACAAAGTTTGTACAGTGCCCGGATGGTGAACTCCAAGTTCGGAAAGAAATTGTACACACAGTGAGCCTTCACGAGATCGATGTCATCAACTCTCGCACCCAGGGCTTCCTTGCCTTATTCTCCGGTGACACGGGGGAAATTCGGAGTGAAGTTAGGGACCAGATTAACACCAAAGTGGGTGAGTGGAAAGAAGAAGGGAAAGCGGAGATAATCCCGGGGGTACTATTCATCGATGAGGTTCATATGCTCGACATCGAATGCTTTTCATATATCAATCGCGCCTTAGAAGCAGAGCTGGCACCCATTGTCATAATGGCCAGCAACCGAGGAAACACCAGAATTCGAGGCACAACATACCGCTCACCCCACGGGCTCCCACTCGACTTTTTGGACCGTGTTGTGATCGTGAGCACACAGCCATATAGCAAGGATGAAATCCAGCAGATATTGGCAATTCGTGCTGGGGAGGAAGAGGTAGACCTAACACCCGATGCTCTCGCTTTCCTGACCAAGATCGGGGAGGAAAAGGGACTCCGATATGCTAGTAACATTATCACAACGTCAACCCTTCTCAGCCAGAAGAGGAAAGCCAAGGAAGTCGGGCTCGAGGATGTGGAGAGGAGCTATCGCCTCTTCTACGACCCAGCGAGAAGCGTCCAGTTCGTGAACGATTACGAGAAACGATTTATCGGACAAGAGGGAAATGTTAATTTCTCCTACGGCGACGGCGATGCCATGGAGATCTCCTAAAATAATAAAAGTTTCCTTCCCCTTTGTAATTTGCGGGGAATCGGGATCAAGGACCGGAGGAGCCTCCTTTTGTGTTTCATGTATGATATGATATGACTGGGCGACTTTGCTGCTCCCTAGAGAGAAATAGCTATGGAACGATTCCGGGGACAATTTTTTCAAGCACGGCGCTTTTAATGGATGATCTGAAGAGGCCTTTTTTTAAAATAAAAGAGGTGACCTTTGTGCCTTTTAAACAAAACATGTCAAATTAAATAAAATAATAGCAATATTGATACAGTACACCCGCACAAATCGACACGAACACGTTCACGGTGAGAAATCCACGACTTTACTCCAAGGCCCGGAATCCCCTGCTCTTCGGAATTCGACACCATCACCGAAATACCCAGCGTTATTCCATGACTCCATCATCGTTCCTTCGTAGGGACCATGTGTCTCCCCGCCATCTCGAGCATCTGACCAGCGATACTCCCAGGTTGTCTGTTTCTGCTCGCCGCCTGGCGCTGCCGTAGATGATTGCTGTTCAACCCACTCTTCACCTGTCTCTCTTTTGTATTGCCGTACGAGTAGTTCCCGTTCAGCGTCATAAATCTCCGTCTGTCCCCTCGTAAGGAGTATATCCGCGGCCTCAGTGATGGTTTCAATGGCACGTTTTCGAGCTGCCTCCGCCGGGCTTTCTTCCTCGCCCATTTCCACATCTTCCGCGCCATTTTTCGACTTGTGCTTATTTTTAGCCTTATTCTTATTCTGCCATTTGGGTTTCCTCTCATGACCTTTTCCTAGTCGTGCGAGGGCTTCTAAGACCGTCTCGCCACGCTCAAGGTATGGGATTAGGGTCTTTAACACATCACTGGCGAGGAGGCTGTCGTTGTGAAGGTCCTTTCGTCTGCGCTCTTCGTCTCTCTTCTCAGCTGCGTCTTTGGCTTTCTTCATATCCTTTTTTGAGACACCTTCAAGCCACATGTCGTGGACTGCATCGGGATCTGCTGCCTTTCGAATATAATTCCCCTGATCATCGAATCGTCCTTCTTGCTGTTCGGCCTGCATGTTAAACGCATCCAAAAGAGGAGCGTGTGATTTCTTTGCGCCAGCGCCTAGTTCTTCGTCCACCTCTTCCCCGACCTTCGCGCGCTCCTGTTCTTCCACGGCGCTATCTCCGCTCGCGTCCTCATCTTCGCCGATTGACACTTTTCCATTAACCTCCGCATCCAGATCCTGCCCTTCTATATCCTCCGGTTGTAAAAACCGCACCTTCTTTCCGTTCTTCTTCTGTCCGGCATCCGCCTCCGGTTCTTTATCCCCACCGGCAAAATCCTCCTCTAGTTCCGCAAACATATCATCGTCGTCCCCTCCATCTTTCTCACCATCCGCCTCTCGATTAGCTTTCGCTTTGGCTTCCACCCGAGCGTCGAAACCCTCGTTTTCGCTGTCGGAATCGTAACCATCTATATTCACGGCGTTTCGCCGGACTTGCTGGCCCCTGCGACCAATAACGTCGGCATCGAGGGTTGCGTCATCTTCGAGCGCATCGGGTGCCAATGTGGAGGGATTTCGGAGATCGAATCGAGGTTTTTTGGAAGATGGTGGGCCATCAGTTTCGTCGTCGTCGCCGTCGTTATGGTGGGTGCGCGTGAAGTCTTCGCCGGCCCTTTTGGCGCGAGGGAGTGGGCGAGACATTTGCGGCGAGCTCTGGTTTCGGAGAACAGGAAAAAAGAAAGCTAAAAAGATCGACGAGATATATTATGCTTAAAAAGAAGCTCTTGAGAAATGACTTCAAATGTACTGATACGAATAAATAATAAAAAATAACCCCAAGGATAAGTAAGCTCTGTAAATTTTGGTTGAAGCTCTCGGAAAGTCAAGTTTGTTTGTGGTGATGTCTTTGCGTCACTGGTCGGGGAAATCATTCAGAACTTCCGGACAGCATCACAATCACTTCCACTTCTCAGAAACTACATCCTCTTCAGTGCTTTTCCAGTAGCTTCAGCTGACAGGAATTTCTATTTCAACAAACATTTAAAATACTTTTAAAGGACCCTCTCATCATACCTCAGCTTTGGAAGATATCTTTGAACCCGTTTCGCAGTGAAGCGTGCCGTCTACAACTGCCTCACTTGTCAGGTAGCTCTGGAGAATTCGCCGCCAGGCAGCTAGCCAACTCCCATCGTCTTTCCACGACCATGGTTTGTCTCTCTTTTGGGTGTATATTGAAGAGAAATAAAATATTTGCTGACGAACGACCCCTCTTACAGTTTCGCCCTGATATGTACGACGACGATACCCCGATGGAAGGCGTCTTCGGGGCGTCTTCGATGCTTCGCCGAGCAGGGATGCAACCGCGCCGTTTTGATGAATACTACCGCTGCTACCCAGTGGTGATGATGCCCGGGCCTGAAAGGGAGAATGTAAACCACGGAGGGAAGGTCATCATGCCGCCCAGCGCTTTGGACAAGCTTACTCGCCTTCATATTACATATCCGATGTTGTTTGAGCTGCACAATGGGGCACGGGAGAGGATGACCCATGCTGGAGTGTTGGAGTTTATTGCTGAAGAGGGCAAGATATATCTACCATTCTGGGTACGTTAAACTACCGGGGGCGATTTCCCCCCCTCCTCCGGGCACATTTGGCTAGGAGCTTAATATTGCGTTGATATACGGTCAAAGCGGGATAAGGCGGCGCTAACCTTTTCGTTTGGAATCGACTTTTAGGTCATGCAAACACTCCTCCTCGAGCCCGGCGATTTATTGCAAATCAAGTCTACCGACCTCCCTCCTGGGCAGTTCATCAAACTCCAAGCTCAATCTACCTCCTTCCTTGACATCAGTGACCCCAAAGCAGTGCTAGAGAATGCTTTCCGGAACTTCTCATGTTTGACCAAGGGCGATATATTTACGTTTGCGTATAACGACCAGACATACGAAATGGCCGTGCTAGAAACAAAGCCAGAGACGGAGAAGAAAGCGATCTCGGTTCTCGAGACAGATCTAGAGGTTGACTTTGCCACGCCCGTTGGATATGAGGAACCCAAACGGACCAGCGGCACCAACACACCGGGTAGTATGGCCGGTGGAGGAATGCCGGCAGGCGGTATGCTTCATTCCCATGGCACCATGGCCCAGTCCATCAACTACGGCGCCATCGCTCCGGAGTCAGCGGATGCAGCGAAAGGAGCGAAAGCTGTCTCTTCAAATTTCCTCCAGGGCGGCCAGCGACTAAACGCCAAGAAAGGCAGCAAAGCCCCAACCCCAAAGGCTTCGACACCTGCGGCTGGCGCATCGACAAACGCTCCTCATCCCCCACCCCCTCGGAGAACAAATGGTCCCCAACCATTACGTCTACCGCCGGGCAAGTTATTCTTTGGCTATGCCATTAAACCGGTTAAGAAGCGTGATGGCCAAGACGAGTCCACCGAAGAGAAGGATGAGAAACCCAAGTTCCAGGGCGCTGGACAGACTCTGCGCGGTGGAACGAAGAGAAAGGGGGCTGGGATAGGCGGTTCGGGCACACCGACATCCGGAAGTGATGCTGAGACGAAGAACCAGTCTAAGGATGCGGATCAAAAGAGGAAAGGGGGTGGACAAACTCTTGGAGGTAGAGGCCGGTGAAAAATAGAAGATTCACATTGTTTCTAATAAATGTCCTTGCAGTCGACACTAGTCGAGCTGGTTGATTGGAAGTGGCCATGACTTTATAGGCGGTATAATGCAGGCTTACTTTCCCAACCAGCCATCTATTTTGTAGGTATGGCCATGATATATGATGATATTTTTTTCAATATGAACAAACCGTATTATTGAAGTTGGGGTGAAAGATAATCATCTCTCGATCTGGTTTCCGGCTACCTCTCACCCGATAAAAACACCTTCAACGATTCATACTCTCACATGGCAGCTATGTGAAGACGCAACCCACTACAACGATAGGGTTGCCAACAATAGAGATTATGCCTCCGCCTAAACTCCGTTTAAAAAAGTTATTCCTATTCATGAGAAAAAAATATACAACATCTAATTCTGTCGATGTCGCCTGGAGTAAAAATAGATCTTCGACGTCATAACTCTCTGTCTGGTTTCTGACTAGTCCTAAAACAGCATGACGTTAGCCTTAAAAGCTTATTCTATATAGGGAAGTGATCGACAGGGCCGAGGCATGTTGACATCTCACGATGTCAGCCGAAGGTCTTCACTTGGCTGTGGATGGAGGGCCTATCGAACATTCTCTATACTTAAACTACTCGTTTCTTTTTGCTAGCTGCATTGTACTGGAGAGTCCAAGGGTTGAAGAACCAGATTCCCGGTTTTGCAGCGATTTCGAGCATTATAGAGACACGTTCGTTTATTTGCATTTATCACCGTACTCTTTTTTGACCTTTTGAAGACAATACCCGCCGGTTTCCCTCGTTGACAAAGTTTCGACCGTCACTTTCGTGATACCCTTATCAATCATATCAATATGGGGTCAACATCTAGCCCCGCCAACCCGCTAGATTCCTTTGTGGCTCTTTCCCCGACTGTTTATATACGAGATCCCAGCGAAAAAGGATCGGCCGCGGATCCGGCTCCGGTAACCATTGTTATTCTCTTCTGGATGAATGCCGAGTCAAGACATACGGCTAAATATCTGGCGGAGTACATAAAACTAGCACCAACGGCACGCATAATATCCGTGACCACGACGATCAGAGATTTCATCACCCGCTCATCAGAAGCCTACCAGCAACTGCGTTTGAAGCCTGCCGTTGACGCCCTCCGCGCTTCCACTGAGACCGGTGGCTCTGTCTTTCTGCATGCTTTCTCGAATGGAGGGGTATTTGCAGCCAATATGCTCTCTGTAGCTTTTATGCATACGACAGGGAAAAAACTGCCCCTGAAATCGATGGTGCTTGATAGTGCGCCGGGAAAAATATCATTCCCAACAATGATTAAGGTTTTATCTTTTCTGGCCCCTAGGTCAGGGGTTCTTCGTTTTCTAGGGAAAATACTCGTTTATGCGTTTACGAGTATTTATTGGATGGTTGCGGGAATCGCGCGGTTGCAAGACAATGTGATGGCTTCTAGGAAGGCTATCAATAATACGAGTCTCGTTCCTGGAAAGACAGAGAGGTGCTATATATACTCCGACAAGGATGAGTTGGTGAACTGGAAGGATGTTGAGGAGCATAGTAACGAAGCTGAACAAAAGGGCTGGATTGTGACAAAGGAGAAGTTCGTCGGCGCTCCTCATGTTGGACACATGCGAAAAGACCCGGAACGATACTGGAAAATTATTAAGAAGTTTATAAATAGACCTAGAGAGAGCACTCTTTTAGAGGAGTCGGAAATGGCCTGAAAGCCTCTCGCATTTATGGAAACAAGAATCAATCGGTTGGTATGCATTCATAGCTCCAGGGTTTAGATGACCCTAGACTCCCTAAACTGCTATTTACCTAGACGCCAACATGACGGCAAAACCCTGGTACATACGGAAACATCCCCAGAACTTGACAAAAGTAGATAGGCAAAGCAGAGATAGGGTTCCAAGGCAGCACATTCTCTTCGTATCCATATCCATGATCTTCCATCCGGACGTCGAAAAGAGACAGCCCACTCGAAACAACAACAAAATCATGCAGGAGCCTCACAACCCGACACATAGCCTTCATATTTTAGTATATTAGGCCATATCCTCGTACTCGTAAGCATCCTCATAGTCAGAGGTATGTTCCTCAACCAGACCTTGCTCCTTCTCGACATGATTAGTGGGTGTTGCAACATTAGAGCTTCCAGGCGCGACATAGCCATTGGCCTGACTATCTACCTTTTTCTCCGGTGCAATGTCGAAGAGACGGGTGCCACCGCGCTTCTCCACCTTGGGCTTCGTAGTAGGAGTTTCGAAAAGTAGCTCTTCCATCTCCTCCTTGAGAACGTCCTTGATAGGGATTTCGCCCTCGTCATCCTCGTCAAGAGAGATCGCTTCGTTTGGGCTGGTCCCGGGGCCGAAGACGGTCTTTTTGTTTTTTGTCGGGGTTCCGTCGAAATGGGCTTTGATTGACTTGGCGGTACTACTGTCTCCCTTTTTGCCGGTTGACTTGGTTACTCCACCCTTCCCACTTCGGGGGGTTCGAGGGGTTCCACCACTGCGCCCGCCCGCGCTTCCGTTGCCATTAACCGAGACTCCCTTATCCGCGGCTTCGCGCTTCAACTTTTCAGCTTCCTTACGATAAGTGCGAAATCGGCCTTCCATCGAGTCGTAGGTGGCGCCGTTACCAAACATCACCGCTATACCCTCGTAATTGGGCTATTATAAAAAAATGGTTAGCTTTCGGACTCGGATTTTTTCGGAACTCTTCTTATGAAGACCAGTTAGAATTGACAAAATAGGGCGAGGCGGGAAGAGTTTTGGGTAATATATTCGGGTTCAGAATAGGTGCAGGATAACAGATGACACGAGCATTTAATACCTTGAAAGACGGATGAGCTGCAAGCATAGCGCCGATCAGCCTGTCTGTCGACTCCTTGTTCTTCCAGTTAATCCCCATTTTTGAAGCGTGTCTGGTCCAGGTAACAACGTTTGGCTGGGTGTTTTGTATCTTTCGGGGATCTTAGAGAGAAAATATTAGCCAGAAGTTACTCTCGAATTAGATCTCGAAATCAAGAATAGCAGGTTAGTTGAGAATGAGATATAAATGAGATTACCTTAAGAGAAACAACGTATGGATAGCTCTACCTCTTGTTTACGAAGTTTTGTAAAGCGAAATAGATGCAAGGAGAACAACTTTGAGAGTTGTTGAAAAGTAAGAGTTGTCGTTCAGGATTTTGAAGCGTATGCGAGTGTTGATGTGTTAGTGTGTGTAAACACAAGATTTCGCTGCGGAAACAACAATGATATATTTAGCTTTATAGGTAGACGGTAGTGAGAGACATCATAACAAGTCACTCACCAAATCTCTATCAACGTGGAAAAAATCAGGGAAGAATATACAGAGCGGAATCTTAAAATCTAAAAAAAAGCCTGCTACCAGATAAACTGAATGCAATATATGAGGTCCAATTTCGGAAGCTGAAACCAATCTTGTTGTGTGCACAACTTGGGATGAGAACCCAAAGTGGGCAGATGTTTCAAGATTTTTAACAAGGAGAGTTAGAGAGATCGGATCGATATAATCTAGAGGAAAGAAATGTCCTAGAATGGGATAACTTGGTATCTTAGATCAACCACACGCGAGGTAAAGCCTCTTTCTAAAAGGCAGGCTTCCGCTCATGACTGTTATATCATCGAGCGTAAATGAGAGAGAAACGACTCGGCTTGAAAAGGTGATAGTTTCTCTAGTTATCGGGCGTGCCTACGATCTGTTTTACTCAGTAGGGATGCCAGCCCCGAGTGTTGAAAGGTTACACTTTCTTTGAACGCTATCCCTTGATAGGTATTCTTGGAGGGGTTGAATAACCCATTTGATCTGGAATCAAAGTTCCGTTCTCTGATTGTAAAGCACAGAAATGGTGCCGTACAAGAGAAATAGTAGTTTAAATTGAAACAATGGAGTGAGATCAAGACCCGATGATCTCTAGATGTTTCTGTTGCCCGGATTTCCCTTCACGGACGATCGAGCATAGGATAAAACCCCATTTTGATTTATCACTAGCATTGGGTTCGACACGAGAGAACGTCCATTAAAAAAAATAGAACGGGATAATCCAGCCTGAGGGCTTGGGATACTGGGTGAAGTGCGACACGAGAGAAAAAATTCAAGCTGAGAATATTTGAAGAGATTTCTCCTTGAATTAATTATAAGACTTCTCTTTGAGGGTTTCGAGAACTTCTATCTATCTGCTTGATTGCCGAGACAAGATCTAGAATGAAGAATCGTCGTTGAGAAGTTGTCTATCTTCAGCCTTGAAGAGGGAGTCGAAGTTGAAGTCAAGAGAAGGTTTGCCAAGAAAACGGGAACGAAAGCTTGACATGATTAGATAATCATCATAATGCTATTTAAAGAGCAACAACATCGCTCAGGGGTTGATGATGGAAATATCTGTGATATCTCTGGACAAAAGAGATCAGAGAGCTCAACGTCTCTCACAGATTTATTGTTATTGTATTTGAATCATATATGAAAACCTTCATGCTCGATATCATGAATACCTATGTGGTTGGCATAAACAACCCCTGGCAGTTCAAGTCATTTCTTTAGTGTAAACACCCCCTGATTGCCTGCCCTGAAGATATAGTGTAGTCTATTAGACTTGATGTTACTCTTTTTCTGTGTTGTAAAGTTGAGTGTGTTCAAGAATCACATTCTTAGAAATGTGAAAGTTCTGATGTCTCTCTCGCTTTCTTCTTGTCAGCGTTGTTTTGATTCCGCAATCTGAACAGTTCTATCACAGGTCACAATCATCGCTTCGGCGGCACTCCCACACACTTCTTCAAAATTGTTTTCTTCTCGAGAAACTCTTTTCTTCTTTTGTTTACTCGACACGTTCACACACTTCCTTCTTTCTTCTTGTCAATCATCGCCGCACTGTTTACTTTATCTATCAGACTTTCGTTTACACTCCCGGAAGCCCGAGGGAAAATGCCTGTGCGTTGGACGTCGCAAAATGACCAGCTGGTATGTATTTCTCTCTCTTTTGCCCTAGACTCAGTACGAGGCTTCGTGTTATTCGTGCTACTTGTCTAATCTTTTCTCGTTTTTCCTTCCTCTACTCTCTGTTCTATTTTGTTTGAAAAATTACCAGTGTATCTCTATACTATTGTCTTATTCTTTTCACTTTTTATCTTGTCAATTTCTGGACAAACCTCGGTTATAATGCAATGCGAATGGCTAACACAAGCTCATAGCTTCTGCTGAAGATCCTCGAGACACACAAGCTGTCAGTTGACACTAAGAAAGTAGCCGAATGTTGGCGTACGTTTTCCTATGCATCTTATTATTACAACACATACTAAATTCAGAATCACAGCTAAGGATAATCCTGATGGCATCCCAACTCCTCGGGCCATTGCGGAACGGTTGAACAAAATCCGCACCGACGCGAAGGCGGACTTTTCTATTGCCGGTTCTAAAGGAACAGGAAGCGCCAAAAGCACGCCTAGGAAAAAGACAACCCCCAAGACCCCCGACTCCAAGCGCAAGAGAGGGGCTACCGAAAACCTGAAAGATGTGGCAATGAAGTTGGAAGATGTCCTTGATACCCCAAGCGCTAAGCGCATCCGCATCAAGAGCGAACCTAAAACTGAAAACGGTGGAATCCTGGATGCTGAGGAGTTCACTCCCCGAGTTAAACGCGAAATATCTGTGCCAACTCCCCATCATGGAGTTGTCCCGTTTTATGGGTTCGCAGATGAGGGAAACGTCGCCGTTGAAGACACCAGTGGAAGTGAGTTCACTCCTGCCGATGATGATGTGGAGTTTGAGGATGCGAATATGGCATAAGTGCACATCTACGAGTTTCCCCGAGCATCTAATCTGTTGTTGGTTAGTCATGGGGGTTGCTCTACACTGTTTTTTCTTCATCCATGTTGTTTCTATGAACTGTACTTTACTTACTCGGCCGTGGCAAACTGTGATGGCTCTGGAAATGTCCTGGTTCTGATATTGATGGAAGGAGAAGACTATACTTGGGAGAACTCTACTTTAAGGAAAGGGAAAAAAAATGTACTTTAAAAAAATGATCAGGAGAATCTTGTTTTCTTATCAGGCTTCAGTTGACTATGGACTGTAAACAATCCAGATAGCCATGAATAAAAACATATTTATCTGAATTCTTTCTTAAAAGTCAAGAAAAGAAAAAAGCAGGTATAACTCTCCGTCTCGCCCCATCGCATCATAAGCAAAATCCCCGTTTAAACCCCAATTAAATGACCATCACTTGCCAAGCTTAATAGAAAATCTCATCGCCTCCAAAGTAGTCTAAAAAAAGGGGGAACAGGTATTTAAGCAGAAGGGCAGGATGTAAAAATGGGTAGAAACACGCTTAGACCTGATCGCCGTCGGAGATGTCCTCCTCCTTAACATCGTCGTCCTCTTCCTTGACTTCGTTCTTCACTTTTTTAGTGGGAGATCCGACGTCTTCATCTTCCAGACCATCCGAAGCGTCCTCCTTGACGTTCTTGCGCTTAGCAGGCTTTTTCGCAGGAGTCTTGCGAGGAGTTGAGGGCTTTTTCGCTTTGGTGGGAGTAGAAGCGGCCTTCGAAGGAGTGGAGGCGGTAGAATCTCCTCCTTCATTGGCTTTCGCCTGGATTTTGCGAATGCGGTGCTGAATTCCGTAGGCAGTGCATTCTGCAAATTGTCAATATTCTTTAGGTGAGAGAGTGATTTATAGGGAGAAACACATGTTGCAGGAGCGGGCAAGTTGAGTAAGGGATGGAAAAAATACATACCTTCTCCCATGTAGGCAGCTAGAGCATCGTAATCAATCTTTGGTTTTGCGGTCTTAATGATACCGATGAGGAGCTAATCATAAGGTGTCAGTATACTGAGATCTGGCTGAGGCGAGGCGAGACAACTCACCTTCGCATCCGCCTGATCATTCCATGTCATAGGCATTTTTGCAATAGGTAGTTTTTGATCAACTAAACTTGTGTAGAAACAGTGTTGATTGAGAGAAGTGAACTTCGAGGTAGACGTGGGCGATGTTTGAGAAGCTGAAGAGTGTTGTTGAGTGAAAGTGATGGTTTGAGGCGCGTCGAGTTGAGGGAGATATAAACAAAATATAGCAGGTAGGCTGTCAGATTTCTGGGAATGGTTGCTGATGAAGCCGGAAAGATAGAAAAGTAAATCCGGTGAAAAGCTCTAGCTTGCTCTCATCTCACTTTCGACTCTGTGAGATGTATCACAACCGTCGCCTAAGAAGTGATTCTGTTCTACTGAAGATCTTGTGCCGCGTCGCGGTAGGATGTGAAAAGAACAGATCTGGCCCCTGATATTGGTATATATGCTAGGATGCTGATGCGGATGCGGATATGGGAAGAAGCACATTTGCTCAAGAGTAAGTGCAGGAGCTCTTGTCTCGATAACTATCGTTCAAAGATAATCAGATATTAACACCTTTTCCCCAGTATAGTCCTATTCCTTCATACATCTGATAAACTTTTTATATTTTGAACCTTCCAACGCCATAACATCGGCTCGTATGTGCTGACCCAAGACCGTGGACATAAGGATTAAAAAAATCATAAATTACATACATATTTTGACAAGAATCACGTACTGAAATGTCTCAGGGAATTGTTTGACGAACTGCCTTCGGCCTCTTCCCATCTAGGAGGGATAGGTGCGGAGAAGCTACGCTTGGGAATCGTATAAAGCCTCTCATCAGCCTGGCTGCTATTTATCGAGTCCTGAAGCTTTGCTCTAGTTGGTGATAAGGGTATGTTTCCACTGAAGGACCCGGAATCGACATATCTAGGAAGGGAAGGGTACTTTTCGTGGTTGTTGGCTTGCTTGGAAAATCGAGATCGAATGAAGGGAGGAATAAAGCTCTTTTTCTTAAGAAGCTCCACCCAGCCAGTTAGCATAGAGCGGCGGGCGATAACCATAAAAGGCCACACTCCAATCAGCTACTCCGCGGTTAGATTCAAAGGTCGCCATATTTTAGATTGGGTTGAGTTGACTTACAATCAACATTATGAATGATGCTAAGAGCGTAACCTCGCTTGGGCCTAACTTTGATGCCTCTGGCGCACACTTCATCTTGTCCCCTTCTGACAAAACTAGGCATGTTATCCAAGGCATGAGATCGTCCACTGTATAGTCGGCGAAGTCAGCCACACCTAAAAGTACGGCTGCAAGCAGTACACAGTGTACGACGAGCAGAAATGTTATAGCAATGGCTCGCCATTGCATTTGTATAAGTTTCCTAACTCGAACAGATGCGTCTCGAGTTCGGATTGTGGGCTGAGAATCCAACGATGCTCTTTGGTAGCCGACGCGTGGGTGCACCCAATTCTGGTAGGCGGGCTTGACGGTGACATAAGTGCAGTAAGCCATTGTCAATACTTGCAGCAGCAAGGTCGCGGCCGCGACGGCGAGTAGTAGGCCCCAGAAAGAGTATCTGCTTTTCTCGGGGTTGATATAGCATACGTTGCCGTACTGATAAGAGACCCCTGATACGACAAGAACAAGAGCGAGAAGACCGATTGACCCCCCAAAAATGGTGACCAATGAAGTAATCATATACTTCTTCGCGAGCTCCTTTTCCCAGCCAACATAGAGATATATGGATAGCGACCTGAAGAAACCTGGAGAGGTATTACATCGTCAGCAACATTTCTAGTTTGAGAGTGTGACTACATACAGCCGAGAACCACCACCCACACTCCGTAAAGGAGACTCGCGCCAGAAAAAGCGCAGGTTAAGTCAGATTGAAGGTCGTTTGCAGTAATGTCATCGTGACATTGTTCCACTGAGGCTCCCAGTGGGATGATATATGAGATCTGCAATCATAGGCAAGTTAGATATGAAGACCTCGATCTGGGGATTCTCAGGGGTATAGTTCTTCGTACCACCATAAATGCGAGACCAATAGCTGGACTGATGGTAAGATAGTGTCGTCCGCTCGTTTTCGCAGGAAGTACTGCAAAGGTGACGAGAAGTACTATCATCAAAACAAGACTCAAGATAGCGAGCCAGGAGACATGATTAAGCGTGTCCGAGTGTTCTTGATAGCAATGAGCATCGAGCTATTTCTTAACAAGTGGAGCAACACTGTACCATTCGGATACCTCCAAGAGGCTGCAGGGCAAGGTAAACAACATGATATGTTTGTTGATGGCATCTCGCGGCACCAACGTGCCGAAGACCCTATCGAATATTAGGGCTGATCATCTTCAAGCGTGGCACAGCAACGGGTAACCCGGTGGATAAGAGTTGTTTCGGTGCACTCACTTTCGAATTGGTCTGGATAGAGGCTCTCTGCTAGGAAGGGCTCCGGGCAGGACATGTCAAGGGACATATTCGGTGTTCTCGAACGTCAGCAATCGCTTGTATCCGGGCTGCTTTTTGTGAGGCACCGCAGGGATATCTGAACATTGGACAGAGCATTTCAATGCAAATTGAAAGGAGGTGAAGCTCAAGGATCCATAAGAGACAGCAAGCTTCCTGCACAGAAGGTTGAAACAAAATAAAATCATGGTTGACATGGAAAAATAAGAAACAGAACCCTGCCTGGGGTTTTAACAATATCATGAAGTTCTTCTTCATCATATCTGTCCGAGGCTCCTGAACTGTGGAATTCACATGGTTTTCCCAACAAAAAGATTTTTTTTCTTTGAGATACGATAATCTCCCCGCAAACCCCAGATTCCATCTGCAGGCTGAGCCGTGCCTTGGCGTTCCTTGAGGTGCATTGACTGTGGGGGCGAGACATCCTGACAGGCTGGCCCTGCCGTTGCCGTTGGTTATCTGGTGTTGATGAAAAATGCTTTCCTTCCACATGCTTGCTTACTGAAATCTCCATGTGGAGAAAGCCGCTGACCTCATCCCTCGGATGCGGCCCGAATGAGCGGCGTTCCGAGTTTCCAACTCTGGTCCACACCTCGTCTATTTTCTTATTTTATGCCAGGCCCACATTTTCTCGGCTAAATGGAGTCAAGTCATGTTCTTCCGCATCTCTCAGCGCTAATGAACAACCTCTTTGCCTGCTTGAGGAATCGGCCCAAGGGAGAGTCGATTCCAAGCTCAAACTCTTGACACTATTCTGACTGGATTTACTGGGATGATCTTAATGCTAAGTTCTTTTTTATTTTTCTTGCTTTTGAAGGTGTTTTTCTTTCTTTCAGAAGTTGCAGTCTGAGTATACTAGTTTCAATATTTCACTAAACCTGATACTTGTTGAACTATCAGCTCTCATATACCTCCTTCGATACTAACACCATAGTGTGTACATACTTTTTGATCCAGCTGATTCGTTCAAGGGATCAGTTTTGGTACATATTTACGATGTGAACAATACAATGGACGCGAGCGTCGACAACAACGTCTTTATTGGCTCTTCTCTCCAACAAACATTAGGAGCAGAGTAATTTAGTTGTCGGGCGAAGTACGGTCTTGCAAAGTATGCACCTCGATAACGCATTAAATGTGCCTATTTCTAAAGAAATCACGACATACTAGATACATTTTGAGGGTCATTTTTTAAGAGAAGTGGGACGGAACAAAGAGATCTTCAGATCAACATAGTACCGAAAAAGAACGCTGGTCAGTCAAAAGTTTCTGGATGGCGGTGTGTAGCAAGTTGATATACTATCAGCACCTTTCGACCAGCGTTTCACCTTTCCATTCGCATATTGCTGACAGCTCGATTGCCGCAACCCCCACTTTCTACGCGTATGCTGCTATTGGCGGTTCTTCTTCCACCTTGGGCTGGTAATCCAGAATATTGGTGACCGCCTGTACCATAACCGCTTCTGTCCCCAGAGCATCGTCCGAAGTCAACCCGTCCGCCTGCGGCATCTCGCAGAGCGACTCGAGATCGATCCTATTTGGGTCGGCAACACCTCCTTTGGTGATTGCATCCTCAATGAGCCCCCAGGCAACTGCATTATAAAGGGCACCCTCGTGAAGAACAATCATCAAATCATCGTCGCAAAGTGTTTGGACCTGGTTGTTCGATACGCCCACGTTACGCTCGTCGAGCAGGTACGCTGATGCATTCTCTCCACTCATCGGTTGCACGATCTCGTCTGTCGAGGAATAAAATGTTGTAGTAGGGACGTAAGCACTGTCGCCGCCATCTCGTCGGAGTGTCTCGACGAAAGCCGATGTGTCCTGTTGCTGATTGACAGAGGGAGGGCATAGAATCCCTCCAGTGATCTCATTGCACAGTAAGATTGCCTCTGTTGTTCCACGAAAATCAGGACTGAGGGCGACGACGTTCTCGACAGATCCTATGGTTGACGGCCAATATTTGAAACTCCATTGCAAGTCCAGTCCTCCTTGCGACCAAGATATTACACTGATCGATTTATTTTCGCTGATCGACGAGACGTAGTTGAGAGCGTAAGCCACGTACTCGGAGTTTACCTGAGCATCTGCCAGACTGCTGCCGGGGATATTTACCCAAACTGGGTCAGCGAAAGTCGAATTGGTAAGAAGCTTTATCAGGTTTTTCTCATAAGTTGCTTCAGCAGGTATCGCGGTGCCAGGAACGAGAAGGACCGGTTGCTCCGACCCCTTTCCATAATTGAAGTCGGAAGGAATTTGGATCGCACTGCGCAGTTCACCCTCATCGACTGAATATGGAGCATCGTCATTTCCTTTTTGAGGGTATATAGCGACCTTGGGTTCCACAGAATTGATGCTGTCAATTGGACCGATGTCGACTAGCTGTCTTTCGTTCAGCTTCGGAGGCAAGGTCAAAGCCGGCACAAACGTGGCCAGGCACAAAGATAGGAAACTGATGGTGACCGAGGAACGCATATTTTCGAGAGATGCTTCAAGTTTGCCTGGGAGAGATAGATGATTGGGTTATCGTTACCTCTTGCCATTGGAGTAAAAGCCGTTCTTATAAGGAGGAACTATGTCCTCACATGTCCCCTTTTACCGTGTCTAGAACATATCAGCCATCCTCGGGACCCGCTTTGGAGATGGGCTCTGAAGCTAATCTATGGAGGTCCTTTAATTACTATAGCCGTCAATTTTCGGGAAGGGAAAGGTAATACGAGGGTTAATTTGATCTATCCTGAGATTTCTGGAAGAGATATCCAGATGATAGTTGACAAGGGCAGCGATCTCTAGCTTGAATTTGGACTATTCAAGGTGAACAAGTCCCGATATTCAACAGAACTTCTGTTGAGAAAGCGACAAGGGCATGGCATCGACAAGGGGATATTTCGAGAGGAACGTTTTCTAGAAGTGGAGGCGGATGCCAGCCGAGGCCACTCGACGATAATCTTCAGGCTTCCAGCACCATTACATGCCTGAATGTGAAGATAGTGCGCCGATTTTGACCAGACTTTCCTTTTCGTGATAGATCTTTACGAGATCTTCGAGACAAGGGATCTCTTTTTCAGGGGACGGGGGCCATACTTTTCGAAAGCATATTTGCCAATCATTTGGGATTTATAATGATATGAAAGTCAAGTTCTGACTGAAAATATGCAGACTGGTAAACCCGCAAAGCGCTATTCCATAAGTAGCAAACATTGACTGCAAATGTCCACAACGTCCAAAGTCAACGAGCGCTTAATAATGAGTTCCTGTTTCTGATTAAGATTTTACCCCCGTTCCCATCAGCCTTTCTCCTAGGGGTCAGCACTTCCTCTACCTCAGTCATTGGTCATGGAAAGAATACCATGAGTCGTGTTGTGCATTTATGTTATGTTAAGATTATAGTTCTCTGCGGCTTCTTGAGCGCGGGGATGATGATCAGATCCTACCCCACAATTCACCCCATACTTCCTTCTGCTTGAGAATCCTTCCGCAGAGACGTCTACATAGAGATATTCCATCCAAACACATGTTGATGATGTTGATTCCGCTACCTTTTGCCGTTTCCCGAGCACGTATCCCTCCCCTAGGACCCCTTTTTGAGTTCTTATCAAGTATCGATCAATTAGGTATCAGTTCGACCTCTAGAGTGTTATCTGTTCATATCAACAGGGCTCATTATATGCTCATAAATCAAAATTATCTGCCGTCTGTTCAGGGGCGGTGGACCTGATAGTCCGCCCCAGAGCCAAAGACCACTGGATAACCCCACTACGACCACTCTATACAGGGATGGATAAGAAAATAGTTTCCTTTAGTATAGTATCAGTTCGATGTATGCTTTGTGAGGTGTCTGTCTCCTGACTCGATGTCAGGGCAGGATGTGCGCCACAACAAATTCACATGTCAACCCCTCAAGCCTCAAGACTTTCTAGCCGAGCTTCTCGAGATCGACTTGGCGATCTCTCTACCAGGGTTAAAGCCACTATCACGAAAACAACCCAACAAACACGAAGACAGCCTTGCCAGCAGATAGAGACCCTGAGGAAAGACCGATGTTTCGCTTTATCTCCGAGCTCTTGGTCCGTGCATATATCGTTTCTGAAGGATTCGAAGCCCTAAATTCTCACAAACCCCGTACTCGGTATGGAGGGTCAACAGACGCTGGATGACTGCAAAAGAGCTTCCAATACAAGTTGTGATCCCCCCGATCGCCGTCAACCCCTCTTTTTTTGATTTCTGGGAAGATGCATCCCCGCTATCGCTATCTCTCCCGAGCACAAGTATACTAGTATTCTTTTATCCAGGCGTAAATCCTCACAAATGCCGTAATTCCTCGGCTTCGTCTTGAGGACGAGACTAAGTCTCTCCGTCACCCCGCAATCTCTTGTCTGTAGTGTATCGCCGCGATTCTCTGTTCAGATCCTTCGTCAGAGTGAGGTCAAAGGGCTGAAAACCGTCCCAGTCGGACAACTAAAAGACATACTCTCGTTAACACCATCCTCGTACACTCGTCCCTTAGCCGAACACCTTTTAGAGAGAAAGGAGGAAGTAACTATTTTATTATGGGAGGTACTCCCAAGTTGTAGACTTAGCCCCGGAAGCCAGCCCAGAAGAACACCGTTTGCGATTGTTGAGTCCATAATCGTGGGCGGCCTAGCATCCCTGTCAAGACCAGAAAGAGCACAACGCTTCAGAGACTACACCGAAAAGGTCTTGTAGAAATCTAAGTTGGAGAAAGTCTGGCCGCGTCCAGAAGCAGTGCCATAGACAGTAGGCGCCTATCTTGAGTGCCCATACATCCCGCTTCTCTAGAATACAGACGGATGGAACCAATTTTTGAAACAAAACACGTACTCAAAAATATTCAGTGCCAATAACATTTGAAACTTTCTGATATTGCTAGGTTGGTCTATGTGGCGAGAAATATGTAGACGCAAAAGATATAATTCAACAACGAAATATATTTTACGCAATGACTACGGTCAGACACTCATTAATATATATCCAGCATCGCTTTTAGGATCACAAAGATAAGGCGAATGCGAATATTCGAGGATGTTTACACTGGCACTGCAATGTGCCGTTGAGCGAACCGCTCATTTCAGATTCTAGGCTTGGGAGAATGAGATTTTTTAAAGAAAAAGGCTTGTGATTTGGATATAGACGCTTCAGTTTCCTAATAAGGATGCGAGAAATTCCACCGGTGACCAAAAAGACAACGTTTTGGCAATAACCATATGACCCAGTGTGTCAACCTTCGTACTCCCAATGCTATCTATCAATCCTGTCCATTTCCATGCTAAATCGCTCGATCCACAACCACCACCAAGCTCCACCAGAATTCTCAAGAAAAAAACTTCCTCATTAAGCCTGCGTATTTATGCGAACGGTAACTGCTTATGGAGGATTAGCTGATTGGTATTCTGGATGATATATCTAATAGAACAAACATACCTTTCGGATATCACTTTAGCCACTCGCCATGTTGACAGGATAATTAGGCGTCTTCTTCCTCGGTTTCAGCTTTGACAACAGGGGTGTCTGTGCTGGTCTCGTCGGTTTCGATTTTAACATCGCCGGTTTTGTCTGGCTCCTTGCCATTGGTGTTTTCCGCAACCGGGGTCGAGGAAGTAACATCGGTTTCGGTTTTGTTGTTGACTGCGGTCTTTTTGGCGTCCTCCTGAGCGACCTTCTTCTTCCTTGGGGTCCTGGTCCTCTTGGTGGGGGTGTTATTAGGTGTATCGTTGGCGGCCTTGCGCTTGCGGGGAGTCTTGGGAGTTGGCGCTTTGACAGCATCGGCCGCCGCAGAAGTCGGGTCGCGCTCGATAAGAGCGGCCGCCTCCTTCTTCAGCTTGGCATAATGTTGGCTGCAGTATAATCAGTAACGAGCATCTTTGATAGTGCTAAATAGTTGGCATGGGCTTCTCCGCTTGAATGATGGCAGGCCGAGGAAGGCCCGGTGCTCACTCCACTACCCCGTAATAGTGCTGGGAAAAAGGAACAAAGAAATGGAAATTCGAGGAATTTGAGAGTGTGAGGAGGGGCTGTTATTCTTAACACCCGCGTCGAAGTACTCTTGCCCAAAAGCGTCAGGAAACTGACCCGAACGTTGGACAAGATCACTGGGAGCATAGGGCATTTGCAGAAGAACGAGACAGGAAAAAAGAAAGATGAGCAAAGCGGAATGATGACGGGGAACCTGGAGAAATATATCTGGGGAAAGTGAGGGCTAGCTAAGGCCATTGAACCCATCACTTCGGGAAATGAAGATGAAGCATTCAAGATATCGCGAGGGCTTAGAAACAGAGACATGCAGCCGCGGATGAAATGAAAATGAGGAATAGTAAAACAATGTCCAGTATTATCCCACTCGCTGGGAGACAGACGATGATGAGGGAATATGAGAGAGGATTGACAGATAGACTCACCGAACACCTTCACTAGTAAAGTCACCGCCCATGGTAGTGGCGACGGCAGCCCAGTCAGGCTTGTTCGCGGGATCCAAAGCTACAAGAAGCAGCTTGCGATCGAGATCCGAGTCCCAGAGAGTAGGCATTTTGGATTCGAGTAGTTATGGTTTTGTAGTGGTAGATGAGATGGGAATGGTAGTTTCAAGGGCCTGTAAGATGGAAGTTAAGGCGTATCGTGGTGTTGTGTTGAAAAGGAAGATACAAAAGTAAGAGAGATGTAAGAGAAGAGATGTAAGAGGTTTGAAGAAAACTATATGGTGAAAATTCGTGGGAAAAATATATTTAGGGTAACGTCGTGGGTTCCGCACTTAGGGCTGGTAGTAGTGTCTCGGCGGAGGGTAGTGTCTCGGCGGAAATTCCTAGAACAGAAGAAAACAAGCTACATGCAGCGCGGCATATAAAGAGAAAAGATATGAGTACGGGCATCCTCATTTGGTTTGTCGTAAACAGGTGAAAAGATAGGAGTGAGCCTTATGAAGGAGGGAGGTCCTGGAAGTTTAGGGCTTCCAAGCCAGCATCTTCCTTTACGTGGCAAGTACTAAATATGATGTAGAATGTGATAGTATCGTATCGATGACTCGATACGAACGCCATTGGCTACACGAAGAGATATAACATAAGCCATTCTCAACAGCACGGGGATCCTTCACTTTGCTATTATAGGGCTTATATTAACTATCATTTCTTGGGAGGGGGTAAGGCTAGAGAGACTATTTGTCGGGCTCTAGAGAAGACATGGTAAAGTAGCATAGAGAGAAAAATTTCCCCTGGATAAAATCGATATTATGTGGTACCGTAGCATGGCAACGAAACCATTTCGGATATGAGGCAGAAAAGAGTGATGTTTATGCGAGGAGAAGGTAAGCTAAGCGGTGTGAAGCAAACTCGGGAGCTCCGGTCTCCCATCCTCCCTATCTCAAAAGCCCTCTCAAACTAATAAAAGGGGAAATAAAGAACGTGATTATGCAATGCATAAGATAAGCATGGTCGCACAAAGAATGGCTCTATGATTTTGAAAGGAGGTATGAAATTCTGAGCTATATGGGGGAACTAAGAACGAGGATGTATTCAAACACGGTCCAAGGTATGCAATAGGGGCCCCTAGAAGAACAAACTCCTAGGTGGATAGTCGCGTTTCTAGACCGAACGGAGAATTATTAATCACGGGTAGCTGCTCTCTCTTTGAAAGCAGTCCCAAGCGTCTAGGCACAGCACAAACTAACGGATAGCGAAGTGCCCATGTCTGTATCAGCATATCTCTAAAGTGTTAATGAGAAGAAGAAGAAGAAGAAGAACAAAGACAGAAATGCTTTGGATGAACGGAGGAAAGAAACCCCTTTTCGTTAAGCCCTAAGAGGTTGAATCAAGGTGGTGTCCGTGCTTGTACGCTAATCCTGTTATGGGAATCTTGCTCCCTTCCCTCTAGCGTTACTGACTAAGCTTCGCGTGAGGGAGACGACATCAAAGAATCAGACAAACATCGTCAAGGAAATCTACATGTACATACAGCTATGGTTCCATGCTGGTGAATGATCGATGATCATTCTTTGTTTCTTACAAGCGTTGGCGTTTCTTCCAGGATGGAAGAAAAGTTTCTGTATATTGGGAAGACTTTATATCTTCCCCCTTCTATAACCATGATTGGATAGCACACTACCGCATCTTACACAGACCTTCACCCACTATTCCAAGTGCTATCTATTTAAACAGAGACCATAGTTGAAAAGTTTCTGTGATCATCAAGTTCACTGCCTACAACCCTCACTCCCATAAATCGCCTATCAACCACCCTCTACTTGACTCACGATGGCAAGCCTTCGCCGAAGCAAGACGATGCCGGCAGACGGCCAGACGGCCAAGTTCCTCTACACTATCATCAAGCAGCTTGACTTGAAATCGGTGTGTTTCCTTCTCCTCTATGCCCTTACTGAGTTGCTATTAACACTCGTTAGATCGACTGGAATCTGGTAGCTTCCCAGTTGGAAATCACCAATGGCCATGCCGCTCGTATGCGTTTCTCTCGCTTTAAGCAGCATATGGAAGGTACTACCACAACTCCACGCACTCCACGCCCAAAGAAGTCCAAAAATGAAAAGGCCGACTCCAAGAAGCGGGGTTTGGAGGAGCCCACCGAAGGACGTGGAAAGAAGCCTTGCTGCGAGAATTCCAATTCGGCTGTTAAGCCAGAACCCACCATGGAGATGAATGCCCCTGCGAATACCTCTGCGAATACCTCTGCGAATACCTCTCCGAATGTCGCTATCAAAATGGAGCCAGTAGCTCAGTCCTTCCCCTCGCTGACTGTCGCTCCTTCGGATCTCTCCCTAAACGGTTCCCAAAATCCGACCCCCGCCCTCGCCCAGCCACAGCCGCCAGTCAACAGAGAGTGGCCTGTGATCAAGCTGGAACCCGAAGAGAGAAAGCTGGAGGATATTGTGGTCAAGACGGAACCATCGTTCGCGGACTAGGAATGTCGACAAGGAACCGAACTCTCTCTCGGACGATGTACCAACTTTCCCTACGTCGACGTGCTGGGTTAGTGGCACCGTCGTTGCGTTTTTAAGACGCTATTTTTGATGCTACGGGGGCTTTGGTAATTTGGCGGTTTCTCTACACATGTCTCAATTTCAATTAATCTCGGAGCCATGTTCTCTTCTCCTACATTTCCTTTTGCTTTACTGTTTCCCACATCTCTTTAGTGTTATTTCTATAAATTCAAGCGAACCCTTAGTACGCCAATAACTACTAAAGGTCGAAAAACCCCGTTATCCTACGTTTTGCTCTTCCCAATATGCGTTGCCTCACAACTACCATTCCCAACTCTCTCTTTCAAGCGTCGACTCTGTAGCTGGAGATCATTGCTACCTGCTACCGGAGCCGTAATTGAAACCACGAATTGAGACATGTTCGTCGGTTGCATATGCGTGTATCGTCAAAATTGGATGGACCAAGTCGGTGGGCATCTAAGTTACTTTTAGTTGCAAACGTTCCTTGAAACCAGCAGCGGGACCTGCTGCCAAATTCTTGTGGTTCCCTGGCTTTATCAAAGGTGGTTGTAATACATGCTAAGCTCCTATTCCAATTGGATTTACTTACTCCCCCTGCTTTACTTGCTGTCGATTCGTATAGCCATATCTAGCATAGGGCTTCTGTCTTGCTTCTGTTCCGTTGGAGGAAATTGCTATTTGACTATTTGTATATTGAAGGACAAATAGCCTATCTTGTGTCTTGGGCTACTTTCCCTTGACAGGCTAAATGTGTTGGAATTATAGGTATCATATATGGGTATTGTCGTGGGAGACTTTGGCTCACAGAAAAGTTCAGGGGGTGTATCACATGAGTGAGTGTCTGATGTTTCCCCAAACAATCTAGTATTCCGTATCGTTTACTGTCGCGCAGCGTATATGGTTTATTACGCCGAGACCCATCACGTCCACATACTGTTTATTTTCATAATATCACCTAGCGTGTTACTTAGTCTCGAGCACACATCCCACATCCTTTTCACTCTCACTCCATCTTCCTTACACCTCCTCAACCTTTTGACAAAAATCTGTGTATACAACCCTCCTACACATATTCCATCTTCTAAGATACTTCTAAAAAAAAGAAAACCCAAGGTAGGTCTGCGAATATCGTGTCTTTCATCCCCTTCTTAGGATACGCTGGAAGCTGACGGCTATACACTTTCAGTCAAAACAGACATCATGGCTAAGGACGAAGCCCCCACCGACAGCATCAAGGCCGACGATGCCATCTTCATGGCCGAGTGCCTCAAGCACTTGCAGACTCCCGCTAATGTACGTACTTCCCCTTTCCTAACTCATGTATTATTTCTATCTGGTCAAAAGGATGTTAACCTGACTAAACCTAACTAGATCGACATCAAAAGTGTTGCGGCTGCTCTTAAGTATAAGAACTCCGCTTCGGTCGCCAATAGGATCCGCGTCCTAAAGAAAAAATTTGACCTCAACGTCGGCTGCACCACCGCAGCGAGCGGTGATGGTCCTACCGCCGCTGCGGCCAACACTCCCCGCAAGGGAGCTGCTGCCAATCGTGGACCGGCCAAGGCCACTGCTGCGGCTTCGGACGACGCGGCTGAGGCGGAACCCAAGGCTGGAAGCGGGACCGGAGCGAAGAGAGGCAGAGCTCCTCGCAAGCGCGCTGCTAAATCCGCTGCGAAGGCAAAGGATTCGACTGATGAGGCTGAGGAAGAAGAGGACTAAGTGGACTTTTCTACAAGTAAGTTACCCGACACTACCATGTTGACGATAGCCTGCACCCGCTTTTTAAAAGGTTTATTATATATAGAAAAGTATCTAACATCTCCTTAACAGATCGCTACAAATGGGACGAATGGATGCAGTATACATGGTTTGAACTTCCTCGAATAATGGTGGATTTTCCCGACGCACGCATGGGTTCTCTTGCTTTGGCTGTTGGTATTCGGGGGTAATTGGATCGGTGTTCTATGATCTTTCGTTTTCCTGGTGGCTTGATTTTTGTCCTCCATTTTCCTTTTGCTATAGGCTATTATCCTATCTGCTGCATCCTTAAGTGGCTCCAAGAAATACCTTAGTTTTACTTGAATCCAGAGACTCCATTCTATTTCATTTTATCTCTCTCCTCAAATTTTAGGTATTTGTGTGTTATCATCTACAAAGGATATGCCATTTTGGTAAGTGTAGGGGAAGGGGGATCTTGAAATTCCGAATAGGGGCGAGACATTGATAAAGGAAAGAATATGAAAACACCCATGCCTTTTTCTCCTAAAAAAGCTTGATGGGGTGGCTAAGCTGAAGGAATGATTCTAATTTTTTGGAGGACAGTATTTCTCAAGCCTTCCGTAGGGAGTGGGAAAACTTAGCGTCGTAGCTTTGTTTACATCCATCCCATATAGATCACAGAACCTGTGACGCGTTCTAACTTCTATCCACAACCCTTCTCTCAAGAACTTCATTCACCATCGCCGCATCTCGTCGCATACATTCACTCAGTGAATATACGCTGCGTCGGTATTCTTTGTTTCCTCTTAAAGAAATATTCATAGAGCGGCATCTCTTTTCCTTCATCCCTTAAGAAAGAAGCCAAGGATTCCTGCAGACAAACTGTGATAAGGCATCGCCCCTCAACCATCACCTCAATCAGACGAAAGGAAGTGAGGTAAAGGTAACATCCCCCATCCTCAGACATCTTTCTTCTTCACATCATATCATCTCCATCGTCATCCACCGTCCATCCTCATCTATCGTTCATCTCCGTCCTCCTTCCATCCTACTTGCACGTTCTGTATTCAAGAATACATTTCTTCACCGAAAGTTCGTCGCAAATACCTCAAGTGTCGCAGATACTCTAGCTATCGCAAGCATTCTAGCCGTCGCAGGTACACCCGTCATCGTAAGTACTTTTGCTGGCACAAGTCTCTCGCTGTCGCAGGTACTCTCGCAGGTACTCTCGCAGGTACTCTCGCTGTCGCAGGCACCCTAGAAATCACAATCACATCAGCGTCGCAGATAAGTAGGACGTGAACGTATTGACAAGTGAATAGAACCCGTTGCCGAGCCACCAGCAGTCACTATATCACAAAAATCCTGTATGTGTCTCCTTCCATCTTCTTTCCATCATCTTATCGTTTCTCTCAGCTCACAACCACATCACCAGCGACAACAACTTCAAGATGTCTCGTACTAGCAGCGATGAGCAGCTCAACTTTTTGCTCAACTGTGTCAAGCACTCCAATAATGGCAAGGTTCGTACAAGAGACCGGCAACTGGAATATCCCTTTGCCGTTTCCCGCCTGCCTCCCGTCATGTCCGCACAGATACACTGACATCACCATAGGTCGATTTCGTTGCTGTTGCCGAAGACTGCGGAATCATTAGCAAAGGTGCTGCGTAAGTTCTTGGCCGCCTATGAACCCTCTTTACAGGTTGACAATATACTAACGCTCCAACCGACAGGGCCAAGCGCTATGAGCGCATGATGAAGGCCCATGGCATCAACCCCAATGGAAATTCGGTCTCCGGCCAATCCACTCCCGCTACTACAAGCCCGGCCAAAGGCACTCCCGCTACCAAGGGAAGCAAGGGGACTCCGTCGAAGAAGCGCAAGGCGGCGGCTGCTGGAACCCCGTCGAAGAAAGGGAAATTCAAACCGGAGACCGACACTGAGACCGAAACTCCTCCCCTAATGGTGAAAGCTGAGGATGACCACGAAACTGGCCAAATTTCTGGAGGCGGTATGTACAAATCGGCGACAAACCCAGACCCTATGCTTTCTGAAACGGCCGCGAAAGCAGCAGACCAAGATGCTGCCGCGCTGTTTAATGAGTTTTGTCATCCAATTGACTCCGAAGCAGAGACCAACACCAAAAAGGCCCGCCGTGGAACCAAAGGTACCGTCATCAAGAAACAGGAAGATCCCGAAGTTGAGGAGGAGGATGCCGACGCCGTCATCTTCAAGGAGGAACCCGAGGTAGTCGGTTAGATTCGGTTCTAGTTGGAAATTGGTACGGCGATTGGTTGGTTGGAGGGTAGTCGGGTGGCCTTTCCTATACACAGAGAACAAGAATTTAGAGAGAAAGCGTGGTTTCATCTCTAGGGGGTTGCGATCGAAGATGTGTCGGCGGGGAATTCCACAAGTACGCTGCAAGTCGAAGGAAAACGGGGGTTATGGTGAATAAAGGGCTTAAGGAATCATCCTATCCGAATTAGTTAATAAAAGGAACCGTCGACACAAATTATTCTTGCATGCCAATGTGCGTTTTCGGAAGTAGCTGGGACACCAAGTCATTCCACGTTGGCATCTTTATCAGTATTTGCCCAGAAAATCGGTATAAATAGCTTGGGGCAGATTAACGCATCTCCCAAATCTAGGTGAGCATCCAAGAGAAGGGAGCAAAGAAAATCCGTATTTAGTTAGTGGATATAATAATACTTGCTCTGCAATAAATACAAGAAATTTTTAGAAAAGTAAACTTTAGGGGTATATATCCAAGAGAAAAGGGTTCAATAAATTCGTGACGCCTCATAACACATTGCCAACATACGCCGTCACGCTATGCAAATAAAAATCAAAGCGTCCAATAAGAGGTAGATGTAGGTATTCAAGAGATCCGAACCAATATAGAAAGGAGTATAACGAATCGTAAGGAGGGTTCTTTTAGGAAAATTCGTGGTAGCACGAGGAGAAATGGTGTCCGAGATAATAGAAGCTTGTTTGATGGCCCAGATTTGGGTATCAAAAATCCATCATAACCGTCTCTAGAATCTTCAGCTTATATTTGCCAAATGCCGCTTCTTTACCTCGAACTTGTTTCCGTAAGTTCAAGTATTTCTGCTTCCAAGTTGTTTCGAGAGTGAAATCGTCTAAGCAGTCATCATCCGAATCGTTGATTAGCGAATCCGTTATGGGAACTGTTGGGTTCATGCTGCGACTATATTTCCCGTCTAGGTCATCCTTTCCCAATGACTCGCGGTGAGCCATGGCGGGGATGACTAGATTTCTTATTGTGGTGTTCACACCAAACCCAGTTGCTGGAGACGAATCGAAACGAATGTCATACGACACATCACTCGAGGAGTTTGTTGCGTTATCCGAGGGAGATGCATTAGCCGTGATAGTTATAGGACCTGGAATATTACCACCAAGACCTAGCCGTTGTCCGACTCCTAGGTAAGAAGCACAGTATATGACAAGAGCATCCGACGGAAGTGAGCTCGAGGAATGTAATCTAAGCTGCAAAATAGCTTCCTCTGCTAATATTCTCGCTTCTCCTGGTGTAAAGGGGGCTGACCGATTAAGCAGAACTCCGCGAACTATCCGTTCGGCAAATGATAGGGCCACGTCACCTAAACTGCACTTGAGAGTGGATGCTTGGGCTTGGTGTCTGGTGTTGGAATCGACGACTTCAACCTCATTGTCGCTTGAGGCATTAATAGGCTCTGCGGAGAGCCGACTGCCACTTGTTGGTCGCGTGGTGGATGTATGAGCATTATTTCCTCCGTTAACTAGAACAGTGGGAGGGGTAGCTAAGCGTATCGGGCCCCCCGACCGCTGGGGCACTTGCAATTGGAGCTTGCCTGGTTTTGAGCTTAAGGGTTGGAATGGGATGGCTGGCCTTTGAGGTGGGGTGCTCTCCTCGTTTTCCTGTGAGCTATTTACTTTGGCGCTAGAAGGCGGCTGAGTAGCTGCTATAGCAGGAGAGGATTGGGTATCTGGATTGACTGGAAAGGTAGAGAACTGTCCGTCTTGAGTCGTACGATTGTTGGGCGGGCGACCTCTGGGTCTCCCAGCTGGGGAATTACTGGGCCATGCAGAAGACACAGCCGGAGTATGACGTCGCCGCATTTGACCCTTTTCGGTAGACGATTGTACAATAGCCGACTGTGGCTCGCTCTGGGGAAGCGGCTCGGATTCCTGACATCTCGGTGTGATTGCTGATTGCGGATATTGGGATGGGGACGATTCTCGGCCGTTCAATCTCCATCGGAACTTACGACCACGGCCAGGCCCCTGCGGTTGCGGTGTCAGTGCCCCAACACTGGCTGGTGCCTCTGGGGGAAAGGCAGACACGGCGGACCATGGGTCGTGGTGCCCTGTCTCATCTGGGTAGGCGCTCCACGGAATGGCACTCTGAGGGAAAATAGCAGAATTGTGTGAAGGGTCCCGGGAGGCTAGTGCACTGGCTGATGTATCCAAGAGCGGCCGTTTTGAGAATTTTGAGTCGTCATGCTCCTTATCTTCGACCCGTTTCCTGCCTCTCTTTGGTTTCCATTCGGGGACCAGCGCACGCAAAGCCAGATCCTCATCTAAGGGAACCCCATCCCTGGTCTCGCTAGCTGGACCATTGAAAGAAGGGAGTTGCGTATAGTATTGATGCGCATTTCCGAGGCAGTACTCGAAAAATGCGTCTACATGCATTGCGCGCATCCATCTCTATCGCAAGCGTCAGGTGTTTGTGGTGAAACGGAGAATATGAATAATAGAATATTTGATAATAAAACCAACCTTTAGGCGAACGGCATATTGTTGAACCTTCTGTGTGCTTTGCTTCTTTTCGGCCGACGGTGGCTCTACGCCAAGCTCGATAGCCAACTGGATCCAAGTCTTCAACTCTTTGCGCTCCAACTTGCCGATAAGCTCCCACAACGTAAAGACGTTAAAATTCTTCCCATCACTCCGGGGAGGCGAGCGAAATACTCTTCGGAGTTCGGTAGTATCTACCGAAAGCGGAACGTTTGGATTACAGTAGAGGATGAAAGCTGTATATGCGTCGTCGATGGTGGCGTCATCAATTTCACGGGAGGGTAACAGACGGGTCTCTGTTCCTGATGGAGGCTCTGATGCGGGTTGGTGACTGCTTGACTTGTCGAGCAAGGGCGGAGACATGGAATTCATGGAAAGTCGCCCAGTCAGAGACGGAGGGATGTTGGAGCGGCGAACGCTCGGGGAAGACATGCTCAGCGGTGTCTCCCGCCGGCTTAAAGGTGGGGAAACAGACGGATCGAGGGATTTCCGAGAGTTTCGCGCAGGCGAATGCTTCTGAGGAGAGGCATTCGTCGGATATCTAGCATACTGGCGATCTAAAAACTGTGGATTTGCAGTGGAAAGATCACTCTGGGCAACGTGGAGACCCCCAAGTGGCGCAAGGTACCTTTTCTCCATAGAATCCCGAACTCAATTGCAGCTCCAAAACGTGATATAATGGGATGTAATGAGATGAAATAGTAGAGGAGAGCGCAGGAAGTAAGATGACAGATAGACCCTAATGGGACATTATAGGAGTGAAGAAATCGAAAGCATACACCTCCAGTCGGAAACGATGCTCACAAGGGACGCATGGATACATTCATGTCGGCTTGTAATAGGGTAAAGTAATATAAGGAGTGATATCTGACAAGAACAAGATATTCTATGTACAACACTTGAGCAGCTCTCGAAAGGAATCAAAACGGAAAATGAGCTTTTGGGCCAAAGGTGGGAGGAACAATATCAATGCCAGATATTATAATAGTGCTAGCGAACAAAGGTAGTACCCAGAAAGCAATAGAGGAAGAGATAAAAGAAGACGATGGGAAGATGGAGGAACCTTGGAAGAAGAGGAAGATGGAGCTGAGAAGAGAGAAAGTCACATGACACCAGCTGAAGAGAGGAGAACCTGGAGAAGGTAGCCGATTTCTATTTTAGGAGCTACCCCTTTCCTGTTGTAGTAAGGCTGGGCAGCGATCGTTTATTTTAAGATAGCTTAGTCAGGTCATGCATATTCACGTGATTTGGTCTCGTTTCAGATACGATACAGTCTTGGCATATTTTATTACAAGGTGATACATATATTACAATATAACGCTAATCCTAAAAAGAGATAATATAGGGTTGTGAACTACTGATGCGGCTAGCGTCCTGACTGCCTAGTGTGATCGACACCGTCGTCATCGAACATGCAGCATCAGAACATTTTTATGAATCACCAACTCTACACTTTCTTCCTTCTGGCTTCATTTTGCTTTCTTCCTCTCATCGCACAACAATCATCTCAATTAATGAGTTGAGAATACCAAATCGACAAGTGGACACCAAAGATGTTCCTCGTTAGCTTTCTTGTCGCGATCTGAATCTGCTACTGCAAGAAGATGGCACCAGCGCTCCGCCCAACTTGGGCGCAACGGCGACAATCCCAGCCCAGGCCGTCGCGTCCAGTTCGTTCCACTCGAAATGCTGTCAAATCCTATCGTGAAGAGAGCTCGGAAGATGAGCAGGATGTTGAGCCTACTCATTCACCACAGCAACCCGGCAGACAACGTCAGTGTGTTCGAGAACTTTTAACTGGACTGAGCTCCCAGAGCAGCGCCAGTGACTCTGAGCTTTCCGAACCTGATTCCGTGGACCAACAGCAGCAGCCTCGACCTTTACTGTCTTCAAAGCTCTCAACTCGACCCAAACGTCCGATTTCCTCTACGAAGTCCTCGAATTCCGCCAAGAACGTGTCCCCGAGAAAACGGAGGCGTGTTGTGCAGCATGGGAAGAAGGGAAAACAGAACGATGCGGCTCCAACCCCGTCCGCGGATACCGGGAAAATTCCACCATGGCAGAACCTTCCGTACCTTATCCTTTTCGACATCTTCATCCGCGCATCGCAACCACTGTACGATGTTGGATTTGTAGCCCGTCAGCCGTCAATACAGTGGCTACTCGATGTCTCCCGCCTCTGTCGACCATTCTTTGAACCCGCTATGGCTGCCTTATACTACTCTCCTCCACTGTTCCCAGCCTCGCGGTGCCATGGCCTGCTGAATCTGCTTGCCACGCCCCAGGAGCACTTAACTACAGATTATCGATGTTTGATCAAGCAGCTTGAAATCGACGTGCCTCAGCTCTTGTTCTACAAAAATGGGCCCAGCCTCGGCTATTTTGATTTGGGAAAACTGGTCGAGCTGACTCCACAACTCAGGTACCTTCGTTTATACCATAGAGATGATCTTGTTCTCAACACGGACGAACGGCCTCCTGTCGCTTCTTCTCGCTGGCCTTACCCATTAGAAATTTTCGATACTCTCGATATCAACCATACCCGCCTCCGTAGCTGGGACTGGAATGCTAGACTCCTCGAGACGCCGAAGCTCCTTGATCTGATGGGGGAGGTTCACCTTCGACCTCTATTCCACGGGGTACAGGAACTTACACTTTTGAACATTTCCGGGAATGAAAGGGATAAGGATGCGGACCAACTTTCTCAACAGATTCTAGCTTCTTCGCTCTCTTCCCTACCAAAGTTGCAGTCAATACACTTTGAGCGATGTTCGATTGTCACCGACACTCTCTTGTCCAATCTCCCAGCCAATCTCCAGACCCTGTCCATCACCAACTGCACTGGAGTCAGTTCCGACAACCTAGGAGCATTCTTGTCAAGTCATGGTCAATGCTTACAAGAACTATTTCTTTCTCAAAATCGACATCTCAATTTGTCATTCATGGTCAATCTCGCCGAATGGTGCCCACAACTAAAAGCTCTCGGAGTGGACCTCACGTTTTATGATCCCAAGTTCCATGACGTTGAACCGCACTTTGACAATCTTTTGGTGGATGCTGACGCTCCATCGTGGCCGACTACTTTGCAGTCGATTGAGCTGAATCAACTACGAAAATGGACCGATGCGACAGCGGAGAATTTCTTTGCTTCCCTTGTTCGTGCCGCGCCAAAGTTGCCCGACCTGAGGAGGCTAATCATCAAAGCCATCTTGAAAATTGGATGGCGTGACCGTGCCACTTTCCGTGATAAGTGGATCCGGCGAATCGAGAACGCCTTTATGAGAAAGAGTGCGCCGCCGGACCCTAGCCTTCGTTCGATATCGAGACAACCGAAGCAGAGTCCTGTTGAGAATCCATCCGTTTCTGCGAAAAAGGAGGAAGAATGTGGAGAGGCCCATTCCGGTGCTCCTTCCCTGAAAAACGAGGAAGAATGTGCTTCTTCCCGCGACAGTGGAAACCCATCCGGGCCCGTGGAAATCGATGAAGAATGTGGAGAGGACCATTCCGGCGCTTCCTCCCGCGATACCCCTCATAGCAGCGCTCCGCCCACTTCCACAACACGAAAGAGCAGTCGAATCGCACAGAAGAGGCTCTCGGATTTATCTACGGATTTATCCTCCGGAAGGAATGACTCGCCCGCCAGTGACACTAAAATCTCTCGGAGAAAATCCCGGATGCAGAAAATGTGTGATGTGGTCCTTATCCGAATCGATAACCTTCGACCCTCGGAGGCTCAGTTCAGAGAGGACGATTTTCTCGACGACGAGCCGAGTGGAGATGATGACTGGGATGGCACAGATCCAATACCTGGCGACGGGTATGCCTGGTAGGTGCTTCAGATACATTAACAAGTCTACTTCACCAACTTAAACCCAAATTTTCTTTTACTTTCTTTCCTCTATACCTCTTGTTTCCTTTTTTCTTCTTAGTTTTTTTCCTAGTCTTCTATTCGCATTTGATGGGTGATCGGAATCTTAGCATGACTGGGCGAACAGTTGTGTCTTCCGATCCAGGCGCTTCAGTTTACGTGGTTTACGACTGCTCACGGCGGGGAATGTTTTCACTCCGGGATGGAATGGGGAAGGCGTCAAGGGACAAGGGCATCAAACACAAACGGGTCGGATCTCGTCTTTTGTCTCTATATTTTTTTTTAATCGTCTCCGGTTCATCATCTTCTATTTTTATTTTACGGTGGCTGACGATTTTCGGTGTATGAAACGGATTCACGACTACTCATGGGAAAGGAGGCATGCATGATGTACATGACGGGGCCGCAAAGGGCTTCGCTTTTCTATTTCCTTAACTAATTCTGAACGGCTGTACAATTACTCAGATAGATGTTTAAATAATGAATTTCCCTTAACTTCGATCTCTCCGGCATTTGAGTCTTTTTCTCATATCTATTCCTTGTTCCTGCAGTAGACTCACCCATCTCAGTAAAATACGTAGTTCGTAGTGATAGGCCAAGTGGGCGGTGGAGTGAGCAAGAAACCCTGACAGGAATCTCACGGTCACGACTGTCAGATAAATTTGCTGACTTTGAATACATAACAAGCTGGCGAATTTAACACAGATTCCTCGAGGATCCTTCTCGCCGTCAGAGACATATTTCGTTTCCGCATACTTTGTTCTCCTTTTCTTACCAAACTGGTGTCGAACTGAAACTACCCCTCTCATCGGGGCGATCACGATCTACAGGTCACCGCTATCTTCCGCCAGCATCAACCATTATTTAAACCAACCGCCCCCACTACCTCCGACGACGACAGCAACTACTTTCAGAACCAGTGTGCTTCACTGTATAACTCGCGGGTTGAAGTTAGGGGTCTAGGATACGATACAACTATGGCGAGCGATAACGCGGGACAGGTTGCACCAGCAGACAGTGCAGGCCCGTCATCTCCGCCTCCATCGTTGCCAGAGGGCTGGTATGCTTCATTTCGCATTTCATTTCCGCTCTCTGGTTCTTGAGCCTTTAGCCTGCATCGATCGTTGAAAACCACTTGCCTGTCTCTCTGTCTCTACTTCTATCTACTTTTGCCCCTCCTTGGTCGTGGAACTTAGGTTCCCTCGATGGTTGATATCGATCATCACGGATTTCTTTCCGAACCGAACTTAACCCTTCGTGAATCACAGGCTCGCGCAGTGGGAGGGAAGTTCACGGAAGTGGTATTATGTTCAACGAACGACCGGGAAGTCGCAATGGGAGGTTCCGACCGAGCCCCTCGTCCCTACGCCGTCCACGTCTCCCCTTCCTGGAAGCGGTGCTCCTTACCCCGGACCACAATCGCCGAATGACCCCTCCATGGGTGGAGCGGAAGGTCATGGGGATAGCACGGACCGTGGATTTTTGACGGTAAGTTGGGAACCCGTGATAGTTTCTTTGAAGTTGTATCGGCCGTCTGCTGCGGGACTCTCGGAAAGTTGTTGCTGGAAGCTAATGTTGAGAAATTAAGGACAAACTCTTCGGAACCCAAAATAATATGTCATATACGCAAGGGCAGTCGGGGGGCCAAGGCTCGGGATATCCTCAATCCGGTGGACATGGTTCGATGACGCAGATGGCAGGTGGGTTTATCGGACGGGTTGCTAACCATGCATTGAATGGGAAGCCGAGCAGCCAGCAACAGCAGCAGCAGCAGCAGCAGCAGCAACAGGGTGGGCAGTCGAACCCTCAAGGACAGGGCTATGGTGGTTCATCCAGTCAGGGAGGACATAGTCAGGGTATACTACCGGCCATCGGCCACAGCCTGTTTGGCGGCCACCATCAGCAAGTACACTTTATCCGTCCCACATAAACGAGAGATCCTATAAACTAACGAGATTAATGCAGAACCAGCAAGGGAACCAATTCAATTACTCTTCATCTGGTCAAACTTCCTCCTATACTGGAACCGCGCCCCAGTACCAAGCGCCAGGGCAGACGCAAAACCAGCCTGCGGTACAGAATACCGGTATCCCGCCAACACAGCCACAAGGCCAGGTTGGCACACAAGCGGAAGCTACAAACCCAGTTGCCGGTGCTGTGAACCAGCAACATCATGGACCCAACTTCTCCCAACAGGTGGGAGTTGATGCTCATGGATCGCTCTCGTCACAGTTTGCTTCTCGACCTCCCCTTCCGCCACCTCCACCAGGCCAACCGCCATCTAACATTGCACCACCCCCAGGAATGACTCCCTCCCATGTCCCGAACCAATATCAGGGAGTTTCAAATGTAGCCCACCAACCCGGAATCCAGGCAGGATCTCCGTACCCTTCATCTGGTCAGCCTCAATGGAACCAGGCACAACAGATTCCAGGGGAATATGGACAAGGTACTCCAGGCCAAGGTCAGCACCCTGGTTTTGGTAGTCAGAATCCGGGTAGTCAGAATCCGGGCCTAGCAGCGGGAGTACAACAGACCCAGGGAGATTTTGGGCAGCATCCTACTGGACAGTCTCAGCCCTACCCTTCAGCTCAACAAAGCCAAATTTCTTCCCAAGTTCCCACCACTGGTGCGCAAGTTCCGAATCCTACGCATTATAACCAGTCTCAGCAGACGAACCAGTTTGGTCAGGCTGTATCTGCACCACCAGGCATCACCTCTCCGTATGCTTCTCAGCCTGCGGGCTACCAGCCCAACCAACAGCAGACGTTGCCAAACCCTAGCCAAGCCAATACAGGTGGACAGAGCTTAACCAATCCCCAATCATACCAAGGCCAATACCAGTACCAGAACACCAATCAGGGTCAGGGCTATAGTCACAGTACTCCCAGCTATCAAGGCCAAACTCAGCCACAGAATCAATATACCACAAGTGCCCATCAATCTCCGGTATACAGCCAGGCCCCAGCCGGTTCCAGCAATCCAGCGGAGATGCCTGGAAATAGCCCATATCCCACGAACACCGCCAGTCAACCGTTGACCTCACAGGCTCCTCAGTACAATGCTTATAAACCCCAAGCGCCGGTAGGCTATGGGGGTAGCGAGCAGCTACAACAACAAACTCCATCGTACAATCCTAGTGGGAATAATTCACCAAACCAGTTTGGAAACCAATATCCCGGAGCCAATCCCCAGCAGCAACAGCAGCCACAGCCGCAACAGCCACAGCAGGGCGGTATTCCGTATGCCACCCAACAGCAGTATGGGAACCAGCAACAGGGAAGTCCCTATGGAGGAGCGCCCAGTAGATAGCTGGGGGGTAAGCAAGCTCAATCAAATTATTACTTGCCCTCTGGGAGTGCTCTGCTGTATCCCCTGTGATGACATGACGATATATTTTTCTTTATTCTATTCGGCTTCTTACCTTGCCCACTTGCTCTTGAGTTTTACAGATGTAGCCTCTTTTTCTGTTTACGGAGCACTTTTTGAGATCCAATATAGCTTTCGGCAAACCATATATTACCTGCGATATACATGCAATTGGAAACTTCTACTAGAGTAGGTCTAAGCAACTTTCGTTTTACTCATCGAAAGAGCACAGTAGCAATACTATTCACTTAAACCTAGAGCTCTCTGTTAAGTGATATCATCACGTGATAATTCTAGAGCTTTTCAAAGTTTCAGGCGGTGAGGCGCGGAACCGGCAGAAAAAGGGCAAAAGTAAAAAAAATATCACAAATTATGCGAGACGAGCTTCTCATCCCGCTCCGCGAAACCGACCGGAAACTACACCTGCGCCAACTTGTTAATTGAAAACATAATGGCGTCTGTATACAAGACACTGTCAGCCAAGAGCAATGGCCAATTAGCTGACGAAGAGATGCGAGATCTTGACCTGGAAGAAATGCTTGAGAATAATGACGAAACAAGCGACAGCGACGAGGACGAGGATGAAGACGAGGAAGAGACCACACAATCGGCCGGCTCTCAGCCAAAGTCAAATTCTCCATATCTACCAAAGACACGAGTATTGATGCTCACCTCCAGAGGCGTTTCTTATCGGTACGTACATTCTTTTCCATTTCTGTCCCACATAAGCATTGCTTTCCCTTTAGAATGCAGGAAATCTTGATCGCATAGCGGTATAGAATGGGAAACTAACTGTAGAAACCTTTGCGCAGACACCGACACCTTCTTACCGATCTCACATCACTTCTTCCTCATACGCACAAAGAAAGTAAATTGGACACCAAAAAGAAGACATCTGGATACAATATGATGCTCAATTCCATTGCCGAACTACACTCCTGCAACATGATTTTCTTCCTCGAGGCGCGCAAGCACGGGCAGGATCTTTACCTTTGGCTCGCACGACCACCTAACGGGCCTACGATAAAGTTCTCTGTTAACAATCTACACACGACGGGAGAGTTAAGGACCGGGTTTTCGGGGAACTGTCTTAAGGGCGGACGTGGGATTGTTGTGTTTGATAGCTCATTTGATGACAATGTTACCATGAATGGTGTTGATAAGGCAAGCGGAGGAGGAACTGAGTACAAGGCGCTTGTGCGGGAAATGCTACGGAGTGTGTTTTCCGTACCGAAAAGGGGTGTAAGGGGCGTGAAACCGTTTGTTGATCGGATAATCGGAATATTCGGGGTTGATGGAAAGATTTGGATTCGGGTTTACGAGATCCGGGAATCTGAGGGGAAGAAGAAAGATGATGCGGAAGAGGGAGAGGAGTCAACGGAGAAGAAGGATAAGAAGAAGAAGAAGGGTGGAAAGGATAATATGCCTGATATTTCACTCGTCGAGATCGGTCCGCGATTTGTTCTGACTCCCATTGTCATCCTCGAAGGGAGCTTTGGTGGACCTGTCATCTATGAGAATCGCGAGTTCGTTAGTCCCAACCAGGTACGGCGGGAGACTCGGATGAAGAAGGCCGGACGATACGCGTCGCGAAAAGACGATGTAGCAGATAGAACGGTCAAGAAGAAGGTACTTGGGTTAGGAGATGAAGCAAGTCGGAAGAAGGGTGTATTGGATAATCGGGCTGTCTTTTCATGAGTTCGGAGCAAGCAATATTCACGGCAATTTCAAAGGCTTTTCTTTCTTTCGCTTCATCGGTCCATAACTTTCTTGTATGCCTCGCTTCGTCGGAATACCTACGTTCTCCAGAATGTATACTCTCTTAACGGATGAAAACAATGATTTTATGCAACCCCGGAATAATAGCAGTCAGTCGGTCAGCCATGTTGAAGTCCAGGAGCTCGTTTTAAGAGTTCATAGGGGGTCCAGTGGTGAACTCATCCATGGCAGCAAGGCTTAAAGCTTTACGGGATACATCAGCTTCAGTCGGATAGCCGTCTTATTCCAAAATTCAAGAACTATGAATATCCAGACATCTTCTTGTTGAAATGACTTCGGAAATTTACTGTCATGGATGCAGCGAAAAGGGGCGTTTCTTACATAAGCGAGGACCTTGTCCGTATATAAGCTTGCAGCTCCCCAATTTCTCATCCTTCTTTTCTCCCTTTTTTCTTCCTCATCGTCCCCAACCATGGCTATTCCAACCCAATCTTGCCTCCTGAGGCTGCATTTGCATGCGTGTTGCTCTTCTTCATCCGTCCTTGCCCTAGCTGGACCACTCCGAGATGCGTCTCACTTTTCTGATAGCCCCAACGACGGGGTCTTGTCCCGTTAAACACTATAGCCCCGTCAGTCGCAGCGACGACATCCTGTTGCTGTGACTTCCCTCCCGTCGTTGAGTTCTTCGACGCTCTTGTTGCGTTTTATCCATCTTGTCTCCGTACCTATAACCAATATACCACTATCCAAAGCCACCTGAGGCACAGTCTTATTTGACAACTAAAAGAAAAGAAATTTAAGAAAAAAAAGGTCAGTCTGCGAAGATGAAGTCACACAAATATGGGCACATACTAACAGCGAATGCGTCTTTCTAGTTACCAGAATGTTATTTGACAACCTTGCTACGGAGCTGCTGCTCCACATCTTCCGATCCTGCACCTCTATATCCGATGTTTTAAACCTCGCTCTCGTCTGCCGCCGTTTCCATCGAATCTTTGCATCCTCCCAAAAGCTACCCATTCTCTTAAACGCCGCCGACGCGGAATATGGTCCAATCCATGATATCATCCAGCTTGTTACACAGAATGCTAGTCAGCCGGCTCATATCACCCGAGAAGCGCCGCTGTCTGCAGCTCTCCTTGAGCAAGTGGTTGGGATTGGACGCGTTGCTAAGAAATGGGAGGATATCTATCCTATCAAGAAATGGAAAGTTAATTTCGAGGACCGCCGACTCCTCACGGCTCACGAGCGTTTTTGCCTTCGACGGGCGGTCTATCGTCTTTGGCTCTATGATCGAACGTTTCATAGCCGTCTATTCCCGCGAACGACACGGCTGATGAAACATGTGGTCGTCGAACGTGCCGAACTATTGCATAATTGGCCTACGAATGAGCTAGCCGAGATCGAGGACTTTCGAATGGTGATTCGAGATGTTGTGCGCAACCACGTCTGTCCAAGCAACGGGACAATCCTGCGTAAATTCCAGAAGCGCTACCCGGAAAATACGCAGACACTGTCCTTCAATGTCCACTTGAACTACCCTCCACCTTCGTCCTATGCTCTTCCGTCCCCACGATCGAATTTGAATCCAGCCCCTCTCGTACCCGAGAACCCATTTGCAGTCAAACCTCGCACTGTTAAGAGTCAGCACAATACGCTTCCCGCAGCTGCTAAACTAAACTCGAACATCTACCATGAACCGTCTGATGAAGGCTGGGGTGACGAACTTCCTCACTACTATATTGTAGAGGATATGTTGAAGCTCGACCCTGGGCAGATTCTCTGGTTGCGAGAGAATGCGCAGTTGAAGGAGGACGTGGAGCTGTACGTGCGTGAGTTAGGTGATTGGTTTGAGAACAATGGCGAGACTTTTGGTCAGACGTTGGAGTGGGTTATGAGTGAGCGTGGAGATGATGTTGAGGTACTAAGGGATGCGATTGCGGATTCGGAAATTGGTATTGCGAATTAAGTTGGTGGATGTTCTTTTAGGTCTGAGGGAGTTGTCGTACTCCAGTATATTCAGAGACTTCAGTTTTTGCTATGTAGGAATATAAAACTGTTGAGCCGAACCAATCTCCTATTATCCTTTTTCTAGTGCCTATTTCCTTGAAGTATGAAGCATCTCATGGTGTTGTTCCTAGCTTCCTCGTCTAGTTTTCAAAAGTGAAGGATATAATCAACCTCAAGGAAGTTCTTTCATACAGAGCATGAGTTGGTGGTCTAGTTGGCTAGAACAGTTTGGCCATTCCCCTCTTGGGTGACACCACCAACCACTCTGCGCTGCAGGTGAACCCAGCTGGGTTCACCTTGAGCGGAAAATCTTGATTTTCAAGATTTTCATAGCGCTGGATGGGCCTCTCAGAGTGCCCTGCCCAGCGTGAACTTTTTGTTTTTCATTTTTATTTTCAGATCTTTTTTTTTCTCTCTCTCCATGTCTCTAATTAATAATAATAAATAACTACTACCTACGTAGGGGGGACGGAGCACAGGAGAAGGGCCTGTCCCCATCACCTGAATGCTGACCTCAAAATGATATTACCCTTTATGGAAGTTGATATCTTGTCCCTTCTCTGCTTATTAAGAAAAGCTTAGCTACGCCAAGCCAGCCAATGACGCCATTTCTTATGTGGATATCTGGAGATATGTCCCCACTTTTCTTCTGAAACGGGAGAAACGGCAGTCGCAGTCGCTTAAAAGGAGGAGACGAAGACAGACGCGGCAGCAGCGGTGAGAGAGACACCAAGCAACTAACACTTACTTGCATCTCATCTCATGGTGGTGTTGGATTTCATGCATTATCGTTGTATTCTAGAAGGTGATAGAGAAACAAGACTCCAAGATGGCCACCAATGATTCTTCCCCACACGAGCCAAGCCTTTCCGCCGTCGAAGCTGCCAAGAGCGATTATGGAACAAATGCAACGCCCACCACGGCCGAGACCGTCGTTCCAGACCGGCTAGACGAGAGATATCTAACGACGAAGTGGGAGATCTGGGCGTATTATTCGTGAGTCCGATCGATCTTCGTAGAGGAAGAGGATCATGACTAATAGGACCGTCATGTTTGCAGATACTACATCGGTGACAATGGGTTGACGCTCTTCAGTGCGTGAAAAAGCTGACTCTTGTCATTCCCTCGCCCCTCGCCCTCTTTTACAAATGGCCCTGCATTATCGCACTGCGTTCAAAGCATGCAATATGCAACATGCACCCCTGATCCCAGACTCCTACACTCCATCCCCGCGTTTCTGATGCATTGTAGATTTTGCCCCCACGGCCTTTCAGAATCTGCTCTACGAAGCTGCCGGCGACAAGGAAGTCCTCGTCTTCGCCGGCTCCGAACGCTCTATCAACAGCATCGTTCTTCTCAGCAATGGCATCTCCTTCGCCATCCAAATCGTCGTCTTCCTCGTCATCGGCAGTTTCGCCGATTTCGGTTCCTGGCGACCTAATATTTTGATCGTCTTGTCAATCATTGCCTATGCCGTCGGGTTCGGCTGGTTGGGAGTCCATACGCAGGAAAAATGGCATGTTGCAGTGGGATTGTACATTGTCGGATTGATCGCATACCAGACGACTCTCACCTTCTGGACCGCGGCATTCCCCGGCCTCGCGCGCAATTCGAAAGAGTTGCATGATAAGGCGGATGAACTCGTCGCGGGGACGATTACGAGGGATGAGTATGATCGCGCCGACACAATGAAACGAAGTCAGCTCGCCAATGTGGCATTCTATATCCAGTCCCTGGGAGAGATTGTCATTCTCGCCGTCATTGTCGGCATCATGTTTGCTGTGGACGTCAATGCAAGCGATGCCAACAATAATTGGGGTCTTAGTGTGCTTATCGCATTCGTCAGTGGTGTATGGCTACTCCTCTCTATCCCGTGGTTCTTTCTAGAGAAGAGAAGACCCGGGCAGGATCCAGGGATGAATATCGTTATGGCAGGATTCTACCAGTTGTACTATGCTGTTACGCAGATTTGGAAACTGAAGCAAAGCCTGTTATATCTTATTGGTGAGTGCTATCCTTTATTGGTAGCTCGTTTTTGGTATGCTCTCTAACCGGAGCGTATGGTTGAATTCAGGTTACTTTCTCCTAGGAGATTCGTTGAACACTACGGTCACGGTCATTGCAACCCTCCAGAATAGCATTGTGGCTTATAACACACTCCAACTTACATATCTTTTGATTGTCGGCATCGCATCCCAGGTTGGTTTTATAGAAAGGCCTCCAGTTATTGTTCTCTTGTCAGCTAACAAACGCTCAATTTAGGCTGTTGGTATCTACGTGTTTTGGTTTGTCCAGCGTCGGTATGAACTTGATACAAAAACCATGTTCAACACCATTGCCGTTGCCATTATTCTTTTAGACGGATGGGGAATGATAGGCATTTGGACCGACCGCTTTGGTTTCCATAATACTTGGGAAGTCTGGGTAAGCTTCATCCTTTATCCCCGCGAATTACCTTAACTTATCTTTCTGTTCTAGGTCTACCAAGTGTTCTACGGCCTCTTTGTCTGTCCATGGTATAGCTACAGTCAAATCATGATCTCCGAGGTCACACCCCGAGGAAAGGAATTCTTATTTTTCAGTCTATTTAGCATTATCGGGAAGACATCCTCGTTCATCGGTCCAATCGTATCCAGTGCGATCATCGACGCTTCACCAAATCACAACAACTCCACACCATTTTACTTCTTGTTTGGTCTGAGTCTGGTCAGCTTCTTAATGCTTCTTTTCTGTGTGGACCTGAAGAAATCCCGGAAAGAACAGGCATTGTTCCTAGAAGAAGAGAAGCGAAGTCTACTTAAAAGGCAGCAGGATCAATCGACGTAGATAGATTATAGATTTTCTGGGTATCACTCTTTTTCTGCGACTCCGTCATGCTAGACATCATGATGGAGGGGAGGGAACTTGATTCTTTTTGCAAATATTGTGCTTTTGGTTACTTTTTTCCCGAAGGGGGTCCATACTACATACACTACACCCCTTATTATTGTTATTGTTACTTAGAAGAAAGAAGGCATACGCAAACGAGACGGTGCGTATACGATACACCGATGGATAGCTTTTTGAGTTATTGAACTGTTCCCTCCCCGCGGGAGGCTCTTGAATTTATACTTACGCGGTCCGTTCAATAATAGATGAATAAACGAATTTTCGAGCTCTGATAAACTTTCTGCCTGGGGTTATATTTAGCTTCTGGAGCAATACTCATGATTCCAACCATAATCGCCCCTACTCTCATTGACTAGACCAAGTTTTAAGACCTATGATCAGTGGGTAGGCGTGGGTATGGACATCATACTATTACAAAGATAGTGAGATGAAATATACCCGTGGTCCCTACGGTGGGTGTCGATTAATATAGGTGATTACCCAATCTATATCTCCACTTTCTACTCCGTATAGAGTGAGAAATAAAGGAGGCGCATAATGAGGAGGAAAGCTATACAAAGTTAAACTCATACATTAATTTATCTGATTTTAGGAGGAGAAAGCTCCTTCTGGACTACATACGCATCGCATTGAAATCATACAAAAGGAATAGTTCAAGTGAGGGGGGTTTGTGGCCCATTCAGGGTTTGACAACAGAGAACCGCATACATGCGGACAGATTCGATCATACAAACGAGAGTGCTAGAAGAAAAGAAAAGAAGGAAAACAAGAAGAAAGGAAAAACAACATTATTCATACATATTTGGTTTCAGAGACACCTTTCCTGTAACCAAATGTCGTTAGCGTTTTGACAAGAACTGTCCACTACTCGTCACCGGCGTCGATATCGTAAATATGGTCGATATCGGAGTCATATTCTCCCTGAGCATCATCGGCAGTTTCCTCGATGTTTGGGCGGTACTGCACATCTCTCTTTCGGATTCGATTTTGATTATTCGCGGAGTTGAAGAAGGGGTGGTCCGAAGTTAACACTTTGCTTTGACAAACATAGCCCATTGGGGTATGTGTAAAGTCCTGTCCCTTCCGTCTGGCAGAGAGCCATTGCTGGAGGAAGGATAGCGGTTTATCGGAGAACATGGGCTTGCGTTCTAGTTGACCGTTTTTCTCCGTGCTGTGTTCCTCCTGCATCTCCTTGTTTGAAACACCGAAATATTGACAAATTTCAGCATATTCGTTAAAGCTAAAGTAGAGGCGTCCGGAAAGAATGCCTAGTTCCAGGATGAGCCATTTGGGGGGTGTCCAATCATCTTCAAGGGCCGGCAGTGTGTAATATTTAAGATCATTGAATGGCATCATGCTTCGGGTGACGGGAGCGGCGTAGGTTAGAAGACGAGTCGGCAACTTTCGTGTTTCCTGTAGGATAGGAAGCAACACTTCTACTTCTTCGGGGATGATAACCATTGCTACTTCCACGACTGTGCTCCAAAGAATCCAATTAATCGGACGCTAGATTCGTTTAGTTAGTAGTGTACTCAAGAACACCTTCTTATTACAAAAAAGCTGCAACTTACCAAAAAGTCATCATTGGGTCGACCACCTGGAAATATAATAGTTCTCATAAATTCTTTGGAGACGTATAGTTTCGATCGGAAACGAGTTTCGTTGATACCCAGTTTTTGTCCCAAATCGGTCTGTCCAAAGATCGTATGGGCAAGCTCCCACCCTTTTCCATCCCATTCCAGATAACCAGTTCTCAAAAACCGGAGAATCCCTTCGTCAATTCCTGGAAAACGGAGCGGGGTGTAGTGGACTGGCTTTTGGACCTGACGGACGGCTTCGACTTCAAACGCAACTTCTCTCTCCTGTTCTACCTCTTGGAGGACGGATCCATGGACCGCATTTCCAAAGTCCTGGAAACCTTTCCGGCGCGTTTGAAGTTCTGTCATGAACCCCTTTATCCGTAGGTTAGTGAATTTATGCTTCGGAGCGGACTTTGAGTGACTTCTCGGTCCATAAAGCTCCTCGAGAGTTTGCTGCTCGGCACATCGTAAAACCTCTAGATAAGCCCGCCTCTGAACATCGTCCAAGAGGAATTCCTTGCTTGTCAGGGCTGCTTCTGTACGGCGACAGAAATCAACCCCTTGCGAGAAATACAAAGGCTGCAACTGCTCAATCCCCACACATGTTTGCTTTAAAAGCCAACATATAACATCGTGGGAATCTATTTGATCCTCCAACCCCTTAGATTGAAAATCAAGGATACTTTGGTGAACCTCTGGGGGAGCTACCCATGAGATAGACTGGTTGGTTCCCAGCTGGCGGAGCCTCATGGCCGCTACGCTTCTGATTAGCTACAAGCGCGCATGAGGGAATGTTAATTAATACTTTAACCTACCTTGAACTGTATGATCCTTCGTCTGCCCAAGGCTGAGCGTCAAAGCTCCTTTCGCAGAAATAGGCATCTTAAGGTCCGTCCCACGGGTGTGAGCCTCGTCAAGGTATACCAGACATTGGCTTAGGTCATCGGCATACGGAGATGCTACAAGCGGCACAATAGTCCCATGCCGATACAAAACAGAAGCCTTGTTCTCCTGGTTGAAGAAGACTGCAGCAGGGGCTTCGAAGTCAACATTCAACCAATCCCGTACCAAACTCTCATTATCCATCTCTAAAACTTGGGCACCAGCGTCGATAAGAATCCGAATCCTATACTGCCTTAGCATCTCTAGTAAGTTGTGCTCAGTTATGTGCCTTCCGTCTTGATCTGCAGCTATCAGGTATTGTCGATTCCGGGGCTGTAGTAGATAGGTCAAGACCTCTGCATTGGTGTGACGCAGCCCAGGTAGATCGTCTTGTTGTATGGTGAGCGGTAGCATTACACGATTGTCATTTGTGCCGCTAAAGCCAGTGGTTTGGAATCCATCACCCTGAATAGGGACGATGGGGATATCCCACCCGGAGGCTTGGAGCTTGAATTTGAATTGTTTGGCGTGGGCGGGGAAGACGAAATGATTTAAATGGTAGTCGATAACTACGACGTTGTAGCGCAGGTATGTCCACAACTCGTTCATTTGAACCGGATCTTCGACATTGATCACATTCCACTCTCGGAGGGAGTCTGGAAGGTTGTCTGACTGCTGAGTCCATCGATCATATCCACTGGCAGGGTCATCGGATTTTAAGACATGCTCGAGGCTTTGACGTAGTTGACTACATTCTAGACCCGCAAAGTAGAATGCCAAGCATGTAAGAAGAATCGCAACATCTAGATGGCCCCATTCAGCCTGTTCAGAAGGCACTCCCTTTGAGTGATAAGGAACGGCAATCGGGTCTCGAAGAGGGTGAAGTCCGTATTGTACATTCCATCTCTTTTTCAGAGACAGAAGCAGTATCCGATGGACAAGTAATCCCCGCAGCAAATGCAAAGCCTGGCGCGCAACCGGTTTGTCGGGGAATAAGTTACCGGCATCCACAAGAGCGTCTGGCTGTAAGTTTTCAATCGATATGAATTGTCGGATGGTCTCAAGTTCTGCTGCAGAGCAGTCTTCAGTCGGTAACACTGGGATTTGACTATCAAGTATATCGTTGACCAGACGATTGAGTAGTTCCTGTTCGACATCTCGGCGCAGAAAGAAAACCATAGGAAAGCCTCCCTGTGGTCTGTGAACTACCTCAATGCTATACGGAAAGTCCAGGTTAAGATTCCATAGATGACCCTCAACGGCATGAAGTAGTATCTGCGCAATTTCCCATCGGTGTGGGTGGCCGTCCACCGTCGCTTGCGTACCAGATGGGTAAATTAACTGCGTTCGGGTAGAGAGAGTAAAGTCGCATTCATCAAGAATATCTCGGCACGTCTTTTCCAGCCAGCGCTGAATCTTCACCATTTGCTTTGCTTGGTCGAGGTTATTATCAGATAGTCGCTGTAATCCGCTCAGTTTAAAAGAAAGAACGTGCTCTGGAAGGGCAACCATTACACCTGACGAGGTTTTAATCTCATTATGGATTTGATAGTATGCCTTCATCGTGTCTGTTGTTGCTTGGGTTTTGCGAGCAAAAGGGACATGCCTAACTTCTCTTCCTAGTAAGCCTCCAAGTCGAGTCTGGAGCAATTGAGCAGTCTGCAAGAGTAATGCCTTTGGAACAATTACTCGAACTAATTTCTTCGTATCGGCAAGCTCGGACGCAACCATCGGGATGATGCAAGATGTTTTACCCTGACCCATATTCATTTGAAGGGCAGAGTTGCAACCGGATGCCGGAGACATCATCGCAAGGGCGACATCCACTTGATTCTTTCTTATGAGAATGTTGGAGTCAATTTCCAGAAGCAGCCAGTCCAAGTGTTCGGCAGGATTCCAATTTGAATGTCCCGTGTTCTGTCTTTCCTCAAGCAATCGAGAATTGTTTCTCTTAAGCAATGAGTCCTCGATGCGCAATAAACGCTGCAAGGTGGTAACAGATACTCCGTATTGAACTAGAAGATCTTTCATTTTGGGCGGAATTAACGTCTTGGAGGTAGACCGTAGTTGCTCTAGAAGCGTTACAGGTGTTATAGACGGCCAGAGAACGCTTGCATGTAACCATCTGGCCCGAGGATCACAACTTTCTAGAGCACTTGAGAGGTGGTTGAAGCGCCTTTGTACCTGTAACCGTGCATTGAAGATCTGTGTTTTGGTATCCGTTAAGGTTATATTGGAGTTATCCGCTGGAAGCTCCCATTTAACCTTTTCAAGGGCTTCCAGGCTTTGCAGAAGGTCATTTCCGTATCTTTTCTCCAACAAAGAATCCGACTTGGTAAAATGAGCAACAATATTCTTAAGCTCTTCTATCTCACCCGTATTGTCGGGTGCCTGTGTGTCAAAGTTTGCGGGTGCTTGCGGGGCTCGGGAGGCAGCCAACGGAGCTGTAGCACCACTAGTGAGATTATCATTGAGAGGAATGAGAGTCGTTCTGTCAGATACACTCATAAGACTTAGGAGCGAGGGAAGGCTACCACTCCGGGTCTGGCAAGGCAGTGTTTTCTTGTCTGTTGGAAGTTTAGGTAGACCGATAGCCTTCCCAAGTCTGTGGAAGCTCAGAACCCTTTGCACCTCATCTAAATGCCGGGAAAGCTCGAAATTCTGGAAGAGGCGAAGCCATTCCGGTTGAATCTTTTCCAGAGCTTCAGAGGAATTCACCAAAAGACCCGAGGGAAACCCCTCAAGCGATAACTCCTGACATGGCCACTTTTCTTGGAAGAATTCCGCCAGAGCTTTACAATCACTTTCAACTTGCCGATTGTGAGTACGCTCTGCAAGCTCAAGTTTCCGACGCATTTTAGTTGCAATTTGTCCAGGAAAGAGAGATCGTTCATCTTCGGGGTATGGTGTACCATAGGGTTGAATTAGGTGCTGAAGATAGTCGAGCGTGGGGGTCTGGTTGTATTTGAAATGTGTGAAGGACGGCCATTGGGGACAGGTCAATTTCTTCAAATCTTTAGACACAGCAAAAGCAACCAGGCAGCGTATTACTTCCATGGGGGTACTGTCTCGAAAGGCCATTATTGCAAACAGAAACATCAGCTCATATTTATCCTGTTTGGTGGACATCTGGCAAAGTGTCACGATCGATCCCCATTCCGAACCGAAATCCACCTGCAGTAAATCACCAAGCAGTGTCTTTTGAAATGGTGACCCGTAACCCCCAATCGTAGGCCATGTCTGAAGAATCGACGCCAAGTCCTCGGCCAAGTACATCTGGGGTTTCCAAGTACGTATCAGACTCGCCGCTTCGTATGCATTCAACCGAGATCGGCTACTCTTGGGACTGCCTCTAGACTTATATGGCAAGTCTAATACTTCAGCTTCGGTTTGAATATGCATTGTCGGGCGCTGATAACGCTTATGGGCTACAGCACTGCGTTTGCTGAGGTGTAAGGACGTTTCTGGAAACTCGATTTCAAGCGTATGTTTCTTGTCAAGCGCGAACATTGCCAGTGTTTGGGACATCTCGCATATAGACAAGACAAGAGAACGGTATTCCTCGTGCTGAATGTTGATTGTCAGCTGCTGGTCCCAGTGTACCTGCTGCATAAATTTCATGTCCATCGGATAGTACTCTCTCCTGGGGGTTAGCTTAGCAATGCAGGTCAAGACTTCCTGTGCGCCTGGGGAAAGTGGAATCCAAGGCTGGCAGTATCCAGATCGTAGGCCTCTTAAAGCTTCTTCGGTGCCAGTGAGACCCGTCAAACGATCTGGAATCACATATGACGTATAGGCATGGAACATAACCTTTGAGTATACGAGACGTGGTTCAGCTGGGCAGTCCAACCGTCCTAAGATATCGTTGATGATAAATCGTCCATAAGTACCATCATTTTCCACATCTACCGAGACATGACAACCATCGCGAGCATAAGTCATACGGCCCAAAGGAACGATTATGCTCCGCTGGCTATGGTTGTATACATCACGTAGTACAAGCTTACTTCGAAGTCCATGCCATGTTCCAGCATCTTGGTTCTCGTCGATTTCAGATGGCAGCTGTTGGCATCTCAATAATCCCTTTTTGTTAACGACGAAAGATAGCTCGAGACGGCGAAGCTCAACCGTCAGGTTTCTCTTCGCAGGCTGAAATACCGTCAATCCCCCGGGGCGCTCGAAAAACCGAAAAATCGCAGCAAATTTCTCGAACAGCTGGCTATGCGGGTCAACCAATGTGCTAGTGCGGCGATATGCCCGGCAGGTATTAACATTCAGACGCCAGTTACTTGGTTTCCGCATCCATATGTCTGGCTGTCGTCTGATCTCGATTATCCCTTCTTTAAGGTTTAGCCAATGGCAACAATTCTCCACAAGCCTTGCGGGTAGATCCCATTTGTGGGGACCTTGAAATATCTCGGGACGGAGTAGTTCTAAGACCGTGCCTTGGTGGAATGCTTGGATTATCGGACTGTTATCACGGAAGCCAAAGTGGACGTAATGATGGTTCATATGGTAGGCTAACATATAAACCATTCCTGGAAGGTCAGAAGGGTATATTAACAAGCTCTGTTTTCCAAATAGTTGTTGCACAACCACAGATTGAAGGTATTGTTGTGGCAACTTTCCTAATGGTTGTCCATCGATTAGTAGGTGCCCCTCCAGGAGATGGAAAAGAAAAAATTGAGGTTTCGTCTCAGGGGTCGCCTGGAGGCGCCATTGCACCCATTGATTGTGGGGTTTTTCCATGGCTTTAGGGTGTTGGTGCATTATCTGCTTTTCCTCCGATCTTTGCCAAATTCCATTGATAGTGGATGCTAAAGTGTCGGGCGAAGATGCGAGAGCGTGTTCTAGAGAAAAACGGATGCGAATGACCATTTTGGCGTCACGAACAAGAGCGTTTTTAAGTGGAAGCGGAAGGGAGGATATATTGTTAGGCATATTTTCTTGCAATGCCAGTGAGCCCTCAATATAGTCTCTGAACTCTGATATCTCCATGTCTTCACCGGAATCCGACGAATTGCAATACATGAAAAAGGTTTGTCGGCAAATTAGAGCTGCCCATAGGGCATATTTCGAGCAGGTAGATGAACTTTCTGCATCAGTGCAGCGGTTTATCTCATCGCGAAGCTTCCGCACCCAACCTACTGCGATACCGCGAATCACGAGCAGTAGCTCAAATGCCTTTCCGGGAATTGGGTCAAATGCGAGTGTGTGTAGTCGCTGGAGCACCACAATTAGTAGGCACATACCATGAGATTCTCGCCAGCTTGAAGATAGATCCTGGATACGCTTCTGGACAACTTCGAGCAGCTTCAAGCAGAAAGAATGGTCTTGCAGGATTCGGTGGGTTGAGCGGAGAGGGTTATTTTCCTGGGCAGGTCCAGCGATAAGAACAAGCTGTGAGACTAGCAAGGACGTGGCTTCCGCGCTGAAATTTAGATTGGATGATCCAAGCTCGATCAATATCGTAGGCCAACGACGGGTGGTGCCTGATAAAAGCGCCTGGTACGCCATGAACTCATGCAAACCTAGACCCGTCGGGCATTTTGTCTGGCTAGCAATGATCTCGTATGAAGATGGTCCCACCGAACCTACCGCGAATTGCGGTAATGCGTGGAGCGGAGCAAAAGGGGAATCCTGCGGGATAGTCATCTGGCAATGATGAGCAAAAGTTGGAGCAGCTTTCTGACGTCCTGTCCATGCCTGAGTCCCGTAATCAAAATAACCCAGCTTAAGCCCATTGGGTAGACAAACATTATCCCAGTTCACGGGTAGTGAGACACTCTTATAATGCGTAAAGACATACGGCTTCGTGGTCGATGCCAAGGAAACACCATCTCCCATATTCTGAGGTAAAAAGGCTTGCAACCCAGAGTATTCGCGGAGAAGTATTCGAGGTGGTCTAGAATCAGTTGCTGGTGGTCGTCCTAGATAGCCAAGAATTCTCCAAGTTGTATCTCGGTATAGGCGGAAAGCTTTCGGGCAACGGAGCTCGAATACCACTGCCTTTGCGTCAACAATATCCTCGGGGAGAGGATCTTCATGAATATGTATCCGCATGCGTTTTGTCTCCCGCTCTAGATAACATTTCCTACACTTCCGATCGTCGTGCACAACGCGGAAATTGTCATTGGTAAACAAACACGTACTTTCCACCATTTGCTTATGCAACTTTTCATACTCAGTAGTTAGGCGTACCCAATCTTTAAACTTCCTGTCCCGTGCCTGTTTATCATCCTCGACTATTTCATCGAACAATTGCTGTAGGTCGGCAGAGTCCTTGGAATCATCGAAATATCTTTCTGCAAAGCAGCCACTAGTCGGATCGCAAAAGATAGTTTGACCAGGAGTCTCGCATTTTCGACGCCGATCGTTAAGATATTCCTGAATCCGCTGCAGATCCTTCAAATCCCCGAGCGATGACAGCTGCAGAACATCAAGAATGGTAGCTGGAATCCCCGGGTCGTATTTTTCCAGCAATTCGAAGACCTTGATAGCACTCTTATCCAGTACTACCCATAACTTCATCACAGTTAGGAGCATGATACTCTTCTGCTCTGGGTTTGAGTCGTAGAGCTCTCCAACAGCTTTTAGGTATGAATTGATCTGATTAGAAAAAGTAGTGCAATAAATTTGGTCTGTATCTGGAGAAACCCAGTATTCAGATATTTTATCCTCCAGTTTCGCAAGCTGGTAGTACCGATCAGCGAACATCCCGTACTGATGATCGGGGAGGTACCCCCTTTTCCCAACAGGTTTAGCTGTCGCGGGTGGATGTATGGACATGGAACTGAGGCGCGCCCCAGTCATCGTCTGCTGAATGGAGAGAGAGCTATGTGGTAAGGACAGAATAAGGTCTCGCTCATCGGCATTTCGAGGTAAGGGCCTAATAGGTTTCAACCTTGTTTTCTTATGGTTGTTCCAGAGAGCTTCCACGTGCTTCTTGGAAGCTTCCAAAGTGCGCAGAAATGGCGGACGCAATTGAGAAAGCATGCGCTTAGTTATGGCACGCGCATCAGAAGACGTATGCTTCAAATCCCCTTCCAATTTTGCGAGGCGACGACCGAGCTTAGCATTTAGGAGCACGAGTAACTCTGAGTTAATCTCCATCTGCACAGCATCCTCAATTATAAGAGAGAGTACCATGCAGAGAAAAATCTTGTAATACACTCTACCGACTCCTGGCCCATAAATAGCAGCGAGATGCCTGCCGAGACCGACACGTAGAACAAGCCAAAAAGCGCTCCGGCGCCAGGGCTTCTCCGACCCCTCAGCCCAGCAAACTTCATCTCGTACACGTTTTTCTAGATAAGTCGGCGCAATGCGATACCCGTTGGCTTCAAGTAGCGTCAATAGAACCTGTGTAACCATCGATGGGTCCACAGTTTCTCTCGGTTCCACGGCAAGGAACCCTCCCTTCTTAGCACGAGCAGTAAAATCCGAGATATGTTCAATGCTAGCTTGTTGCAGGAAGCTTGCAAGCTGAGTCCGTAACTCAGAAACTTCAAAGTCCACTGATGGAAGTGCGACGACAACTCCAGGGAAATTCCATTGTAATGCACCTTCTGCAGCAAGCACCTGCTCCGATAATGCAGATGCTTCAAAGGACTCGAATATGATAACATCTTCTTCTCGTTCCCTAGGAGTAGAATATCAGCATCAAGACATCAAAGGCAATGGAATTGTCGAATAAGATACATACTTATCACGATCCTTTCGAATAAGTAACCCTGAGTTCTGCTCGGCTATATGCAAAATCAAAGGATGTCCTTTACGTAGCGTGCCGAAAGCGTCTAAAAGCCTCGTTTGGTCCAATGATCCGCCGTTGTTGAGCGTCAGGCAAGTTTGAAGGAGATTTCGAATGGAATCCCAATGACTATGAGAATCATCTCGCACCAGCCAGTCCCTCAGGCTAGTGCTAGCCCTCACAGAGTATGTGGCTAAAGCCTTCTCAATTTGAGGCAGAGCGCTCTCCTGTCTTCCTGGGAGCTTTGGCGGAAGCGAGACATGTGCAATGACAGATTCGAGGACAGAACGAGATGGCCGGGAAGACAATGCCATTTTGGCCTATGTCCCTCCCGGAAACAGTGTAATCTTCAACAAACTATATCCGGTTGAAGAGTGATTTGATCTGTGGGGGAAGCATATCGAAGTGGTTGTGTGGTTGTTGACATCAAAATAAAAACAACAGAAGAACTCTTATACCTAAGAGACGCGTTTTTATACTAGTGCAGAATTCTCCAAACCAGACCACCTACCAACTACTCGGGGTTTCACTACAGTCAAGTCAACACTCTGATAGCGTGATGGTAAAACCAACGAACCCTACTGGCGCCACGATACTCATTCTCATGCAACTGTGCCTTTGTTCTCGAGGCTGACCGCACAAACGAATAGGAAGCGTTCATGCAAGAAAATACGACGACGACGACATCCCCTCTTGTCCCAGTATCAGGGAGGCTGACTCAAACGGAATTCAGGCAACGATTGAACAAATGCGATGGGCATTCCGACATTAAGTGAAAAGCTGCTGGGCACAGCCCAACAGCATGAACGTAACCAGCAGCCACCCACATCCATTGGCTTGAAAATGATGCATTTTCAAACGGGAAGGAAAGAGAAGCAGCAAGGCTACAAAAAGAAACTATGATGCTTTTAAGGCAACTACTGTGGCGCGGCTACGGGGAATCGAGGTATGCTATGGCTGAGGAGACAGTTGTGCTTGACGAATTGAGGTTCAGACAGTCAGCCAAGAACGGATACGGCGGACTGCAACTACCAAAAGAACAACTCTTACGCTGGATATCCACGCCGGTTTCTAAGGAGATGACTAGGCAAGAATGACCATAGATTATGTTCTACGGGATATTGCAGTACCTTATTTGCAGATAATGTCTGTTTGTCGAAAATAGTGGCCCCCCAACGTCCCGAAGGTTCTGTAATTTCATACTATCCATATCGAAGTACTCCGAAAGATATTCTACCGCAGAGTACTCCGTAAAAGCGGTCAATATAGAACAAAGCCAAGGCGATAGGTTGATTGAATTCTTCTCCGCGCTCAGTAAGTAAAGCCCCTTCTCAATTATCAACCAGTAACTCCTCGACTCCGCACCCTGCACAGCGAAACAAGGCAACAATCCATTGAAACGAGCACAACCCTCGCAAAGCGTACCAGATTAAACCCACCCTCACATGACACAGCAACAGACTATATCCATTCCACCTTTGGCAGCCGGGGACCCAATGCTGACCCCGCTAACTTCTTTCTTGATGATACGGATCATATTACCATCATAATCATCCTTCAAGTCACACTTCGGGCATGAGTTAGGGAGAGCCTGGAGGCTATTGACAGTACGGCTTCGTGTACTTCGGCCCGTGACGAAGTTTGGGCAGTTGTTGAAACCCCTGCCGGCGGCGCAGGGACGAACGATCGTGATCCATCGATGTTTGCACGTTGGAGATTGCCACCGGATGACGCTGCACATGGCAACGGCGGTCCAGAGGATGGGCGTTATATGATGTTATATTGTTTGACTAAGATCTTGTGGAGAATGAGTATAAACTCGGCAGTACACCAGTATTAGCGCAGGGTAGGTTAGTCCTCGAGAAGAGAGCCGCGCGATATCGAGCCGTTGCTATTCAGACTTGGGTTGCCGATATAGACGTATGTTTGGAAACAATGCTTCTATTGTTTAGAGCCGTAGGTGTCGAATATATATGGCTTAGGACAAGCTAGCCATATTATGTGCCTCGGATCGTTTGACAAGATTTCGGAATCCACCCACTCTCCCGAGTAGGTGCGATTCACCGCGGCAGCTCTCAAGGTAGTGACGCATCCTAGAGTCACAAAGAATGTTCCCGAGAGATACACCCGGGCCTATCTATCACTCGTCTCCTTTGACGTCCTTTTTCTTGATAGCTTCCATGAGCTCGTAAAGCTGGCCAATTTGTTGGTCTAAGTAATTTTATCCACGGTTAGAATGACAATTCCCTAATTTGGATCAAGAAACCAACCATTCATCTTTGATAATTTGTCCTGATCCAATTTCTCATCCACCCACGAGTCACCTTCGAGTTTCTGAGCGTACAACTGCCATTCGGTTAAGAACCCAACCTACGTTAAAACAGTCATATGGTTAGCTTTGCCCACATCCAAGGAACAAAGCAGGTATCACTCACAATGTGTATCGGGTTTTCCACCTCCCTATGCGCCCGAAATTCGTTCTTCACATACTCGTCCCCCAAAAGCCGCATATCCGGTGGGAGCTTTCGATGAGCTCGGAGTAGACGTCGGTAAAGCGGAATCGGAGGAAGGAGAGCCAATGGTGTCGGTGCCAGCCGTGATTTTGATGCGATAGTGGACGGCGAAGCCATCAGAAGCCGATGTGAAACCCTCATCTTACCAATCTAGCTTTCTTTTGTCGACTAAAATCCGTTAACTTGCAAAAATTGACAGTGACAGACTTTCAAGAAAATGAAGCTACAACAAGCCGAGCTTCGGCATATTATCACGTGATAGAACATTTGTCATCATCTTGAGGCTCAAAATTTCCAAGTTACCTTGGGAAAAATAAAGTTGTGACGCTAAGCTGCATTTGTCATTTGATGCAGGGGATTACCGAAGAAACCTTCCCATATAGGTATAGTGTAAATGCCAAGGTGCATCCTCACTTAAAATTATTCTAATTAGGTCTAGGGTGACAGGGGTTCTCCCTTTTTTTCAAGCCGCCCTTGCCGTGCGCTAACGTACTAGCGTCCAATGAAAATCCATAAATAGAATATCTTGAACTTGTCCACCTATGAGAGAGCCCGATAACTGTGAACAGCCAAGAAATAAAAAGCCATTCTTCAAGGAGTGAAGGGATAAATTTCTCGGTTATTCTGTGATGGAAGCAAAGTGCACAGCACAGGCACGATTAGCGTGGTTTTCAGATCAATAATGATTCTGGGGTTCAAGATGCTTGCTAAGGGGCTAGGCAAGGCTCGAAGGGGGATACGAGATCCCTTGACTTATATATTTGTCGACATCGAACCTTTCTTTCTCTTCTCCTTGTCCTTCTTTCTCCCCGACATGTTCTATGGTCCTTCATGATGGCACGGTTTTCGTTCTTCCTTCTCGCCCTATGCGCGATTCACCCAGCAGCGACCCAGGACCTTGAGGAAGGTCAAACGCCGGCCCAACAGATAGGGACGCCCCCAGGCGCGGTATCGGATAACCCTGCCCGTGATGCCCGCCTGCGACTACGTCAAACCACACAACAATGTCTAGATCCGGGCTACTTGGCTTGCTCAGGTACTTTGAACATCTATCCTCGTCCCGTTCTGTTTCAATTCTCAATTACCTCTTTCGCAAACGGTTGGAGATGCTCTAGCTTAAAACTAACCGTTTATAGCTGGAGATGGCTGTTGTCCTCCCGATTTCTTTTGTTGCCCCGCGGATTGCTGCACGAACGGTACACGCTGCTGCCCCGGAGGTGGATGCGTCCTTCCCGGGGGCGAATGCTGTGGTGGCGGATGGTCCTGCCGTGCAGGCGAGAAGTGCGTGCCCGGAGAGCAATCCCTGTGCTACTCGAAGACCGCAAACTGCCCGTCAGCGACCACAGTCACGTCAACCGTCACGACGTCGTCAAGGGTCGCCAAAACCACCACCAGAACTATCACACAAGCACCCGATGATGAGGACCTTCCGGAATTCAGCTGCGAGCCAATGACTGTGACCAATGATATCGGCGAGACTCTAGAGTTAGGCGATGATTGCGCTATTGAGTATTCTCCAGCGACGACAACCGCAAATTCCGGAACGAATCGTGAGGCGGCGCAACCAAGGCAAGCACCTTGTCCCGACCAGTCAACCAGCACCGTCACGACGACCACGACGAAAGCGAGCACCTACATGTCTACCGTGACCACCACAAAGATGGTCGCTGAAACAGCGCCTCCAGATTTCTCGTGTGCTCCAATGACAGTAACCAATACATTTGGTGACGAGCTAGCGATGGACGAGGAATGCGCTATGGAATTTTCCCCAGGATCGGGGTCGCAAACCCAGCACTCGAGTCCCCCTCTATCGATAACAACCCAACCAGGAGGCGCGCAAAGCAATAGGGGTTCCAGTTTCATGGCTCTGCCTCTTGCTGCTTTCGCAGTTGTGCTAGCATAGTAAATTTTGACGCCTCAAAAGAGGTTCAGCTATTGCTAGAGTCCGGAAGTCTCCCGATGTCGAAAGCTTGATTCCTCGTCGCCCGTCCTCTTCGCATCTCGAACCCATTGTTGACAGTATTGCTAATACCCACACGCTCCGAAGCGCCTGATATATTCCATTCTCTCCCAGATATAAATCCTGGATTTTTAATTACCCTTTTTATACCCACCCTCCTTTAATGATGAATGTTATCAATGCCAGATGCACTGTAATGTGCTATATTGTTTTGATTCTTTTTAAACTGCCTTGTAAATTGTAATTCTCCAATGCACACGACGTACTGCCGCTCAGCCCTTGTACACTCGGCATGAACTTGGCCTTGAAAGAAGCATCATATTCAATAGTAGGCAGTGAAACAACGATCAGGCGAATTGCCCCGTCTCAACGTTTGCTTCTCAGGGAGAACTGAAGGAGGCCAGGGATGTGGAAGCGGGAGACCTAACGTCAACAAGGTCTTTTCAGATACTCGTATCTTCAAGTTTGCTGCCATTCCGAGATTTATGCCATGGTTTTTCTTCGCTTCTCCCACTCATTTTCGTCGTTGTCTTATCGTCGATTTTGAGCTTCCATGGTTACGTCACCGGTAATATTTATTTAAGCTTCTTTTTGTGTATAAGCCTCGAAGCGCAAGAACGAAAATACAAGTTGCGACTAAAATCACTTCAATTAAATTCAACTTTACTCCTATAGTTCTTCCTCATACTCGAGTACAATAAAAGATAATGAACGAAATTACCGGCCCTTTTATTGCCCAGAGCTTATAGTAGCGAAGTACTTACTAATTGTTTATCATTTATCGACGAGGGGTATTTTGAGGGGAAAGCCTCAAGCAGAGAGAAAGAGAGAGATGCTTCCAACTCCATCAACCTCCCATGTACCGTTCAACAACATCTACGAACCGGCCGAGGACTCCTACCTATTCCTAGACACGCTATCATCGACGGGGGAAGTCTCCTGGCTTTCTAAAAGATTCAATGCCACTCCATCCCCATCAACCTCACAGCCTCATAGGCACAACACACCGTCACCCCTCGTGGTCGAGGCCGGGATCGGATCTGGCGTGGTTCTAGCTTTCCTAGCGGCCAATTCAAGAGCAATATTTGGGAGAGAGGATATACTAGTTTTGGGCACGGATGTTAATAGTGATGCATGCCTCGCAGCTGGCCAGACCGTCGCACAGGCCATTGAAGAGACTCGCGCAACCACATTAGGGGGTGACGGGGAGGGTGGGAATCAATCGCTCGGGGAAGAAGCTTCTTCATCAAAACCAAATGAGACGCAATTCATTGGATGTATTACAGCGGATCTATGTTCACCTCTACGGCCAGGTATGGTCGACGTATTGGTGTTCAACCCACCTTATGTCCCGACTCCCACATTACCACACCAACCATCTACAGACACCCAGGAAGCAGTTTCCACCACGGAATCTAAGGCCTCTACTACATCTGGCTTTGAACAGGACTCATATTTCCTTTCACTCTCTTACGCAGGCGGCGTTGACGGCATGGAAACCACAGATCGACTATTAGATCGCATCCCTGAAATCCTCGATCCAGACCGAGGAGTCGCATACGTCCTTCTCTGCGCGCAGAATAAACCGGCAGAAGTAATGGAGAGGATTCGCGCGTGGGGTTCCGGTTGGTCTGTCGAATCTGTGGGCCGGAGTGGTGTGACAGCTGGCTGGGAGAAGCTGGTGATCATAAGGATATGGAGGGAATTGTCCTCGCCGTAGGAAAATAGCAGTGTGAATGAAGGCTATTGATTGCTATCTCTAATAAACACCGTGATCATTATCATAGGTGGCGCCTCTCTCCAGAACCCCTCGAGCCTCGTTTTGAGTCAAGCCTTGTGTTCGAAAGTCTCATTTAGACCGGGAAAGACACCATCAAGGGCATGCGGAACGCTCACCATCCAGCGGCATCATTAATAGACATTGTATAATCCACCGTTGGCGGCCATCGGGAAAATCAAGAATATAAGCGGAATATATCCATCTTCTTTGTGGACAGGTATTTGGATGTGCAATTAGCTCTTTTTTAGACGGCCCAGTCCTAGAAATATCCCCACAAGAAGAAAGGGCCACCCAACATATAAAGCCTATTAAGAAAAATGAGTCGTTTTGTAATTCATCTGATTTACCCACTACCTTCGGCCTCCCCAAACCATGACGAGCTCCTCTAGAACCCTCTCCCCCTACCCCTACCCCTACCTCCCCCCCTTCCACCACCACCTCTTCCACCCCTAGGTCCACCCCGACCACCTCGTCCCCCACGATCCGCAACCTCCTTCCGCGCCTTATTCTTCGGTTTCGGCTGGTCGTCCACAAGCAACGTATCGAGCGGGAGGCTGTCGGGCAGGATATAATATCTAACCGTCGAGCCGCGGATATTGATGGTGTCGAGGGAGATGGGCTCGCGGCCCTTTGGGGTCATTTTCACGGTGCGGAGGGCGGTGTTCATTTGTGGGGAGACGGATGTGATGGTGCCGTGGAGGATGGTGCCTGTTTTTTAAAGTTCATAATGTTAGTTATCTAAGTGTTTTCGGGAGGTGTAAAAGTCATCCGTCGCAATTTTGTCCCCCAGTCGCATTTTGTAGATATGTCCTCCCTTCGATATCCACTCATAGCTCTCGCGGGGAAACTGTATCCAACATCCCGCGCGCCTGGAAGCAACCGCAACCCAGGAGCAATAATCGATAAACCATAAAGAGAATAATAAACCCACCATTCTTAAGCTCAAGCGTCACAGTCTCATTCGCGCATTTCATAAGAAACCTAAACCAAGAAAAACACCATAAATTAGCCATGAACTCTCTAGAAAAGCAAACACACACGAATCCTCCCCATATCGAGCATAAAGAAAAGCGCAACCACGCATCTTCTAAAAGAGCTAGGTGGAGCTTACCGAACGAGCTTCATCTTGGCGAGTTAGGTAGGTAGCAGTTTTCGATATCAATAAGTTTGTTGTGTGTGCCACCAGCTCCTCAGGCGTTTGGGCGGAAGGAAAAGAGTTGTCGTTTGAGAAAGGCCGTCACGGAAGAAGGAAAAAGCAGCTTCTCTGAGAAGCGCTGCTGAATGGAGAAATGTGGCGCGTTGAGGTTGAGGTTGCGGTTTTGTTTTCTTTTGAGGGGTGGGTTGGTTTGAAGGTATCGATTGAGATATCGCTGCTATCGAGAACCTGACCGAGTTAGGTTTAGTTCCTGTCCTTGTGGATAAACGATTATCCGTATTTTTACAGCGACGCACGTGATATCAATTTTTCGATTTTGAAGGGGGAAGTTCAAGTAGAATCAAAGAACAATACCATAACCCTCTTAATTTGTTATTCGAATTCTAGAATTGTTCACTACTGTGGTATCTTAAAGAAATGAAGAAAAACGGGCTGAACGAAAAGGAGATATAAAAAAACAAGGCCAGCTTAATAAGTATAAAATAAAATAAAAAACAAAACAAAATAGAGAAAGAAAAAAGAATAAATGCTTATAATTCGCCATGACGGGCCCTAAAAATCGAGACTTTATCATCGTAGAACAAGATCTCCCGAACTTGAAAGTTGGTAGACGATCTTGCACTATCCATCTCTCCGCCTTCGTTGTCTTCATCGGAGTACCCATCATCATGGCCGCCGAACGACACGTCAGACTCGGAGTCGCTATGATCGCCCGCTATACCGTGGTTATCAGCTCCTCCTCCGCCGACGTCGTCATAATCGTCAGCATCATCATGATCTTCCGCGTCATCATCCTCGCCGTCAGAGCCATTGATATCATCATGATGGGGTACCGGTTTCTTTTTCGTTTTCTTAGTTTCGCGAATCTCGAAGCATTTGGTCCCGATTCCAACGTAACACAGTTCAACTTCTGGCCGGAGGGTAATGATATCGAGGACCTGGAGCGCTAGTTCCTTTGTATTCAAGTAATTCAAGGTTCTGCCGTGGATGTGATCCGCGACATGAGGGATATATAGGGATCGTAGATGCGAAATGCGTGGTAGCCGTTGTAGGAAATAATGCTAATATATATCAGTCAGTAATCGATCTAAATAACTAGGAAGAGATAGAGAAAGGAATACATACCCAATTACCATAATCAATCGACATCCCCAACTCCCGTAGTTGCGGCATCCGACCACTTGTAATAAAAGTCACCATTTCCCTTGAGAAACGCCACTTCCGCCAGTCGCTAGATCCCAAATCCTCCTCAAGTGCTCTATCACCACTGTCAATCAGCAGTTTCTTTAAGCTCCGACGCTGCCGACGAATACCGGCACGATATATCGCATCAACCGAAACGGAAGTTTCATAGAGCCGCCCATCCTGCAGGAAAAGGCTTTCCAAACTGTTGGGAGCGATGGTTTCTTTTAGGAATAGGAGGAAGTAGGGTGATACTGAATTCACGTGTAATTCTTTAATGTTTAGCGGGTATTCGAGCGGTTCATCACGCGGTCGCGAACGAGATGCGGAAGGGCGGGATGGGTTTGCGGGTGTAAATTGTCGGCGAAGAGCCCTCCAAAGTTTTTCATGATCCTGGCAATGAAGGATGGTGAGACTGGAAAGTCGAGTCCAATCCAAGGCCCTCGATAGAACTGGGATACTGAGGTGCACACGCTCCAATTCCAGAGTTTCTAACTTTAGCTTCTCACAGCGTTCTTCTTGGGGAGGTGTTTTGGTAATAGTCAACCCAGTCTTGTTAGCCTGGTTTGACGGCCTTGGGAGATCGGGTTTCTCGCCCTCATTAGTAGGGGCTGAAGTATCAGGATTGGTTTCAAGATCCTGCTCAACCAGTTGTTCCGAGATTTCCTTAGTATCCTGAACTTGTGGGCCTGAGGAACCTGGACTTGATTCTTCAGGAACTGGTTCAGACATTGAGGTTGCTTCCCCGATACTCACTGTATCCTGCGACGGAGATGTTGCGGCGCTCAGAGACTCCTGAGCGAGTGGCTCTTTGGTATCCTGAATAGTGCTGCTACCTTCTTCAGGCTCTGTCGGAATGGACGTAGATTTGTCTGCATTTTGTCCTACAGGTTCACCCGTGACATCTTTAGGAGAACACGTATGATGATGCGGCTTTTCATCCTCCACCACCCGTTTCAAAAGAACGCTGAGAACTCCACCAACCCTTGGCCATCCGGAGATACTGCTAGATGCCGTACCCATACTCGAATCCCTATCCTCTAGCGGTTTTGTCCACTCCAGTAAATGAGATCGACGAGCAATACCAATACGTAGCACACGTAACTTCTCGCGTGACCGATCAACGAGAATGCTCATCTCTTCCAAGTACGCGGATTCGTCAATATCAAGGACGCTCAAGGACTTTAGCGCCGGGAGGATCGAAAACGTTGGGTACTCGACGTGACCATAGCGTTGGAACAACGAGGACATTGATGCATGGCCAGGAAGGGACGCCGGGTGGCCGACAGCGGGAAGTCCGCCGACGTTCTGAGTGTGTGGAGGTGCAGCGGAGGCGGAAGCATGAGGGCTAGCTACTGGTGGGTTATCCGAATTATCATGCCATCGAACCCAGACCCGTTCAAGCCGGCAATCGTTCCCACCCCCTCGATTCGCCAGTGAAGCAAGCGCAATCCAAACGTCTCGTAACACACCAGTTGGCATATCCCAGACAAACGCTTCCAAGTTAACCATCCGGGCAACCGCTAATGCCACCAACGTTCCTAGCATCTTCCCTGTCTCCTTTGTGATCGAATACTCCTGCACCCAATCCGAGGGTCCGTTGCCTACAGAAAACTTGCGTGTATATTGCGCGAAATAATTCCCTCGACGAAGCATTGGTGTATCTCCGACCGCGACAGGAGGCTCAATATGTCGATGATCGCTACAACCACAATGTTGGCACTCATATGAGCGATGAGTCCTCGGTGTCTCACGGAAGATATCCTCACTCATCACCAAGGTTGCAAGGCCATAAGACAGAGCATCTACACCGGTAGTCTGGTCTAACGTGGAAAGAGTATCTGGCCAAACGATATCGAAACGAGCGTACATATAAGGAATCGCGAGGGCATGAAGCGTGGAGTTTGTTAAAGCTAGTGAGGTGAGGTCATTCGTATGGGTAATCTAGATAGCACCGACAAGAATCAATCAGTCACAGGTCTCCATATCCCACTTCCAATAACGCTACATACCTCCTTTATAATCTCCTTCAGTATTTCAACCGGGAGATCAAGCAGTTGTAAGGGTCGTTTTGATTTCGTGTGCGTAGAAATAAGCTCCTTCGCACTCCCTGTATCCTGTGTCGGAGTCGCCATGGGTGCTGGAGGACTGGTGCGTGTTGTAACCACGCCCGCGCAACTTGTAGTAGGCGTGGTAGCGGCAGTGGTCTCAGGTTGTCGTTCCCCGATGCTATTATCTGGCTGAGAATCCAAGCTTAAAGAGGTAGAAGGTGTCATGCTCGCAATAGATCCATCTCCCTCCCCGAGCTGATATTGCGGTTGGTAATGACTGTCCGCCATGACGCCACTACTCAGCGGAGCTGCCGATTCCCAAGATGCCGAAGTCATGGTGTAAATGCGGGCCGATGAGAAAAAAGTGAGAGCTTTCCAGGTAGTAGTAGTAGAGGTTGTTGTTTTTGTTGTTGCATGCAACACAAAGGCGTTGGAAGATGCGGCATTGAAGGCGGAGGGGAGAAAGCGAGAAGAACTATTTCCTCAAAAAAATGTTCTCCCGCATGAGCCAAGTCAGACAGTGAGAGACAGACAGAGAGGTGAATAGTTCATTTCCGAACCATCATCCATCCCTTCGAGCGGGTTAGCTGGTGGCACGTATCCGTAGTTCGTAGAAGTTGCCTGACCTTTGTTTGTTTGTAGCCTATCATTTCATTTTCGTGGGGGAGAATTTCCCTGGAGATAGAGACATCACGTGCGGGCAACGCTGTCTGTCTCCAAGTTTTTTCTTCTATTGATTTGATCTGGAGAAGTTGAAACAAAGCTATGCCTCTATTCATTTTCGCTTCACTCTACGGCGCTTTTACTGTTCAGTTTACTAGAACATCTTATTTCTCCTGTCATGTCGCGGTCTCGACTTCAAGGATACACTCACCCCACATTATCCACTTCTCTCTTTCCCCCCACAAAGAACGCATATTTCATAATAGGACGATGGGGACGGGTTGACAGAAGAGTATGGCATGACAGATAATAAGAGACAATACTTCTAGGAAAATATACAGTGCAAAAGCAAAATATCAACTTGATTCATTTAAAGAAGAAAAAAGAAACACGAACTCGCCATGCGCTCCGCTGCGTAGAAAAGTGCGCTGAAAATAACCTGGAAGAAGCATGCAAAGTGGACATTCAAAAGACGTGTAAAACAAACTAAAGATTGCAAGATATTTACTCTTCGGTCCCATCAAAAACCTCTCTTACCTTACCAACAAACCCTTCTAAGCCTGTTGATCCAGAAGTGCCTCCTGGAGCTGCAGCCGCGGCAGTGCCAGGTATGACCAGAATGCGAGCCCCGACCTCGACCCATTCTATGGATGAGACAAACGAGAATGTTATGGTGATATCCTTCCCGCTTTCTGCGGACTCGGAGTTAGAGACATCAACGTGGCCATTTGTATTTCCAACACCATTTCTACCATTTGAGCCATCACGATGGTCATCGCTGTCGAAAGAGAAAAGGCCTGGTTCGGTTGGCGATGACGGTGACGTCACACGATCGTTCTCTGCTAGAGCAACACACGTCACCTTGGCAGCCGCACGTATGCTCCCAATATAGACCACTGGATTACCGCCAAGTATCAGCGGCGGGGATGTAGGGGATGAGAAATCGCTCGTAGGAAATGTGGCGGTAAAACCAGTGTGGAACGGGAGTGTTTGTGGAAGCGAAATTGACTGGTCGGGTGACGTTTCATAGAAATCCGCCAGGATCATGCCTTTCCTAATCCTGTTTAGGCGAACCCCAGCCGGAAGGTCCAACGAGATGGGTTCGATCCCCACAGTTCCAATCTGGCCTTCCAGTAGCGTTCGCACGGGTAACCGTAAATTCCGAACACTTATCGTACGTACAGGAAGCCAGAATGCTTGGGATTGGACCTGAGATCGAGACCTACCGGAGAGAAGTTCTTGTATGTAAGAGGACGAGAACTCTCCAGACGAAGGTCTACCCTGATCAGAACGAAGATAAGAGTTCGACTCCCCACGGGACTCTGAATTCTGAAGCGATTTGGACCGTGCGGTGTTATTATCAGGCCGTGAGTCGATCAACAGCGGTCCGACGACTAGGGTATCTCCAACCGATATTTTGCCAGAGCGGACCCGACCACATAGAACCATACCCCCGCCCCCTGCCCGATCGTTCTCGTCCCTTCCTACGGAGTATACCTTGGACGGTGGCATCGAGAAAACTTCATTGATATCGAATAGTTTCGTAGGCGCCTGCTGACCGGCTGATATTGATTCACTACGTGGCAATGGCCTCGTAGGTATAGGAAGAGCCCGAAGCAGGGCATGAACTTTTCCCATACCGGCCCCGGTTACGGAACTAGTAAGAACAATGGGAACGGCGAGAGTCAAGTCGCCGCCGGCTGCAGCAATTGCTTTATCAACTTCTTCCCGATCCGAAGGGGTGATTGTTTGAAGGTCTGCATACTGACCAGTGGTTTCAGCCGAAGCCGAAAGCATCAGTGGCTTCCGAGCAGCCTGTTTGAGTACCGACAGCACCCTACCCAGAGTCTCTCGCAAACCAGAACGAGATGCAAGGTCCATTTTGGTGATGGTAACAAGTACCGGAAGATCCAACCGGAAACAGAGTTCCAGGTACGCCAAGCAAGTGTCAATATCCGAAGCGGGTTCAACGTGATTTTGTGCTCGTGTGGCTTCCGTTTCCTCGTAGCAATTGGCAGGAACACAAAGGATGGTATAGTTGGGGTTCCAGCTCACAAGGCCGCGTAGAGTAGACTTGAGGTACCGAGATAGCCCAGGAAGGTCAGAAACGAAGGCAAGGCGACCACCCTCTGCCGCAGAATGGATATCGTTCCAGGCGGATACCTTCTCAGACGCATAGTTTATCACGTCCACGGAGTTACCAGAAGACGAGGCGGCTCGAGACGGGGCATAGCCTATCAATTCCTGAGCCACGGAACTCGTTAATCCGGAATCGATTTCGTGGCGATGCTTGAAAAGACTCAGGCGGCTTTTCCCTCGTCCATTATCAAAAGCAGAGGTGGATAGAGTTCCTAGCAGTGAGGACTTCCCAGCAGCTGAAGGCCCAATGATAGACAAATGGAGTTGCTCTGTGAACGACGATTGGCCATCTCCATTTGATGTTTCCCCGGAGCCATTGGTAGACTTCTCAGGATGAGAGCCGGATTGCCCATTGCGAGCTTCCGTAGAAGAAGTCTGAGAAAAGTAGAACTCAAGATCCGGCTTAACCAATGCTTCAGCAACCCACAATTTCCCGGAACGAACAACGCCTTCGGAGTCATTATTATCCCCAGATGGTGGACGCTCCGTCCATTCGCAGCTGCCCACTACAACTTTACGCAGCACATCCACCTCACATCCCAAACTGGCTGCCATCGCGCGCAGGTTGGTTAAACTCTCTTCGAGTTCATCCTCCGTCAAACCGATCAGAGTTCCGTCATCAGAGACCCCAATTTCATAAAGCGCTCCCTGACTCTCCTCTAGACCGGGCAAGAGTCGTGCCGGCATGGTGGGAACCCCTAGCTTCGGAGTCGCTTCTGGTAAAATAGGCAGAGTCATATTTACAGTCGAAGGGGAGTGAAATGGCGAAGATTGCTGTAGTCGCCATAATAACTGGGTAGTCAATTGCTGAAGTCTTCGCTGGCGGGATTGAATTGTTGGAGCCGGAGCCGGGGCTGCCATTGATGAAGGAATCTGTCGCAATGCCTGGTCGGAAGAAGAGTGACCCCGAAGCGTCCCAGCAGGAGGCACATGGTGGAACGAGCCCGAGGAAAGATTCCCGGTAGACAGGGATGAAAACGACCTCCGTGGGCGCAGAAGAAGATGCAATTTGTACTCCGTTGGGCCTTCTTGTGGTTCCGCGTCTAGTTTGGTGAGACCGCAATCTGGGAGGGAGTCGGTGTCATCGGCATCGCTAAATTCGCGAGCAGCAGAGGTTCGGCAGTGGATCACTACCCCTTTACTGCCAGTGGAAGCGAGCTGGGGGGTTGATGTTCCCGGAGTTGACCAGGGGGACGAAACCCGAGGAGGCTCATGGTCGTAGGTGAAAATGGAAGCCATCAAGCTTTGATAGGATGTCCAATCTTCAAATCCTTTGGAGTTGATTAAATCAACTTAGCTAGGTAGAACAAAAGGATTCCCAGTTCACGGGGCGTTTGATATAGAAATCTCGTTGGAGCGTAGCTCGTGTATAAACCGTATGCTTTTGTGAGAGTAATATATTCGGAAAGGCAGAGACAGTAACTGTAGCATCTTGGATAGGAAGTAGCGAACAATGTAGGCGGTAGAACGGAATAGTCAGAGTCAGAGGCTGTTTGGGCAACAGTGTCCTGATCTAAAGGGGTTCAAACGACGAGGTCGTTTGGAAGAATTGCGGCTAGCTTATACTCAATGCTCTAAAGAAAAAACGACATCCTGAAAAGTCAAACGATTATTCAGATATAAAACGTGGGAAGAAACAAGTTCTGAAGATCTGTAGATATATTGATATCGCCTTGTCGGGAGTTGGCAACTAAAGTTGAAGTTGGAGTTGCGGAAGAGCCGCATGAGTCATCATCCGCCAAGGATACACCACGTGCTCTTCGTGGATCATGTGAGGTCACCTGACACTAACCCCAGATTACCTAATCGGGAGGACTTGACAAAAAGGTCTTGGCAGGAACATGAAACATTCACAGCCTCGACCAAAATAGATTTAAGAATGCGATCAACTTGCACAGCATAGAGGAACCTGGAAGGCTTTTATTTTCTATTTTTGAGAGCATCTAAACTTTCAAGGGAAGTGGAGATATGAAGTTCAAAGAAAGGGATAGAAGATCGGTGGTTGCTATCCACCATCAAGGCTTTTGAGACCTGCGGACACCAAGTGGACACTGGAAGAACGAGATAAATTTAGGTGCAAAAAACGCCAGGAGGCAAGGGTAGGAGAGCTTTTCCCGCTGCTTCAGACAGATTGCATATCCTCTGTCGGCAAGGAGAATCATTCAATATCCCGAGTCAGCCACGGACCAGCCTGTTGCTATGCCTTGCATATATGTGCGGATAAACAGACGTCGGCACAAGCAATCAGGACCGATTAAACAGGGTTCAAGGATACAGTGAGAGAAATGCAAGGTATTTTCTCTCAAAAAGAGTAATTGGGAAAAAAGCGAATGTGCAAAATATGAATGCGCTCGCTCCATTCCCCATGTCCTCGTATTCTACCGAATCTTCGGAAAATACCGACTCATCTCATCGGCAAGGGAGAAAGCGCAAAGAAAAAAAGAAATACGAGGAAGAAGCAAAGAAGAATTTTGAAGATCAACGGCTGGACGGGTGATTTCTTCCAGCGCGCATAAGCAAAATCACCGACACGGCGACACCGATGCAAATATCAATTGGACGGAGTCGGGATAGAACCCCTTTCTACGTACGTACATGCCGGACACCGTCAGCGCACACAACAAAAACTTCAGCTCCCTGCGAAGCCAGTCGAAGGACGCAATAAATATCATATCTTGAAATCTCGCATAATCCATATCCCGTCAGTTCTTTCGGCCGACCAGGTTCTGACCTCTCACGATACTGAAGGCTCCAAGGATATTACTGTCTTCAGAGCCGAGTTACACAAAAACGGTGAGGCGGAAAGAATAATATTTCTCCGCGACAAAGATCTGAATGATCACCTCATATTCGGACTCTGTAGCGATGATCGTGTCTTTCCCATCAGAAGCGTCATTGCTTGATTCTTATATCTGTCTCATTCTTCATTCATGCCTGAACAAAATCGCAGGCATTTTACGTGATCTTCGACATGTTTCTCAGCGAGTTGTGGTTCTGATTGGGGATGTTCCACGTCAAACAACCAAAGATGCGCTGAAGTTGGTCAAAGTCGCTGACTCATCTGAACATCGAACATCGACGACTCGTTTCTCGGAGCAACCATTGGATAGGTATCATATCTCAACACTAATGACGCAGTAGTTTTGTATTTTTGTCTCTGATAAGCTGCTCTATTTGGTCTCTAAATATAAACACTTCAACAGATGAAACAGAAGGAAAGAAAAGATCAGAAAGACTCTTATATATAAACCTCTTTCTTTGATCTGAAGTTGTGAGATCATCAATCAGTCTTTTGCATCATATCCTCAACCAACAACCTCTTTATTTCACTGCCGCGCATAAACATATTCTTCAATCCTCAACTCAAACGAACATTTCCACCGTCAATTCAATCATCATGCGATTCCACACCACTCTCGCCGCTCTGACCGGCATCATGGGCCTCGCCGCCGCCAGAATCGAAAGTTTCTCTGTCCCCAAGACCATCAAGCCCGGCGAGGAATTTGATGCCATCCTCCATGGCTTCAACTACATCCAGACCGTCGATGAAGTTGCCGCCGCATTCGGTGTTGCCGCTGGAGACGGATTCCCCGATAGCCTCGGTGCTGTGATCTCTTCCACATACCTTGGTCCCGGTACGTAGTTTTTCTTTCTTGCCCTTCTTTTCTCATTTCCCTTTCCTAACCATCACATCGTTGTGTTTTAATAGAGAAATCCAACGAAATCGAAAACTACACTATCCCCATGACGGTACCTGCGGAGCAGAAGACCGGTCCTGCGACGTTCACAACCTCGCTATTCAGGCTGTACGGTGCCGCGGATGCCCCGACGGTCGAGAACTATGTTGTCCCGATCAAACTGGGCGACGAGACGAGCGAGGAATACATCTCCAGTGCCGACGTTAAGCAGTAGTTTGGACTGCGGAGGACCAGTGATGAATTATAGAGCGGTGGAGATTCACCTTTCGATTTTTATTCCCCCCTTCGGTTCTGTCGTCTTTAGAGGAGGAAATTAATATTATAGAGGGAGAGCGAAATGAGCCTTTTTGATATTTACGACACTGCAACGAAAAGATAGTAATTAGCAATAGTAATGATAAGCAATAATTAGCTCACTTTTCATTCGTTTTTGAAAATGCTCGGAGTCTTTTGATGCCCCGAACTTCGTAACATGTACTATTCTTCGCTGGAGGAAGATAGCCAAGAGTTGTATAACCATACATCTAAGAGGGATAAAAGATAAAAGATATCAAAACAAAAAGGAGGTTAAACTTTCGCATACACCTAACATATCCAGTAGCCGCCCTCTCAGCCCAACAAAGAAAAGAAAGAAAGAAAAGAAAGAAACAGTCCCATCATCAACTCAGCATTCCATAATAATTATTTCAAATCCCCATAAGTATATCGTGATCGTGAAAAGGCAACCAGCTGATGTCCTGCCAAGCCCCGAAAGTCCCGCTTTGGAACCCCAATGTTTAAACTTCCTTCTTATACCGGAAATTTGGAATCTTCGGAAAGTATGTATAGTAGTATGTATCATTCATTCATGACTGAAGATATATCCACAGTTGCAGGGCAGCACAAGAAAGGGATGAATCATGAGTGATTAGAAAAAATTTCTCCCTCGTTCGTTCATATGATCTATTTACACACGTCTCTCTCTATCTATCTCTAAAAAAACACGCGAAATTTCTATGATAATGCAAAAGTAGGGGTACCCCAAGGTCCAGTCCGCCTTTTTTCATCCCAGCCTCCCAAATAAACACCGTGAAAAAAAGTACCAGACTCCAAAATGGAAGAAAAACATCAAAGAGCGAAGAAAAAAACAGGGCAAAAAAATTAGGGCGTTATCGGAAACTCCGTAGTAGCTGATGCGTAAATTCGTGAGGCGGAAATTAATAGTAATAATAGGTAAAGATTAAAAAGAAGTGGAGGGGGGTATTTCAGCAGAAAAGAAGCGAGAAAGAAAAAAAATAGAATTGGAAAACAAAAAAAAAGCGTATGGAGACGAGAGGCGATGCAAGCGGTCATTCCATCGACCCTCTTCGCCCCTTACACTTCCCTTGTGCAAGATGCCCATTCCGAGCCGTCGTCCGAGTAAAAACGATTCCGCAATGCGGACATTCCGACTTTGCAGCCGCGCCTGACTTTTCACGCTGATGCCGAAGTAAATTGCTGAACGTGGAGAATTGACGGCCATTGCAGCCGTGGTCCCAACATTGTGGTTTTGGGCGCGAGTTCAGAACCCGGACTTGCTGGTCGTCCCGTCCGGGTGAGCTGGCTGGGGAGATGGTTCTTGCGTATGAGCCCGCCGTGGTGGATCCGGGCATGGTGTATGGGATGCCTAGTTCGGCACTGGCGGAGAGGGCATGTGGTCGTGATCTGATTAGGTTCGTTAGAGTTGGGGTCCAAAGTGGAATTAAGGAACCAGTTTTTTTTTTCTTCTGTTCGGCAAATTGAACTTACGTGAGGTATCCCGCCTGTGGGTCTGGAGACAGATCATCGAAAGTGGGTGGTGGGCTTAGGCAGTAGGGCATTGGTCTTCGCAGAAAAGAGTCAGCTATTTGGAATTGCGATCAATGTGGCAAACGAAACAAAAATTATACTCACGATTGAATGTAATCCCCTCCGCTCACATTCACATAGCCGCTCTGAAATGAGTTTGCGTCTGGTGGTAGATTCGGAAACGGTTCAGAACCCGGGCTAGACGCAAGTACGAGGGGAAGGGAGGTCTCTCGCTTGATACCCGAGCGGGAAACTAGCGCTGGAGACGACACCCGCTGCATCGGTGTCACCTGATGGCCCCATTGGCCGGAAGGTGAAAGATGCTTTGGATTGGCGGGGTATTGCTGTGGATCGGAGGAAAGAAGGCCCGGAGAATGTGATAGTTGATCTGACAGCACCGCCGTTTCCGGATATGCCTGGTTCTGTAAGGGGTTGATGCTGGTCGGGCTGTAGCCTGGAAGGTCGCAGATTAGCGGCAGGTTCGGAAACGCTCTCCTCAAAAAAAATAGGTAAAACATACTCAAGGGATAGGATTCAGCAGAGAAATCTTGTGATTGCGATTGCGGTTGCTGCTGTTGCTGTTGCATTTGTTGCCCGAATGGCATGCTGTGAGAAGGAATCACGTAGCCCGTAGAACTCGGAGGCATCGCAACGCCCGCTCCCAGCGCAGAATCCGAGCGCGCAAGTCGCACGTACTTCATATCTTCCGCTGGGATCTGCTCTGTAGGTGGTGGGATGCTCGTAAAAGCTGGCCTGGCGGTTGGATCGTAGGATAGCGTTGTTGCCTCTTGTTCCGGTGGATCGATGGTGGCTTGAAACGGGAACGGTGACCAGTTCTCGTCTTGCATGGGCACGGTCTCCATACCAGGCGGGAACTGGCTGGCGAAAGAAGTTGCCATGTAGTTTTCTACGCCCGCGGAGGACTCGCTGTAGCTGGTGGGAATCTGCTGCTGGGGGAGGAGTTGTTGCGGCTGATTGAACGGCGGAGATGGCTGGAATGAGATGGCTGGCGTTCCGGTTTGTGAAGTCATGGAGTGCGGGGAGAGGTTTAGGCCCTGGAGGTCCGGCTCTTGTTGCGAGATGGTCTGTTGCCGCCGGGCTTGCCTGTACTTCCGTCGCGACTCCGAGCTCGCCCGTCGTTGTATAGACATCGTCGGCGGATGTCACAGGAGAATGGATGATGGTTTGGAGAGGTTTGGGGGAGTAGTTGGTAGAAGCTATCTCCGGTGATAACTTCGGCGAGGTGGTATGGGTAGAGTTATTTAGACACAAATGTATAGGTAGATAGTAGTAGGTATGCAAGATAGACGATTCAACTAATTACTCTGGAATGAGAGTCGAACACGAGATATATTTTATAAAAAAACCAGATCGAGATATAGGGATATTTAAAAGATAGAACTAAACGAAAAGAAGGAAAAAAGCAACTATCAAAGTATACATGGGGATTTAACGCGAGGGAAAAAAACATACAGGGACTGATAGGCCATCGAGGTCATAGTATCGACCCCAATATCCAGTTGCAGGTAACGACCACCACTGCCACAGGGTCCAGACCTGGGCAGGTTCCCTGCCAGAGATCCCGACCGAAAAGTAGAAACGAAAAAAGAAACAACAAAAGAGAATCGGTCAGCCCGTGGGTCAGGTTGGGCTTGCATGGACCGGGGGGTGTCAAGTCAACGGGAAAGCGCCTCTGAGAGAGAGAAGAAGAGGAAGGGGGGGATGATGATGATGAAGATCCTGCAAGTTTTATCCCGCAAAGACTGATACCGCCTGGGATCCCGCAATTGGGTTAGTGGGAACTAGCCATCGTCTGATATGGGTCGTGAGAAATGCAGAATGATGGGTGCAAGCCTCAAGGTGGGTAATCGCCTAGGATAAAGCGTCAATCTGCACGCGATTCTCAGGAACTAGCTAGTAGTAGCCAAACGGTCGAAGTGGAGGTGAGAAAGACTGCAAAACACAGGACGATTTGCTTCCCCTTGTCGCGCCAACCGTGTCACCCATAATTTTTTTTGGTTTTTTTTTTTACTTTTTTTTTTCTCTCCGTCTCTCGATTAATTTTTTTGATTTAAGGAATAAAAAAATCATGATAAAAAAAGATCCACTCAGCCACGAAAGCGGGGAGAGAAGAGAGAGACGGTTCTTTGTTATGGCCCTTTGAGTTATGAAGAACTCAAAGTCTTTCGCATCGGCGGGTTTTCCGTCCAGATATACGCGGGTGTGCCGTACGCACAGAGGCGGGTGTGCCGAACAAGAGAAACCTCAAACCCTTTTCCCCATAATACGTGGTTTAGTTGATGATTATTTTTTTCTTTCATCTGGCTGACACCGAGTCTGACCAACTGATCAACCTACTGAGCATCGTAGTGGTGATGTTTCCAACGTTCCATGGTTTGATCGTGAGAAGCACGGACACAAGTGTTTAGGCAGGGGATGAGCCAGTAGCAAGTTAGCCGGAGTTTAGTCTCAAGGAAGATGTCTGTCATGTCATGTCATGCCATAGGCGATGTTAAGATTGCCAGTGAGCAGTCCGCCTTGTCAGTTGGGGTCGAAGAAGAGATAATTGTGATTGACTTGTTCGCATCTCGCATAGTGCCATAGCGGCACAGAGAGAGAGGGAGGGATAAACACTGGAACACCGAGCAGATTACCCCCCTAAGCTAGGGATGGGTTCAAAACTCCACCAAGGAGGACAAGTTTGGTATTGGCAATGGGGTCAGACTTCAGTCAGATCGAAGGAAAGTGGAAATAGAAGGAGAAAAGCGAAATGAAAGATGAGTTTGGGGGCCAATACCTGGGGAGAAAACATGAAGAAGGGGAAAAGACGCCTTGCTTGGTGGTTTGATGAGAACCCCGCTGAGTCATCTGATATCTGCCAATCAAGGGGGTGTTTCGCTCAGCTGATCTCATGATATCAACCACAACTTCTACAAGGAGGTTATTTTTAAGTGTGGAAACGGGCGATGCAAAGAGAGTGAAGGAGGAAACAAAGGGTGTCTGTTTCAGGTTATGCGGATAGTCAACCGATGCTGGTCGGGTATAGAGCGGGAGAGAGAGAGGCTTCTGACACTCTGGTTAGGGCATTTCCGACTGATCCACCATCCCTCACGTCATGATCACAGCAGTTGAGCATAGGGATAGGTGCCGTGTGAAGAAGCCATTGTTTCTGATCGGGGATCTATGATTATCATCACATCATAGTAGGACATCAAGCTGGCTTTCTAGCACACTGCAGAACATACTAGTAGGCCATTGTCCAGTCAAACAGAGCCGAATCACAGTGCTGACTGATGATGAACAGATAGTGCCCCCCAAGCCCAGGCTAAATTCGGGCTGCATATCTTCGCTTTTTCGAGAGAGGCTGGAGGCTGGAGGCTGGTCGCCGTTGACTTGCTTGGCCCCCGTCGGCAAAAGAAATGAAGAAAGAAAAAAAGAACACACGTAGAAGGAATTTCGAAGCCGGAGCCCTCCATGATCCACAAAACCAATGCATCTTCGACCCAACCTTGTCTAGCATCGGCTTGGTCTCTTTGGTTGCTCGGCAGGAAGTTGATGCTACCCTAGAGGCTAGATGGTTCATATTATTCTCCCCCTAGCCAGTCTTGATGGAGATTATTTGATCATGATTTTCTGGCCCCCGTGGGCTGAAAACCACCCCACATCGAGGGAAAGGGGTGATATGAAAAGAGAGAGAGAGAGAAAAGAAGCATACCTACATAGTAGTACGTTCTAGATCCGGTATATTGGATAGGATGAAGGTGCGGGTTGAGGCTGGTGACGAATCTTGGGTCTCTATACTGCAGGCAGCAAGACAAGACAGATTCGTTCCGTGGTTCGCCCTCGAAACGCGCCCTACTGCAAACTGTCAGTTGTAGTTTGACAGGTGGCTGAAAGTACACTATGCCCACCGTGTTCCGTTTCACAAGAAGGATACTAGACATATCACAGTTCCAGAAAAACTCTACGTCAACGTCCAGCCAGCAACTCAACCGCCCTTCCATTTCCTGCATTACTACTCCCTAGATGGAAAAATAACATTAGCTATCCGGGATGTTGCTGAGTGAGTCAATAGGGGGATGAAAATCCTCAAATTGGATCTTCCTGTCTTTCCCTCTTTTCCTTCTCTTTCTCTCTCACGTACATATTCTCCCCAGAAATATCTCTTCTAACCCTGCAACATCGCAGAGCAATAATTAAAGGGAAGAAAACAATGGAGTATCTAGAATTGACCCCCCGACACAGAAAATCAGCCCTGCCCTAACTAACCTCGTATCCACTTCCTTCTAGCGTGCGTTCTTTTCTGCTTCTAGCGTCGTTTTTCTCTCCCTCAGTCGAAGTCCGTCCCCCAAAAGCGAACAAGGATGAAAAAATCGAGGACACACTGACACTCAACTTCGACCAGCAAGACCCGGAAATGAGTATCCCGATAATGAGACGGCTTGTCTAGTCTGCCTTCGGCTTCGACAAGAAAGTCGGGCTAGCTAATTAGTTTCTTTTAGGGCTTTTCCCCATATTTCGTCCTTCTCTTTCACCGTTCGGGCCTTCCCCTCTCTCTTGTCTCTGTGTCTGTCTCCGCCTTGCGCGGCTCCTCTTCTCTACCCAGTATCCCACCATCAGTCTCCTGCATTATCGGCTTGGTTGGCGGGGAAATTTGCTGGCTAGTCTAGTCCCGTCATTATTCTCGAATCGGGTCCCTTCAACTGACCGACTAAAAAAAAAAAGGTTCCTTTCATAATTTCTCTCACCACCTTCGGGTTACCGTATTCAGCCTACGAATTGACCTTGGGGAGGGGAAAATTGGAGAAATAATCAATCTACCAAGACATGACAACTAACAAGGCAGATAGGAAATTGGAGATGTAAACGAACGATCACGAGAGAAAAAAACCTCAAAATAGGTAATCGTGCACCCATCTATCTTATCTGCCTTATCGATACGATGCCATCTCATGGTTCTTCATGTCACCAGTCCAAGACATACTCATCAAGAGATTAAGAAAAAAAGATATCAAAACAGCCCTAAACGCGCATCCCCGAAACGCGCCAAGACCACCCCGATTTCCTTTCTCGCCTTTTACCATAAACAGAAAAGAGCCAAAGTATGTCCATGTCCATCTCATCTCGCAATCTCGGCCAAGTCAGCCAGCCAGCCCTCATTGACGGTGTGAACACGAACATCATTACCCAAAAACCCGCCCCGATACTACCTGGGGGCCAACAACAACGGCTCACGGCCCACGGCTGACTTTTGGGGAAGAACACCCCTTGCCAAGCCCTATGTATGTATATCAATATTGATGCCTTCGGTGCTCCATAGTTTGATATACTTTCTACTATCCGATAGCAAATAATACTAATATTCAAGACCCTCTTTATCTATCCATCTGAAGCCGAGAAAAACAAAACAAATCCCCTTTCTCTCGGGATTCCTTTGGCCCCCCGGCCGACCATGGGCGGTCCCGAAAGCAAAAAAAAAAAAAAAAAGAAAAAGGAAGAAAAAAGAAACACGTTTCTTCTTGAGGCTTGTGCCCAGGGAGTAGTTGACCCCTTTTTTCATTTCCTGAAAACCACGCACCTCACCAACGTCTCATTTTTCTCATTTTCTTTCTACTGCTACCTACCCCATACGGTAAGGAGGGCTCGGTATCTTCATACCCAGCCATCGCCATAGCCATATCTAATTTCCCAACATCGGACTTCTGTCCGAGTCATTCAAACATCGGTAAATCGGGAATCGGCATCTCCTCCACATCCGTTCCCGAAATTATATACCTATTAGTCTATGTTCGATTGTTTGCTTCTAGATCCTTTGCACCACTTTTCGAAAAGGATTTATATATATACTACACAAATCCCTCAAAGAAAATAGCTCTAAGAAGAAAGGAGAAAGGGGAAGGGAAGGATGAAGCTAGAAGCTAGCTATTTCTCTCAACCTGAGCAAGTGGTGCTACTACTTGCGTGTCCAGTATGGTCAAAAAATGTCTGGGCCAGCCCTAGGAAGTTGCTACGCGCGCGTTTCTACTTTGATTATTTCCGTGAGGGCACACATACAGGACCGAGCCCAGACTTCTTTGGTCGTACTATACCTCTATGCCAAGGGTGTATATTCCCTACCAGGTTGGTTCCGCCGAGGCTGTCTCATCAACTTCTTTTACTGTCTCCGAAGCGACAGCTGGCACAGTAGCATCTGACTTCATAAGCTGTGAGCGCTTCAGATGAGATTTCTATTGACATCGAAAAACGCGATCTGAGCTTTGAAAGCAGAAAGCAGAAAGTAAAAAATGCAGTCTTTCTGTAGCGTAGTAGCGAATGCCACCAGCTTGCTACTGTCTTCAGTTTTTCAGAAGTCGACGCAGAAGTAAATTGTCTCTTGTGATGAAAGTGTTCACCTTTCACTGAAACTAAAGTAATTCCGTCCGTTTACAACGGGTTCTACGGACTGTTGCGCTTTTCGTTTGTCTCGGAGATCTCCTGGGACTGGGGGTTTGAACGGAGTTACCGACTGGTTGGTTATATATCTAGAAACGGGGGAAGGGGGGGTTATTAGAAGAATAAAGTGTAGAAAATACGATGGGGATCATATCGCTTAGGACTGGTAAATGCGGTCGAATTGAAACTAAATAATGGTTGTTGGTAGTAATTAATATATGTACAAGAACTCTCATATATATATATATAAACTTATCATGAACATTTCCATCATGAACATTTCCATCATGAGCCGAGCTCTATTCATTTCTAGAATTGTATCAACGAGCACCTAGCTCAATATTCCACGAAGTACCTACGTACCAAAGAAAAAGGGAATAGAAGAATTATAATAATAGGTAGTATTATTGTATATATATATATATCTCTCTCTCTCTCTCTCACGCCCAAGTCCCATAACTCCCGCCTAGAGAGGAATGATTGCTTTCGACGTATAAAAATCAACCTCCCTAAATAGACATAAACGATAAAAGCAGGTGTATAAGACACACATATTATATATATCGCAAATCGCCAAAAATATCAACCTCTCAAGACCCAGCCTTAGCACCATCCCCATCCTCATCCTCATCCTCATCCTCAGCAAATACGCCTCCTCGCAGCATCACTCGCGGGAGTCTCACCTATCGGCAAATCCCTCTCCACCCGCGCATCCGCCCCCTCCTCATTAACCCTCCTCAACAACCTCGCCTCAATCGCCCTCCTCCTAGCATCCTCTTCCTCATTCGAACTATCCTTAAACACATGATCCATCTGCTCCAGCGTGCGGCCGTTTGTCTCGGGGACGGCGAAGAACGCCCAGACGAGGGAGAGGAGGCAGAAGACGGCGAAGAAGACGTAGGCGCCGTAGCCGGTGTTTTGGACTAGGGGGGGTGTTATTAGGCCCTGTGGAGTGGTTAGTAACTGTGCTTTAGGGATGATGGGGGAGGTACTTACGATGATGAAGTTATTGAGCCAGTTTGAGCAGGTTGAGAGGGCGACGCCTTTGGCGCGGAGGGAGGAGGGGAAGATTTCTGAAAGTGTTAGTTTAGCTCATATGGCATATATATGTGCGAATTGCAACTTACCAGAAGGCATCGCCCACGGCACCGGACCCCACGAAGCACCAAAACTAAGCATATAAAACAGCAAGAACGCAACGCTGACCCATCCCTGAGTCCGATGCGCGGGCCAATCCTTATCGAACTTCCCGACCAGCACGGCGATGATGATGTGAGAGATAGCCATGAAGACGGAACCCCAGATGAGGAGGGGACGTCGGCCGACGCGGTCCATGCTCCAGATACTTGTGATGACGCCGACGAGTTGGGTTACGTTCAGGACGCCGGACATGATTAGTTGGTTGTCGTAGTCGAGACCCATTGTTTCGAAGAGGGTGGGGGAGTAGTAGATGAGAGCGTTGATTCCGACGAACTATTACCGTTAGAATATGTAGCCATTGGTAGTAAGGGAAGGGAACAAACCTGCTGGAAGAACATGAGACCAACACCAACGTGCGTCCGTCGCCAACAACCGCGCTTGAAGCAATCCGCCCACGAAACCAGCTCGAGAAGGAAACCGCTCTTTTGACTGCCGTCCTGTAGATGTGGATGTCTCTCCGCACTGATCTCCTGGTGGAAGGTCACCTCCGCAAGAATATCCGTATGTTCCTGTCGCACGCGCTTATCGGAGGCAGGGAGCCGGCGGAGCTTCGAGAGATTGGCCAATGCTTCGTCTGTGCGGCCTTTGGCGACGAGCCACCTCGGCGAGAACGGGAGAAAGAACACGCTTCCCAGTAAGACAAACCCGGGAATCATCTGTAGGAAGAACGGCAATCGCCAGGACCATTCACCAGACATGAACCGCGTCCCGTAGGTGATCCAGAACGCGATAACGATCCCGGAGACGATACAGAGTTCCTCCAGGACAAGCAAGGTGCCTCGAATCTCGGGCGGACTGATCTCGGAGATGTACAGCGGGGCGACCATACTCAGCATGCCGATGCCGATGCCACCGATGAAGCGGGCGACGGTCAACATGGCGTAGTCCATGGCGGCGGTCTGAAGGATGGACCCGATGGTGAAGACGATGACGGCGACGATGATGGAGTACCGGCGCGAGATCTTATCAGCGATCCAACCCTGATTGAAGGCTCCGATCAGCGCCCCGAGCTCGATCATGGCCGTCAACAGACCCTTCCAGAACCCGGCGCCGGAAGCCGTCTCGGAGACCCGATCGAAGCGATCGAGGAATTGGGGCATGACGAGGATGACGGAGACGACGCCCTGGTCGTAGCCGAACATGAGACCGCCGAGGGTCGAGCAGGCGGCGCAGAGGAGGACGTAGGAGTTGGAGAAGAGCCCGCGCACACCGGCAGGACCGTAGGTGTCGCGGGTGCCAAAGACGGCCTCGGCATGGTGAGCGAAACCCTGGATGGAGGTATCCGGGGAGACCTCCTCGTCGTTGAGATCTGTTTTTGAAGCCATCGTCGTCGACCTCTTCACTCTCTAGTCCTTTTGAAGAGTGTGGGGAAGAAGGTGAATAAAAGAAAAAAGTTCATTTGACAAAGAAAGTTCTGCATGTCAGTTACATACCCACAAATATATATAACATGTACATGACAAAACAAAACACGCACAAATCAATAACCGACCCCGCTGTCGATCAGAAAGGAGGTCCCCACTCTATTGGGTTTATTGCTTTTTCTTACCTGGGGAAGTCACCCGTTGTTGTTGACGGAGGAACCGTTGATACGTGGATACGTTGATACGATACAATAAAGCGGGAAGGGCGTGTTTCATTGCATGTTGACTTGCAGGTGCGGAGAGAGACAGACAGAAGTATGTCCAGATCTGGATATCAACAAGCTCGATACATGGGATACATGGGACAAACACGGGAGCTCCTCCCTGTCAGTCAGAAATAAGCTTTAGTCTGGCTTGGTGGCTGTTACGCCCAAGAAAGAAGGTTAATCGATGCCGTCGGTGATTGAAGATACGATAGACACCTTCTCTTAACGTTTCATCATTGCCGACTGTCTGTCAGAGAGATACTTCTTTTCTGTCAAGACTTACCTCGGAGTGAACCGAAGAGTTCTTTCCTTGTAGCATGGACCTTCCTAGGATGGATGCACTGTGATCAATGCTTCTACAAGGGTCCGCCCATGTCAGATGACACCACAAGACTGCTGGGACAATACAACAAGCAGAGATACAGATACGGCGGTTTGCCATAAAGTCGGTGGAAGTTGTGTCCCTTATTCAAAGCTGTCCTTTGGTTCTTAAGTACATGTTTCTCTCTTTGAATAGGCTCGATCTCCCATCACCCTTCATAAAACACGGCTCTACCACCGATGTGCCCAAAGGCTTCTCAGATCTAGTGGTCGCTTCGGATGCTATTCAAAAATGCCTGGACCTCATCTTTATCCTCCAACAAATGGAAACGTGGCGACCACGCGACAACATCCTCTACCTCATCATCGTACTGGAGGAAAGTGACCAGAACCCCGATAGCGAGGATCCCATAGATAGGAGTCCTTTCACCGACCGGCCTCCTCCCGATCCGTTCCTTCAGGTACCTTCCAATCCGCCCCTCCCCTTCCTCCCAGATATCCTGCCGATCCTGCATCTGGAAAGGTCCACACTGTGTCTCGAGGAAAAAGTCTCGCTCGCTGCCGTCTGCCCTAAACTGGAAGGTGCGGAAGTCGTAGAAATCGTAGGACTCGCGGTTGCCTTCCACTTCGCTGAAATACAAGGCGGCGGAGGGGAAGTTCCGGCTCAGGATCCCGTTCCAGATGCCGTTCACCTGGCTGTTGGGGGAGTTGGCATCCAGGGTGGCGATTTCCAGTCGGATTACGGGGATGTCGACGTACTGATGACACTGTTTAGCACTAATGTAGGTATCTGTAAGGGAGATATCAAACGTACCGTCACACCGGCCTGTCCGGGCTCGGGAGTTGGAGTTGCCATGTTTCGAGGCTGATGGATCTCTTGGAGTAGAGGGTTTTCTTTGAATAGTTGAGGAGAAAGACTTGGGATAGCAAGATATCCCTCGTAGCTGGTTTGGTTTCTGTGTTAAAGAAAACAGAGAAAGGAAAGGGGAAAAGAAAAAAGAGGTGAAAGGTGAAGAACACGAAAGGCTGATATTAAGGAATATCAGTTTGGCCGAGAGAGTTGAGATGCTTTCATCCACTGTTCACTTCTCTATTCACTTCACTGTTCACTTCACTTTGTGTTATCATATCATTCACATTTAGGCCAACCCAGAAGGAGTCAAGCCTCAGCTTGCCCGCCAAATAGTGCGGTCTTCTAAGCAATTTAATGTGTTAAACAGCTGCTTACATGAGGTAAGTAGGTAGCTATGGTGGGAATAAACGATACTGAATCATCCTGGATGGAAGCCGGATGGAGAGTATCTAGAGATGAGTCTATCTTCATATGATAGAGTTATACAGAAGGTACATTATCTCGCCTTGGAGAAGTCGTCATTGCGTTATCTTCGATCGAAGATGAAGAATGCGTTACCAAGGACACAACACCAGTGGTACAGCCCTGGATAGCAACACAACCTTAAAGACGTTATATATCGTGACATCATCTGCTGCCTGATGCAAGTCCGTCATTGTTTCTCACTCTTTGTTGATAGCAAATTTTCTTGAAACAACAGTCTCAAGAGTGCAATCAATACATATCTCACAATGGGAAGGAAAAAGAAGAGTAGGAGACGGGTTCAGCGTCCCTACGGGCAATCGCAATGTTGTATCGCTTGTGGTGGAGGTCTGTGTTTTGCATTAGCATCAATGGTTTTCGAAGAGCGCGAGGAATGGAAGCCATTCTTAGATGAGGTAAACCGCCCAAGGTCTGCAAAGTCTGCAATCGTGAGGCCAGAGGATGTTGAGGAGATGTTTTTCCACAAGACGCCTTGGCTATGGACGGTTTTTTACCGAGCAAGTCAGTGTTGCCCCTTTTATGAACCGATTTGACCCCGTCTCCTTCCTAGCCGCCTCTGTTGTTGACAAGAGAAACGACAAGTCCTTGATAGACCGTACGTCGAGCATCTGCGTGTGTCTGGAATCACTCAGAACCAACCCAATGATTCCGACGATCCAGCCCCACGAGATCCTCAAGAAGCACGGATCGGTAGTGCATGGAAAAGCCCTAGCAAGGACTTTGCCCAGTTCCAGCCCATCAATATGTTAAATCCAGAAGATGGTAATGACAGAAATCGACAGATAGGCTATATCGTGCACGCTGTCTGTTGGGTACTACTTGATCGCGCCATTGGACACGAACTGGTAGAAGCGAATCTCAGGATGTTCGTGAACGCGGTTAAGCAATTCTGGAAGGAAAACGGCGAGATTTGGAATGAGCTCCCGCCTGAGAACGAGGACCCTTTTTACGCCCGGCTGACGCGCCTCGTAGAAGAAGAGCAAGGGAAGGAACATGTTGAAAGTAAACCGGTGGATATCTTCCAGAACCCCCTGATTGTGCCTGAGATACGATCATTGGTTGATCAAGCTGTTCGAGGCCACCATGACGATGGTGCTTGTTCACGACAACCGCAGCAGACAGCAGCATTCGATGTTCCCCTTGAAATCGCCGTGATGATCGTCAATACGATTTACGACGATATCAACTTCAATCAGGTCAGCATCGACGATATACGAAAAATGCTCACAGCTTTTCGATGGAAGTTGCCGGACTCGTACTGGCAGAGCCGTTGTAGGAAAGATTTAATCTTCGAATATGAAGATCTGTTTCGATCGGACAATCAGTCGGTCGACTGGCAACTTATTTGTCTAGGGACTGAGGAGCTCTTCCTGCAGGACGGCTGGTATGATAAAGGCGGGTTGAGAAACCGTCACCGGATTTTACAATTGCTTCAAAGTATTAAGACGGCTTTCCTAGAGAAGCTCGAACAACCGGAGTGTTCTTGAGATGTAGGCGGAGATGTATCTGTCCTGGAGGGCAGTCCCCAAAAGTTGAAATAGGGTTCATTTTTGGTTCCGTATGGTGGATAAGCTATTTTGAATATTATTTCTTCCAGTTATGTGTTTGTTGTCAATCGTTGGATGGTTTCAAAAAAAGACGTTAAAGGGAGTTTGTTTTGAGCAGGAGCTGGCGGTGGAATGTGCTTTGTTGTCACTGTCGTTCGCCGTATTCAATTCAATGCGGCCAAAGCCGTCGCTCTCGCAACAATCACCGTCATCCTCCAGAGTAATAATAAAGGTGCCTAAAGAGAGGGTGTTTCTTCTTCTCCCTCTCCATATCCTGAGCTTGTCAAACAAACCTCACCATCGCACTCGTCAAACCTTCCTGTTATATATCTCGAGGTTCCCCAGCACCAGGCACGGAGTAACAAAGAGAACCCCACCAAACTAGCTTTCAAAGAAGAAGTCAAAAGAAATCTCGATAGCCGTTCATCCTAAAGACAGACACAACTTTCAAATCCCGTTGCCTCACAGTTCCCCAGATCTTCACAAGTAACCAACCCTCGCCCGCCTTCTCCAGCTTGGTTTCCTTGGTTGTGGAGAACTGAAACTCGGTCCCCGACGACCTCTCGTGGTGGAGTACACAGTTACCCCACACACAAAGCGCATACACGGAGTGACACGATTTAAACAAAGAAAAGACCAAACACGCGATCTAATACTCTCTCGCGACAACACACCCGCACACCGTTCGCCAACATGGCATCCTTCCTCGAAGACCTCTGGTCCAGCATCTTCACCCCCGGAACGACCCCAACCCTCCTCAAAGCCACCAACGCCTCCTTCGCCGCTCTCCAAGCCGTCCTCTTCGCTCTCCTCCTCGGAACACATAGCATCCACTTCGTCATCTTGTCGTTCCTCTCAGGCGCCCTGTGGTGGTCGATAAACTGGTTCGCGACCGAGTTGCAGCAAGTGAGAGCGAAGGAGGCGGCGGAGAAGAAGAAGGAGAAGCAAGAAGCGGAGGGGAAGGAGAAGAGAAGAAGAAAACGGAGGACTACTCCCGGTGGGTTGGGTAGTGGGGAGAGCGAGACCGAGACGGAGAGTATTACCGGTGGTGGAGGGGAGGGTGAGGAGGAGGAGGAGGCACCGCCATCGGAACCGGAGGTCGTGGTGGCTTCGGGTGCGGGTGGCGCGTCTGCTGCGGGATCTGATGATCCTCCGTCTATCTCGTCGTTGAGTACGTCGCCGCTTGCGAGTGATAGCGAGTTGAAGAAACGGCGTAGCCTGGCGGAGAGTTCGGGGTATATCAGTACCGATAGCGAGTGGGAAAAGGTTGATGAGAAGGAGAGGTAGGGATGTCACTATGAGAGGGACATATGGAATACACATAGTGTATACGTATACGCTCTATTCTACGGTGTATATGTCCAGGGGAGAAAGTGATCCCTCCGGAACGGGCTACAGCGGTTACGTTTGCATACAAGATACTATTTATTCTACATTTCTTTTTTGGTTTCGAGCAGCGAGCATATATCATACCTTTTTATTCCCCCTCCCGTTTTGCTTATTTCCCCCCTCTTGCTTTTTAGTTCAGTTCCCCAGTGCCCAGATATCCCGTTGTTGTTTACCTCTTTGTTCGATCTCAGATGTGCCAGATTACAGCTTTTATTGACTATTTCCAACGTTATTTGTTGGAGACTAGATAGATAGATACCAGGTAGATAGAATTAATCTTCTAAGAGATATTGATTATTGATATAATTTCCTCTCATCTTCGTAAAGCTCTTTGGTTTCTCTTCTGCCGTCCCCGGGGCGGCCATGTTCAAGATAATCTTATAGTCACGTGATTTGGCGATTTGGCGCATCTCCGCGCCGGCGGATATCATAAACGCGAACTTCATCGTATTATTCTTCATTTTATATTGTCGAAATCTCAACGCGGAAGGAACAGAGAACCTCAATTAACAATCGGAAAGACGTGAGATATTCATGTGTCTATCGTTCTAAGCAAAGCTTAATTTATTTGTTGCTGATGCTTTGAATGTGGAAGAATACCTCATCTGAAAGCCTTCTGGAAGCATTGCCCCTTTATCGAATCCAGATCATATTTGCCTTGAGGGGATATAAAAGTATGAACGAATAAGTTTAAACTGATGGAATGGTAAACGCTTATTAGTGGATGGGTCGGATCTCTGTCTTTCCATTGATTTTCTCCCGCTCAGTTAGAAGGGATTTCAATTGGAGAAAGAGCAAGGATCCAAGGAGGAATCAAGAAGAATCTCAAGCTTAGAAGCAAGAAACAAGGGCGAAACCCCCCGGAGAACAGAAAACATGATCCAACAACGCCATGTACCCCTATCCAAAGGCCGGAAGCGCGTTTTCGATTCCGTCTTCGCGCCAGCTCCGTTGGAGAATATCACACCAACTCCAGTCGCCACGCCTGTTCTGGGTTCGAACAATGTCCCAGGCCAATCATTTGGCGGGTTTGGTCCTGGAAGTAGTATTTCAGAGGAGCCTGTTCCTGAACAAGTGACTTGGGATCGAGCGTGGCATACAGCTACTAGCTTTCTATCCTTGCCGGTTGAAGCGTACAAAGATGTCGATGAGATTCTGGTTAATGTTAATGCCGACAGTATCTACGACGCTGGGCGAGACGAGGATGAGCAAGAGCATAAGCTGTTGAAACGGTGGGCCCGAGAATCCCCTCCGTCGCAGGAGGTGTATGATGCTTTGTTTTACATTGTCTCTGCGTCTTCTCGAGGTCAGATGTTGCGTGCAAAATCGAAGGGGTGTGATCTTAAAGAGTGGTATATGAATGAGACGAGGAGGCATTTTTTGGCTTGTTTTGCGCCTGTGTTGTTTAAGGTTTGTGATTTTCTCTCCTATTCTCTTTTGTCTCAATTCGCTTGAGCTTTCGTGATTCATTCTAACATATTATAGGAACTCGGGGATAATGATAAAGAGCATGCACTATTGGGAATCGTAAGATGTCTACAGCTGGTGCAAAGGATATATCGTACCCCTTTTACAAAGTATATCCTACCGCTGCTTGACCCCACGGATCATGAACCAGCTATAGCCGCGCTTCTACATTCCATACAAGCAATAACAACATATTCGCTACCCCCACGGAGGGTCTCCTCTTTACTGACTGAGGAAATGGTCGACGAAGCTATTATTATCCTAGGGATCCAAACTGAGCAAAGCGGTGATTCCTCCCAGAAAGATGACGGTGGTGGTGGGGACAGTATGGATCTCGATTCTTCGTATTCTACGGCTTATAGCGACTGGAAAGCAGAACCCGACGAATCGGCTCGTGCTAAGATGATGAGTCGATGTGAAGACGGCTCACAAGCGGCCAAAGCTCGAGGGCGGCTTCTAGGTTTGCTTCGAGGTGTACAGGATGTAGGGTACGGCGGAAGTCGAGGTCAGAAGGTATTTGCAGACGTCATGAACGATATGATGTCCTTGTTTATTAGGTCGACATACTCAGGGCAGTGGGAAGCACCGTCCATTGCCACAAATCACCTGCGACAGTGGATTCAGCAAGTATTTGCAAAGCTGGTGGGGCAAGTTCTTGATATTCTCCAGACTTCAGATGCGGGGACAACGGCGGATGACTCTCCCGACATCAGTCTTGGAGATGTGGAGAGATGGGAGGATATGGCCGTAGCTCGACTTGGTGCTCTTCGAATCTACGAATTATTCGATATTGTTGTCGAGTGGGATATGAGTAAGGGCGCGATCGAGGATCTGAGGCATTACACCACGGACCCCATAACTCGCTACTATCTGACGAGCTCCTTCAACAGCGTGCTTATTCAAAGACTGCTGCAACCTGGGGCTTCGACTCTTGACATTTTACGGCTTTATATCTCGATTATACGCTCTTTCAACCTTTTGGACCCGAAAGGTGTGCTTCTAGACAGAGTAGCGCGGCCCATACGGAGGTATCTCAAGGATCGAGAGGATACAGTGAAAGTTATTGTTGGGAGTCTGCTGGCGGACTCGGATGCCGACAGCCAGGCTGAGACACTCGCAGAGCTCTCGACGGAACTAACCAAGGCGCATGAACTTTCCCTACAGAATAACTCCGGAGAACTTGATTGGGATGACATGGAATGGGTACCGGATCCCATCGATGCAGCCCCTGACTACACCCAATCAAAGAACTCTGATGTTATCGGTAGCTTGATGAGTCTCTTTGACACCAAGGAAGCCTTTGTCAAGGAGCTTCAGAACATGCTCGGAGACCGTCTTCTAAAGAATACGACAGACTACGATCAAGAGATATCGATTCTTGAACTGCTGAAACTTCGCTTCGGAGATTCCGCCTTGCAGGTTTGCCAGGTTATGCTACGCGATGTCCTCGACTCCAAACGGGTTGACACTGTCATTCGGAATGATCAAAAGATGGCGACTCGGCAAGAACCTGCCCAATTCCCCGTCACTCCAGACCGCAATGTTACACGAGCGGATGCATCTGATGATGTTCCTCAGTTACATGCTAAGATTCTTTCCCGTCTCTTCTGGCCAACTCTACAAGATATACCGTTCAAGGTACCGAATGAGATCGAATCGTTGCAAGAGCGCTACGCAGCAGGATTCGAGTCACTAAAACAGTCTCGCAAGCTCAAGTGGTTAAACGGCCTGGGCCATGTCACAGTTGAACTAGATCTCGAGGACCGTCTCTACAAGGATGAAGTGACAACCTGGCAGGCGACTGTCATCTACGCATTCCAATCCGACGAAGACGAGCCACCCCTATCATCAGAACCTATCTCAAAGAACGTCTCCGAACTCTCCCAGAAACTAGAAATGACCCCCGCCCTCGTCCGAAGTGCCTGTCTCTTCTGGGTCAGCAAACGCATCCTCACCGAAACCCAGCACGACACCTTCCGCGTCCTAGAAGTACTACCAAGTGAACAAGGTACCGACAACGACGGCACCACAGCAGCAACAGCCACCAACTCAGGCCCCTCCGCATCCGGCAACCACAACAACACCTCAAACGACCCAAACACCAACGCCGCCGACGCAGCCGAAGCCGAAGCCGCCGCCGCCGCAAAAGAATCCGCAGACGCAGCCGCCTCCGCAAAGATGAATCTCTACTGGCAATTCATCGTCGGGATGTTAACGAACCAAGGGGCAATGCCTCTTCAGCGAATCATTATGATGCTGAAGATTGTGGTGCCGGATGGGTTTCCGTTTAGTAATGAGGAGTTGAGGGAGTTTTTGGCGGGGATGGTAGCGAAGGGGAAGCTGGAGATTGTTAGTGGGGGGAGTTATCGGATTATCACGTAGATATGGATATATGGGATAGGCGGAGTCGGGTTTTTTTTTCGTTGGAAGTTCGGCTTGATAAATGTAGATGATACCTGAATGCTTTTTATTCTATTACTTGACCCTTTTGTGTCTTCGCTTCCTTTCTACTATCGAATCGTGAATGTTTCGTTGTCTTCATATGTAAGCTATATATCTCACATGCTATATACTAAGATGAACCAGGAACGAATGACTATATAAACTGCCGTGAACAACGTGATAACGTATCCTAAACCCAAATATCTCTACCTTTTTACCCTCTTCTAAACGAACTGACTCCTAATTCACCCCCCACCCCCTCACCCTCCTAAACACAAACGCCCGATCATTCCTCAGCATAAACTCCGACCAATCATCCGTCAAGGAATTATAACTCCAGAACCCCCTCCAAACGAGCTTCGTGTTCTTCGGCCCATTCGTCGCCGTCGCGGGGTTCCGTGATGATGCGTTCGCGGAGGAGCGGAGGGTTAGGTGCATGGCGTAGGTGTATTTGGGGTATGTGCCTTCGGTTTCAATTACCAGGTCGCGCGGGTCCGGTGGGGAGGTGAGTGGGGAGATGGAGCTTGATGGGGGAGGGTTTGTGCGGCTTATTGGTGGTGGTGGTATGGGGGTTGGCTGTTGGTCGGATGTTGTTGAGGGGTCGGTGGGTTCGGGGGTGGTGAGGTGCCAGCGTCCGCGGAGGCCGTGTTTAATAGCTGCGGCTGCGACTGGTGGGACGGGATTTGCCTGCTGTGCTGCGCTGGAGGCTGCTGGGTCGGAGTCTGAGATATGGCGGAGGTGTTGGTTGTGTGTTGATGCTCTCGCTGCTAGTACGTTCTCCTTGCTTATGTGCGGTACTACATCAACAGGCTCTGTGCTTGAGAGGAGGGATATGACGGTCCCGTCGGGGTAGAAACGGAGGTAGCGATAGTAGGTCACGATGTGAATAGGGGTATTCCAGGAGATGTTTTGCGAGGCAGAAGCAGCTCCGGGACGGGTGTAGTTGACTGTGCTGATGTAAATTCCAGTGAAACGAATGCGCGGGAAGGATTGGAAGACATGGTTCCAGGTGTGTAGTGGCTTGGGTGGGCGTAAAAGTGTTGATCCCCGGGAAAACGGAGTACAGCGTGGTACGTGGGTATGAAGAGGTTTGCCTTCAATATCGCAGGCAAAGGAATAGTGCATGCCTCCGAATCCGAATTCCGGGCCCTGGCATAGCCGTTTCCATACACGCTGTTCGTAAGCGACGTGATAGGCGAAGCGTTTGCATACCATCGAGACGCGGGATAGCATCGCTGGATCAACAAGCGCGACCTGTCTGAGTATTTCGATGATTACCTCCGACGGAACGTGCGCAATTGGGCAAGGTGGGGGAGGAGTTCCCTCGATGATGGGGTCCGCAGGCGGGATGGAGAGGCTCGCGAACGAAGCTATCAGCTCTGCTGTAGGAACTACAGCGGATCCTTCTTCCTGTGAGTGATGCGCAGGACTCGGCACAGTAACTGGGGCATTCGATGGATTGTTTCCAGCCGGCTTCGAAGTTGAAGACGGGAAGAACTTCTTTCTGTACGTCTTATCAACACTAGAATCAAGCTACGATCGAGTCAGCCCGTATATTCAGAATTTATCTCATCTACTCCCATGTTAATCGGCGAAGGTTTACCCTGTACGCTTTCCGGTATAGACTTAAACTGTCTCCTAAACTACCCTGTTCCTCCTTTTCAACCGCCTTCTCAAAGTGTTCCAAAGCAGAACTCGGCTCCTTCTGCGGTTCCTTTCGGAAAACATCATCATCCGCATTGCTCAAGTTTAGTGAGGCCGTCTTTTCCACAATTTCCTCATTGCTCCCGAGTGGCGTTGGCTCGTCATCATCCTCCTCCTCTATTTTGCGATACCTCGCCTGAGACGGAATTGGTGGAGGTCCATGAGGCGCCGCGGCGGTAGATAGCTCCTGATTTTCTTTTGAAGTCGAACTAGTTCCTGTCTTGGACAAAACCTCTTCCCTCCATTTGTTCCGAAAAGACTCTAGTTCCGCATTGTCCGCCATTGCTCTTAGTTCGATGGGTTCAGATGTTCTCTGGTAGGTACCCTAGGAAGTTGAGAACTGTGAGGATAGAGGTTAACGAGTAAGGAATATCAAAAGAACTAGATTCTTCAACTTAATAAATAGATCGCCATAACTGTTCACCGATATATTGAGTCACAATGGCGGAAGCAATATCGAATAAACACGAATGTTAGAGAGTAAAATGAGCCCAATGATAGAAGATCCCCGCGAGATGTTGTCAGCTTGGGGAGATCTGATTAGGGTTCCTAATATCACGGGACTAAGGAGATTGATAAGATCACGTGGTGTGAAGTCAGTCTCGGCCCCCTGTTAACTCCGATTTTTGTTCCTATTCGAGCCTAGCCTCAAGGAAATTTCCGGGTCGGTCAATTGAAACGGGTAACGATTACCCGAAAGAGGCAAGCTTCCCCCCATAATTAGCTTATCAATCTTTCACGTTTGAAAGAGAAAAACAGGTTAGGCCAAAAAAAAGGATTCAAGATTGACTCAGAAGAATCTTGACTCAAAGCGACATCTCATCGCCATCATCATACAAACGCATTCCTCACCACCGTCAACCCATTCTCTATCTCTACTACTGAGATTTTCCTCTATTGTTGCCGGCGGATAATGCAGAGGGCAGCTTGAAGATAGCAAGAGCTTGGGAAGATAAACCGGCCTGTGACCGCACAGCAGACAACGGGTTGAATGTCTGCTGTTTGGTCTGAGTCAACGCTTTCGGATGGGGACCGGTACACAGACGGGCCTACTGACGGAAGTAAGGCGCCGTGGGATCACCATGAAAAGTCGAATATGGCGAACAATATCGGGATCGGAGGAGGAGGTGCAGGTGGCGCATCGGATGGCCAGCAGATATCAGCAGGCCAGAAGATGATATCGGCGACGTGGGGGAGTATCTTGACTTCACTTCTTGGTAAGACTTGCAATCGTCAATTATCACTCGTATTCTCCGGTTCTAACTGTTTGGTATAGTGACGCCTCTTGACGTTGTCCGAGTGCGACTCCAGTCACAAACTCCAGGAGTCAACACATCCCGATATACCTCCAACGCCTTCAAAGAGCTTCCTCCTAATCTCGGGGTCACATCATGTTGTCGAGAAGTTTTTTGGGTCGGGGATAATGCTCAATTCTGTATTGTTGGACAGAACGGAGCGCCTACCCTGAGCCATTCCCCGAGTACCCTAGCGGCAGACTGTGCGGCCGAAGAAACCCAGCGAAAGACGTTCACATCTACTCTTGATGGCCTCCGTAAGATATCTCGACATGAAGGCGCTCTATCATTATGGCGGGGTCTCAGCCCGACTCTGGTCATGGCCATTCCGGCTAATGTTATCTACTTCACCGGCTACGATTGGATGCGATTGAATCACAAAAGCCCAATCAAGAAATACGTTCGGGATGGGTATGCGCCTCTCGTGGCTGGTAGCGTGGCACGAATCGCAGCGGCATCAGTGATCAGTCCAATTGAGATGTTTCGGACTCGTCTTCAAGCGACGTCGGGAGTGGGAACAGATCATTTCAAAGCAACGCTACGAGGTCTTCACCAGATGACTCAGTCACAGGGCTACAGCTCTTTATGGCGTGGGTTAACATTGACGATGTGGCGCGATGTGCCTTTCTCCGGCTTCTACTGGTGGGGTTATGAAACCGTTCGGAACGCCATAACAGATACGCGGCAGCAATATCACCATACCCATCTTCCTTCGTCGGCAGAAGAACCGGATCATTCCACCCGCCGAGCTGTCCAAATTCAACAGGACCATACCACCACTTTTGTGGATAGCTTCATCGCAGGCGCCACATCCGGCGCTATATCCGCACTCATCACCACCCCATTCGACGTCGGAAAGACACGACAGCAAGTCGTTCGACACCTCAGCGATGACATCAATCTCCTTACCCAGTCTCCCAATAAATCCTCCGCCTCTTCCGAAGCCTTATCCGCCAACATCAAAACTCTCTCCGAATCAATCCCGACCATACCTTCCGCTGTCCGGCCGGAACAGCTCTCCATCCCGAGATTTCTCCTGTACATCTTCCGCGAGGAAGGGGTGGCTGGGTTATTCCGTGGTTGGGCGGCACGATGCTTAAAAGTTGCGCCTGCGTGTGCGATTATGATTTCGAGTTATGAGATTGGGAAGAAGATGGCTCGGGATGTTAATGAACGGAAGGGGGTGGATGGGGTATAATTCTCATCACTATTCTCTCCGCGTCATCCCTCCCGTTTCTTTTCTACTGTTGTCTTGTTAATGGGAAAGGAGTTCTGTTTGTGTGTGTCTTACCGGGTTAGAGGCGGTTGTCTGGTTTTCGATAGAGAGAGAGCAGCATCTTTTGTTTGTCAAGCAAAAATCAGCGTTATGGCGCCCATGTCTCTTTTATCTTAATTTTTATTCTTTTCCTTTTGTCATTGCTCTCATGGCGGTATGCATTTTTCCTTTGATATTATCTCTTTTCCATACTCCCTCCTCTCTCCTCCTCCTTTATTGGGTACATAGGTGTTTCTCTCGAATGCTGGACGATATGTATGTAATTTTCTACCCAAAATAGAAAGCCTCGATGGATGCTTCGTTCGTCATACTATCTTCCTGTTTTCCTCTCCCCTTGCTGAAGGCGACACAAGCATATACATAACACATGCAACACAAGCATCCAGCAGCATAAAAAATATGAGATCAAAACATTTAATTAAACAGCTGTCCATCAGAAGAGTCAACATCCTCGCCGTCGATCCCGCTTACCGCGGCATTTTGATTTGCATAATTGTATTATATAATCCACAAAGCTTGGTGTGTGCGACTCGTAGCTATGATTGGGTGAAGGCGAATGGTGCAGTTTTGAACTTGTCCACATGACCCCCCAGGTCGATCAATTTATCTTCGCTTGGGCGGTTTGGTGATAGGTATGTTGTTTGATATGGGTGAGGGATGAGGGATGATGGGAATCACAGGTGAAGGGATGCCTAGGTTCGGGCTTTGTAAATAATTATGAATAATTCTGTTTCGGTGTGAATTATGTCTCTCACCTCTTCTGTGGACCGTCTGCTGTCTCTCTCTTCATCTCCCGGTAAGTAAACCGAACAAACACCTTGTGAAAGAAAGGAAGATGTGGGCTTTTGAGTTAGGGTTACAGAGCTGAGAGAGAGAAGAGGGTTAAAAATGCCAATTCTGAGCATATGATTGGTTTTTCAAGGGTAAATTTGCCACTTATTATTTTCGCTCCGACAGGATGAGAGACAGCCGAAGCTTGGAGGGAGGGGAAAAAAGAAATTAAAGGAGGGGGGAGAGAGAGGTAAGCTGTCGGGTTGGGTTTGGAGCTGCTGGGTTTAAGGTAAGCAAAGCTGGAGAGAGCTGAAGCTGCGGCTGCTTGGGAGCTGGGAGCTGACCCCGAAGCTCACTCAGCTTTGTTCTTTTCGGAGCTTGGTACGCACACCGTCGTATGTCTTTGGCTGTTTCCCAGGGGTGTTTCGATGATAATTAATTATCTGGCAACGAATGATCTGGTCTGACAGGATCAATATGCCCTCTGAGAGTGAGAGTGACAGGCTCTTATTTGCCCGTTTGGTGTTCTTCCATCGAATGGTGATGGGTGGTGGGTGGTCGGACAGGCGGATGGGTGTAGAGAGGACAGGGGACAATCATTATTTGTGCGACTTGTGCGAGATCTTGAGACTCGATTGATCGTGTTCCTTTCTCTCGTTTTATTATTGTTACTTGCTGATATTGCTTTGAAGTTGTATGTTTCTATCAATTTATCTCTGTTAGTCGGGGGAAGCGGAAAGAGGATATGGAACCGCATGAAGCGAGGAAAAGGTCGAATCGCCGGATAGATACCCGACGAGTCAACCAGAGCCATTGAGTCTTTGGTACCTTTTCGCATCTCGATCAACTGAGAGAGATGAGGTACATACGATGACTCGTCCATCGTCATTTTATTAATATTATTATTCCCGCGTGAGAGACAGCAACAGGGAAGAAAGAGGAAAATGGGAAAACCCCTCCTTGACCGGATGACCCCTCGATTTTTAAACTCCCTCCGTCGGAATAAAGAGGATGGATTGTTCTGTCCGTTGTCTTCCTCTCTCTTACCAACGGTCGGGGGTGGTTGAGTGGTGGGAAGGGGGTTGTGGATGGCCCATCGACCAGTAAGAGAGAAAGAGTCAGACAGTTGCAATCACTGGTCGTATCAGGATCCTCGAGTCAATCCTGTAGCTCTTTGATCCGCCCGGAAAGGTGTCATAGTGCTTGTGGTGCTTGTACCTCGATATTTCGTGGTCTTTCTGGAGCTCTGGGTAAATTGGTTTCAACCTTCAAAGAAGAGCTGTCATTGAGATTAGATAGAGATAGAGATAGGAATAGGAATAGTGATAATAATATACTTACCGGCGACAGTAACATCAAGAGAAAGACTTCCCTTCTCTTCTTCTTCTAAAGCTCCAGTGCGTGATAGAGACAGAGTCTCTCTTCCTCATCCCCCGCCAATCTTGTCTCTTTTGCGACCAACTTCCACTTTTGCTTGTGCGGCTCTTCCTCTTCCTCTTCTTCTTCTTCTCCCTCCCCCACAACTTCATCTTCAACCTCAAACCGACAACTTGCTCTCTTCTTCTTCTGCTCTTCTTCCTCCTCTTCCTCTCTATCTTCTTCATACTCTTTCTTACTCGTTCCTTGTTATCTACGTCTCTACATCTCTCTTCTTGTCTTTTACTTACTTCTCTTCCCCCATATCTTTCCCGAGGTCTCTCTCTTCCCTCGCCAACCCACCCAGCTTCTCCCCTAACTAACGAACTAAACTCCTTGACACACAAGAATAAGAGCATGTGTGATGATCTCCATCTCCCTGCCTCCGTCTCCATCCACAATTGAAATTGCCATTGAACCCGATCTTGAAGTTGAAGTTGGGTGAAGCTCTTCTTACACTCTACCTTTTACCCGCCGTCCCGCATTCCAGCAAAACGGTTCCCGAGAGCTGAGCTTCGATCTATCTACCTATCGACCACAAGCTACTAACGAGCTCTCTATCGCTCTATCTCTCTATCTCGCTTTATCCTGCAATCATCTATTTATCTTATCCTACGTCTCTCAACCCCACGTCAAAAAGATACGTTCATGAGAGAACAGATACATGATCATCACCATGCCTCCTCGTTCCTCTCTTACCGGCTCGTTCTCTGTCTCTGACGCCAACAATGAGGTTGTCTGTCCTCTCACCAACAACGACGGCTCCAATTGTCGCAAGCGATGTCTCGGCGTAAGTTTCATTCTTTGCTGTCTCTCTATTTCCCCTCTTCATCACCAGCTTGCGACAAATTCCTCGACCGGCCTCGAACTCGACGCTCACCCACACACACACCACAACGGAATGCGACATGACCTCCCAGCCACCAAAATAATTTATCCATTGTCTCTAACATGGGTTCTTCTCTCAATTTAGGAAAAACGTTACCGTTCCATGCAAGAGCATATCCGCCGTGCTCACCCTAGCCACTACATCCCAAAGCTCCCCGCGACCGAGGAAAGCTTTCAGCTGATGGTCAACACGCCACTCGACCAGCGAACTCATCCACCACCACAACCACAGCAGCAGCAACCTCCCAGTGCTATTAGAAGAGGTGCGATTTTTCCCAATTCCACTTCATACAATTCCCCGGAGATACACACAAAAATACAGATTTCGCTTATTTCCTTATTTTAAATGCGCCATTTTGCTGACCGACCGCTCCAGCCGACCCAAATGATAGGGATCCCTACGGAGCTGACGGGAGCTCCCCCGCAACCCCTCGGACAATTGAAGAGGCGCACCCGGCTGCGGCCACCGCCGCTGTAGCTCTCGCCCAGCTCCATCACCATCGTCTCAATAATTCTGAATGGGATTCGGAATTGGTAAGTTTTACGAGATTCCCTGTCATTGCAATACTTAATTTTCCTTCTCGGTCTCTCTTCGATTATCTCAAAAACTAATGTTAATTGATGCGCGACAGGATACTCACTCTGAAAACGACTTGAAACGAGAGCGCATGCGATCATCTATCGAGCTTCCGCCATTGCGCGACCACCTCAAGGGGGAATCTTTTACGCCTTTTCAATCACCTCGTCCACGGGAGCTCCTACCCTCCATATTAGCCCACTCTCCGCCCGGCCGGTCGACTACACTCCCGCCAATTCAGCGTCGCGATAAGCAAAGAACGCGCAAATCATCAATCACCCAGAGCGCGCGCAAGGCGAAACACGATCGCAATCGGTCTAAAGAATTTGGGCGACGACCTAGTCTCAATGATCGGAAAGCTTTATCGGCAGAACCGCAGACAGCGGCATGGATGCAGGGAAAGCGGTGGGAAGATCTAATCGAAGCCGCGACATCTGCGACTGAAGTAGATGACGAACGCGATCGCGATTTGACTCCGGTACGTATATCAATCGGTTCTCCCATTCTCGTACAGTTTTGGAGAATGGCATGTCTAATTATAAAATGTCTCCAGGTTCCTCATTCGCCATCCATCCCTCCCAGACTCAGTTCAGCTACTTCGGTGCCATCAGCATCAAAAAACCGGTCATCTCTACCTCCTGCTTTCCAGTCGACTCCCGGATTGCAATCACACCGGCCATTTCAGCCTTTGTCATACACAGCTTCCCCACTGCAGAAAGCGCTCACTCCACCGCCGTATGAACCCCACGGAGGACCAGATACCGATCTTGAGCCATTTCCGTCAGTCGAATCTTCGCTCGAATCAAACTCCACCGTCTCTGGCAAGAATTTCCACATGTCCACCACGGGCCTACCCAACTCGGTCCACTCTGACTCCAGTCCCGTTCTACCTCCTCACTCATTGAACAATCCGCATCCATCATCGCACCCACAGCAGCATCACAGCCACCATCAAGCGCATCAGCGTCAACAGCACCACAATCCACCTCGCCAGCCCCGGCCACAACATAGTCAATCGAATCCTCCACCGTTCTTCCGAGGAAGCGACGTCCAGATATATTGTGCTGCCTGCAACCGACCGTGGCTTCTCCGCGAATGCTTTGCCTGTACAGAATGCATCTGCGGAATATGCCGGGAATGCGTGGGTATGATGGTGGGCATGCAAGGCGCATCCATGATGAATATCACCAGTAGTCCCGGTAACGGAGTTACTGGCAATGGAGCTAGCGGTAGACCCTCTAGTCTCCCTACCCGACGAAGCTGTCCGCGGTGCGGAACGGTCGGAGGGCGCTGGAAGGGATTCCAGCTGGATTTCCGGTGATGTATTTCCTCTATTGTCTTGGTCGGTTTTTTGCTATTCTTTTCCATATCTATCTTTCTATCTATATGTTTATGAGTAAGATATCCCCGTGCATGTCGGTATGTTGAATGTTTCCCTTCACTCTATTTGCTTTTTTGTTCCCCTTGGGTCTCACGATGTTGATGCAAATGATTCGATTTGATTTGATCTTTTACCTTTTCCTTTTGGTTTTGATTTTGTTTGTTTGATTTATGTCTCGCAGTTCCTGCTACGATTTGAAGAAAAAGAGATGGACCACGATGAATAACGACCAGAGAATACGCCCCGTCTCACGAATTCGCGAAACTCCGAAAACTGAAGATGTGGTCTATGGAATGAACATGGAAAGCAGGAGAAAGGAAAAAAAAATAACCCTATTCACATTCCCCTTTATCGATTGACATTTTCGCAACACCCCATATTTCCAGGAGTTGATTCATGTCCTGCATTTTTCTTCCATTCTTCCTTTCCATTCTTCCTTTCCATTCTTCTTTTTCCTTTTATAACATTCTTGAGGGGAGGAGATACCTACCTTTTCACTTTTTTTTGGATCATCTACCACCCTACATATTACATATATACCTCGACTCGATTTGATATCTGAAGTCATCCGTGGTGGTTTTTGATATTGATGTTTATTTAGCTTTTATCATATACATATGACATACATGCATATATTTCAAATTTTGGACATTTTGGACTGGATTGAGTTGTTATATATTAGGGGTACCTTTGGTAGCTTGTGGAGGTTGGAGGCATATATATATCCACCACTAGGAGAGCGGACACTTCCCTTCCCTCATACTTTCATCTCTTCTCTTGGCCAGGAGGCCGATTTTTCTTCTAATTTGTTGAAAGCACGGTTTTTTCGTTTCATCTTTATTTTCCCCATCTCGACCAAGGACTTCGTTCTTGTCTCCGTCCACGTATAGAGCGTTTTCCAAGGATATGTAAACAAAGCCTCTGACCCTGTTCTTAGCCAAGCCAAAGACCTCAATGGGCACTTGACCTGGCCGTTGCTCGAATGCTAAGTATCATTTGAGTCCGGGATTCGACAATGGGTATAACTGCTTCGTACTTGACGAGAAGTCCCAGCGACGGGATATTATGACAGATGATGAGTGATGGAAGTTCGGGGGGCGAATATTACCTGGCTTCTTGTCAATTACTCTGGCCTTGACTGGTGCTGGAAGCGCAGACGCGCTCGTTGCTTGAAGCGAGATTCGGGGAAGACACATGGTTAGAGACAGGTCGCCGGGTCAGACACAAAAAGCTCACGTTTACTTTGTAAAGCCTTGGCACTTTTATTGGGCTCGACGTTTCTTCTTGATTCTAAGTGAGGCCGACGCAATGAGGTGTCTGCTCTTCCCAAGCCTCTCACCACCCACACTGCATAATTTTTGTCATGGTAAATGACTATGATTGGGTGCGATACTATATATCCGTTTGCCTAAGTGCTGTCATGGAGCCAGCCTTCTTTCTCAGCTGTCTTCCCCTCAACTACTCCGGCATTTATTTCCTCAACTTGGGTTCAGTCACATCTTTTATTTATTTCGTCTTCCTCTGCGAATTCACGATTATTTCGCCTCAAGAACCTACTGGATACACCGTCTACTATGGCGGCCAACCCCCCTCTATCTCATGGCGATTACACGGTCGGATGGATCTGTACCTTACCGCTTGAGATGGCAGCTGCCCAGGCATTCTTGGATGAAGTACACGAAGACTTACCCGTGCAACCGAATGACCAGAATGCCTATACTCTCGGAAGAATTGGGAAACACAATGTTGTAATTGCATGTTTGCCGAGCCGTGAATCTGGCATTGTATCTGCCAATACCGTTGCTATGCAGTTGTTATCCAGCTTTCATTCTATTCGCCTTGGTTTGACGGTTGGCCTTGGGGGAGGGGTACCGAATCTGAGCAGGGATGTAGATATTCGACTGGGTGATATCGTGGTCAGCGAAGAAACAGATATACATCCTGCCGTGGTGCAGTACGATTACGGCAAAGCATTGACTGGCGGCGAATTTCAGATGACAAGCAAGCTTAACAAGCCACCGCACATCTTCCGAACTGCGCTCTCCAAACTGCAAGCAAACCATATCATAGGGGCCGGACGATTCACGGACTTTCTTCTCAAGATCCAGAAAGTTTCAGCCTTTGCTCGTCCAACTGAGGAGGATCGTTTATATGTCGCTGAATACGAGCACGTCGATATGGACTCGACGCCTTGTGATGGCTGCAATCCCACAAAAACGCGACGACGTTCTTCCCGAGGCCATGATGCTCCAGTTGTTCACTACGGACCGATTGCATCTGCGAATCAAGTAGTGAAGGACAGTCGCCTGCGAGATAGGCTGAGCCATGAGTTAGGTGTATATTGCGTGGAGAGGGAGGCGGCGGGGTTAATGAATACTTACCCATGCCTTGTGATTCGGGGAATTTGTGGCTATGCCGACTCCCACGGGGACGAAAGGTGGCAGGGGTATGCCGCGGCGGCGGCGGCAGCATATGCAAAAGAGCTTCTTTTGGTGATACCAATAAATCGCATCGATCAAACACGAACTGTACAGGATACTCTTTCCGGTTCTAGGATGTAGCTACCTTTCCGGACCTCGTTCTAGTTCAATATAACGACCAGGATATGCCTTTCAGCCCATAAGGTTCACAGTCCTTTAGACCTCGCTGCTGTGCCTGTAATTGGAAATTTCTTGGGACGACAAGTCGAGATACAACACCTATGGAACTATTTACAACCGGCTTCCCAGTCACGAAAAGTGGCTATTCTTCATGGACTTGGCGGTATGGGAAAGACACAGCTGGCGGCTCGTTCTGCACGAGACCACAATAACGATTTCACTGCTATATTTTGGCTGAGTGGCAAGGACCGAAGCACGCTATTACAGTCTTTAAGTACTGTTCTACCCCGATTACCAGAATATTTCCGGAATTCTGAGGTGATTAAAGAAGAAGACATAGAGAAACAAGCTAGACATGTGTTACGGTGGCTAGCATTAGAAGGATAACTCCGACTGGCTAATCATTTTTGACAATATCGATCAATACTCTCCCAAGCACAGCGGAGTTGGCGATGGATATGATATCAGTGAATTCTTTCCTACGGCGGATCATGGATCCATTCTCATTACCTCTCGACTACAAAGGTTAACTGAGCTGGGGAAGTCGTTTCCGGCCCAGAGGCTTGAGTCTAAGGATGCGATTCAATTACTCTTGCGGAGCAGCGGTCTCTTAGAGAAGAGTATTGTAGGGGAGCTTGAGAACAACCCAGGTACTTAGTCACTGACAGATAAGCATTATATGAGATACTAATGTATACAGACACCCTTGCCCTTGCCGATCGCCTAGATGGACTACCATTGGCAATTGCCATCGCCGGCGCATTTATTCGTGAAACCGGGACGAGTACCACCCAGTACTTCCAGTATTACAAAAGATCTTGGCACGACTTGCAATCGCAATCGAGTGCTGGACGTCAATACCAGCACGGTAACATCGTACAAACTTGGATGATCTCATATCGGGAGATTAAGAAGCGAGACCCAGAGGCAGCCGAGCTGCTGCTACTACTCGCCCGCTTTGATAATCGAGATATCTGGTACGAATTAGTGAAAGGTGTTTCCAAAAGCCCTAATGTTCCGGCATGGCTTAAAAAGGCTGTATCAAGCGGACTTGCCTTCAGAGTCAAGATGAGGATTCTTATTGAATTCTCTCTTATCGAGACCAACCAACAAGGCGGAAGCTATGCAATGCATCCAGTTGTACAAGATTGGTGTCTTCACATTGCTAGCAGCGAACACGATGTGAATTTGGTTCAGCTGAATGAACTAGCACTGATATCTGTTGGATTCATGGTGCCTAATGGAGAAGACAGGGATTCTTTGAAACTTCAGCGGCGCCTGATTCCGCATGCAAATTGCGTACATCATAGGGATTGGCCGGGTGACAATATTGCGGGATGGCAAGTGTTGCATGGTTTAGGGATTCTCTATTCTGAACAGCGCAAGTTCAAGGAGGCGAAGAGAATATATCAGCAAGCACTGACAGGCTATGAGAAGACACTGTGTTCAGATCATATACTCATTCTTGGACTAGTTCATGATGTTGGTCTTCTCTATAGTAATCAGGGCAAGCTGAATGAGGCAGAGAAGATGTATCAGCGAGCATTGACAGGCTATGAGAAGACACTAGAATCGGATCACACATTCACTCTCAACACAGTCAACAATCTTGGTCTTCTTTATGATAAACAGGGCAAGCTGAAGGAGTCAGAAAGAATGTATCAGCGAACACTGACAGGCTATGAGAAGACACTAGACTCGGATCACACATTAATTCTCAACACAGTCAACAATCTTGGTACTCTCTATTATTGTCAGGGCAGGCTGAAGAAGGCGGAGAAGATGTTTCAGCAAGCACTGACAGGCTTTGAGAAGAGACAAGAACCAGATAACCCATACACTCTCAACGCAGTCAACAATCTTGGTTTTCTCTACTATCATCAGGACAAGCTGAAGAAGGCAGAGGAAATGTTTCGACGAGCACTCGCAGGTTATGAAACGGCATTGGGCCCAACCCACCCCGATACCCAGAGAGTTGCGGAGAGTTTAGAAGCACTAAGGCTCGCAGATGAAGAATAGTGTCTAAGCTTAGCCATAGAAAATAACTACCTTACTCTTCATATATTGTTGGTAGTGATCCAGAAAGGTAGTGATCCAGAAAATCCGTTCTCTTATGCCTCAGGCCTGAGGTGGAAGGCGAGTTCGCTAGTGAACAAGTCCATCTCATATATTTTTATTTTCTAAACCTCTATGCAAGACGAGGTCTGGGAGGAGTTGATAAAAATATAAATGTTTCCATTTTTGCCACAAGGGTTCTTCAAGAGAGACTTTCAGCTATATCCTCGGGTGGAGAGGTGGGTGGTAGGAGCTGATAGCAAATGTAAGGAAGGACCAAAGTCTGCCAGAGGCAAGAGAGAGACGGGGAGAAACGGAGAGATGGAAGGAATAGAGAGATGGGAGGGAGAGTCAAGAAAAGGTGATAGAACGGTGGAAAAGAAGGGTGAGAGCAATTTGATGATTTTACATATATACAAGTATAGAGAAGGGGAAATTGGGAAATGAGAACAGATATAATGAATATTAAAGGTCGAGCGTACAGAGACAAGAGGATAGAGAGGTAGATGGAAATGATGATAGAGATGAAAAAATGGATATGCGAAAATAGGCTAGGTTAGAAGAGGAAGTAAGAAGGAAAGGGGGAAGTCTGTTTGGCTTAGCTAGATAGCTATCCTAGCATCACACCCAGGTAGAGAACAGAGACAACAGATGGTTATATGATGATTAACAAGAGAATAATAAACAAATGACAATGACGCTCTCGTCTCAGCTTCCTTGTACCTTCTTCTCACTCACAAAAAATTTTAGACAAGCTGTAGGTGAACATCCAATCCAACAGGGAAAAAAAAGCGACAGCGAATAATGCGATGATGGAACCAACAAAATTTCTACCTGGGTATTTGGATGCGATTATCGAACAAAAAATTTCAAGAAAACGAGATAAAAAATAAAATAAAAACCAACTCCTTGCTCTTGCTTCGTGCTATCTTTGTTCCCTTTTTTTCATCTCCATGGTGGGCGGGTATCGGTTGCACTTCTTGATCCCATTGAACTCTCTCTTCCCGATGACGGTTTAGCTTGTGGAAGCAAACTCGTCCGTCGGGATGACTGACCGAGGGAAGTTCCCGGTCGAGAAGAGTGGCCAAGAGATGTCCCTGGGCGTGTTGTTTTCTTGGGATCATTTACGTCGAGGTTTGCGTTTCGAGGGAGAGAGCCACCAGCATAGCTCTGTCGGGACCTTGGTGCTGTGGATAGGGTGGACGATGATGATGGTGGTCCGGTGGTTGGTTTGCGAAGTTTGCTGTATGGTGGAGGGTCGGTGAATAGTGACCGAGACACGGAAGGTGATGCAGCACGGTCTGTGAGTCGGCTTCCTGGTCTGAGGCTGTTGCGATTGCCGGGTGCGGGTGATGAAGATGCCTCCCGGCTAAGTGGGCTCGGAAGCGGGATAGATGATGAGCGGGAACCTGCCGGGGCGGGTTTTCGGTGAGGAGATGGGGTGGTGGCGGAGAGAGGACGGAAGTTATGCCCGACAATTAGGTCAGAGGTGTTTGCGCTAGCATTCCATCTTGGCTTGTTGTTCGCTGGATCCGATTCAGGGGGAGGTTGGCGACGGAAACTGGGGGTTGGAGTAGAAGATGTATTCGATACCCGTGGAGACGGTGAGCTGACTCGGTTCGGGCTGGGTGAAGTGCGTGGTATAGACGACTTTCTCGGGTGATTGTTCAAGGAGGAGCTAGCCTGGGGAAGTCCGGAGTAGCGTTTCGTACTCTTCGGAGCAGGGGTTCTACTCGTGGAGCTGCCGCGTCTGGTACTTGCAGTCCCGTTCTTGCCACCATTGCTTCCTGACATGACAACAGAAGACGCAGGAGAGCTTCCAGGCGTTTCTGTACTGCCTGTAACAGGGCTATCCATAGTGGTCACGATACTCGAGACGGAATCTCTCAAGTGCTGGCTCTTGCTGAGCTCCTCTAGAGTAGTATCCATCCCGTTCATCTTTTCCTTAAGTAAGTCCGACATGGACTTCACGTCAGCAAGTAGTCGCAGGATTTCTCCATTGACTGTGAGCCGATCATTGACACCTTTCTGTATAATTGAAAGTACCCGTTCAATAGCAGGACCGTAATGTACTTTTTTTGCTTCAAAGTTCTCGATCCTCTTCGTCAAAGCGGCTGGACTGTTGATATGTGCCCCTGCTTCCAGACCCTCCTGCAGCTTACTGACACTCTTCTCAACGGACTCGCACATTTTTTGCGCTTGTCTACCTGCATTTCGGAATACCAAGACCCATCTATCTTCTGACAATTCTCTCCTGAGGGCCTCTGCGTCTAGTTCCAGCTTCTTGTACCCTTTCTCTAGCCGTTTTCTTCGATCGTCTAGCTCTTCACAGGCGCTTGGAAATGTACTATCTGCCCTAGACTGGAACATTGACAGCCTCATCGGAAGAAAATCTAGAGAGGCCCGAAGTGGCTGCATTCTCGCGAATAACGCCAAAAGGTTGGACTCGTCCTGAGAATTCTGGGCAGGTGGAACTTCTAGTGGTGAGCTCGTAGGGAAGTTGGGCGTCATGCTGAGTCTTGAACTTGATGGCGTGCGTCCGTTGGCCGGCGACTCCTCGACAATTGTTTCCAACTCGTTGATATCAAGGCCGTTGGTGTGTTCCGTTTCTTCGGGGACGGTCATATGTCTCTTCTCCTCCATTTCGAATATCAGGCGGGAGAGGTTATCCATCTCCAGTCCGACATCTCCAAGGACTACACTCCATAACTCTTCCCATTCCATAGCTAATTCAACCTGTGCCTTGACCTCTGTCAATTGTTTCCTGACACCAGCCCAGTTCTTCAGCGTTAACTCCATCTGTACGACGACGTTGTTCAGATCCTCGGGTCCAACGCTAGCGATATCCTCCCGTAACTGCACCTCTTCAATGGCTTTGACGTAGACATTGACGAGGCTCTCAAATTTGGTGACAGCTTTGTCGACATCCTCCAATCCTTCTCTACCCCCAGCTGCAGCCCATTCAACATCATCCTCTGCGTCTAGACCGCCCAAAACCTCAGAAGCCTTCTTGATCCATTTCTGTATCTGATCCGCAGCCCCTGCCAGTGCACGGACAGCTGCGGCGGCGGTTGAAATGTTGGCGATGCTCGCTTCCAGGGAGGAAGGTTGCGGGAGACTTATGGAGGTTAGTTGCGAGAGTTGGTTGCTAAAGGATGCTCGGGTAAAGGAGTAGATAGATTCTGTCCGTTGGAGGCCTAGGGGATTGAAGTATGAGTCTGTATTGGAGGAGCTGGACGGGGCTCGCGGGGAGTCTTTCGGTGGAGGAGGTGGTGGCACATCGTCATCTGCTTGAACACTAGATTTTAAATACTTTTCCAGGTCTGTCTGTCCTGGCGGCGAGTTGCTTGGACGGGGGGGTTGTGATTCGGCCGTGGTGGGCGGAGAGGTCTCAGCAGAAGGCATAATTTCTTCTACTCGACGTTCTGTTTCTTCTTGTCGTTGCGGTTCTTGTTCCTTCACTGCGTTATCTGTGTCCGGACCCACTGGATCAGAGGGACCAGCCTCGGATTCCGACGCTGTCTGACGATAGGGAGTGGGAGACGGAGACAGTAGTCTCCTTGATACTGGCCGGTTCGGGGGGGACGCGTCCTGCTCTCGATTCACCGATCCTGAGTTATTACCTCCACTCCACGCCCCACCTCTTTTCTGTACCTTTATCGAAAGATCCTGATGAAGACTGTCAAGTTCTTTGATATGGTCTTCGGGAATCCTACCGATCACGTTTTTACCCCGGGGAACCGCTGGGGCCGGTTTGTTGTTTCCTCCTTCTAGGAATTTTAGGCGGGCTGCGAGGGCTGGGGATAGGCGTCTTAGAACCGATGGACGGGAAGTGGAAAGGCGGCCGTCGTCGCTGTCGTTGTCAGGTGGATTCGTTGCCGTTTTCGTGGTTGTCGTTGTTGACGTTGATGTTGAGGTTGTATCTGATCCGGGATGATGAGAGTCGCGAGGAGAAGGGAGAGGAGTATTAGCGGCGGTCGTAGTTGTATCGGTGGTCTTTGAAGTATTCCTTGAATTTGAAGAACGCCACGAAGCCAACTGTGTAAACGAAGAAGCACGACGTAATCCTTTGGAATTTGAGGATGCAGGGGGAGCGGTGGCGGAAGAAGTGGTTGATAAGGAGGCAGCCGAAGGGGATTTAGATGGCATGGATACGATCTCCTGCTCCTCCGGCCTCGAATGGTGATGTTGGCTCTCGTGGTCGTCGACCGTTGACCAGGAAGAAGAAGAGGAGAAGGAATCACTCCGGTGATGATCTTTGGTGAAGATTGTTGTTGGGTGAGCTACAGAGACGCGATGATGAGCCCCATCACTATCACTCGTCTTCTTCCTTTGCTTTTGATTCTTTTCCTCTTCTTTCTGTTCACCACTCGGATGATAATAATGATAATGAAAGTGTACTTGAGAGGTCTGCCATTCTTCAACCAAAACACGACGAGATTCAACCCAGTGGTGTTCTACCACGCCAGATTGTGCCGTGGGTAAAAATAATCCGGATCCATGGTTGTGGCTGGAAGTCATTTAGCGATTATTTTTTTTTGCCGGGCGATCTGGCGTTAAAGTGTCTGTGTCCCGAAGATTAAATGACGGGGGCCCGTTGTATTCAGGGCCCTTTTCTGGAAATTATCGGTCCCTAGATCTTGTTTCACTTTGATTGCTATGTCTTTGAGGCCGGGAACTCGCTGTTGAAGGTGTTTTTAATCGGAAATGCTCTGACCATGCTGAGGAAGAAACCCAATCTATATCTACATATACAGTGTCATATTGACCGATAGCTACTGGATAATAGAAAGAAACATGGCACAGCCTTAATTGACTCGTAGGACAGACCCACGGCTCATCATCCAGAAACAATGGGGGTAAGGAGGCTGTTCGTCCAGTCCGTTTGACGAAAGATATGGTGGCACTCCAGATATATGACGCCAAACATCTGCTGGTCCAGGCAACGTGCAGTCAGATTAACCGTCAAACGGAGGAGAGTGGGCAAAAGAAAGAGTTGAAATGTAAAGGGTATCTAAAAACATGCAAGAGAAGACACACACAACGTGGTACCAATTAACTCGTCCAATTCGTGATTGCAAAAAGAAAACAAGAAAGAAAGGAAATCAAAACGTATCCCCCCCATTCTAATGCAGTTCATTCAAACGACCTCAGAGGTCAGGACATCCAGCTCGGATGGGACTGTCACTAACCGGTGGGAAGGCCGGTTCTTCCAATCCCGTACCAACTCTTCTCGAACTCCGGTGCACCAGGCTAGGAGAGCTGCATCGAATTTCTTCCACGCATCGTCGCTGTTCCCATACACCACGCCCATCACATCCATTTCAAGTTTAATCTCCCACCGGATTTCTGCTGCCTTAAGCCAATACCGTAGATTTTCCGCGCGGCGGTATGGTTTCGTAACATCTTCGTGAAACGATTTGATCTCCCCAAATTGCCGTTTGGATTTCTTGACCGCTCGATTATGAAGGCGAATAAGATCTCTCCCATCACGAAGTCGTTCCAGGAACTCGGTGGGGAGAGGGCCAGCCTCAGCAGTTGTCCAAGTTGGAAGTGGGTGGCCTGTATTCTCTAGACATTGAAGGAAAGCCTCCTCCCGCTCTCGCTCCTTCCCGGTCCAATCCCCACCGGTCCACCCCCAATTTGCTCTCTGCTCGGCTTCAATTTCCTCTAGTTTGCGCTCTTCATTCAACATGAATCCCACGCCAGATATCCATTCCAGAATGGCAGTCTGCTCTTCGTCTTTGAGTCCTCCGGCAAAACCCCGCGTAGCCCAGCGCTTCAGAACATCCAATATCCCTAAGAGTTCCTCACGTATTTTCCGTTCACTCTTAATCGAAGCTAGCCGTTCCGGATCGTCGTGAGACGTATAGTATATCCTCGCAGCGCGGATCGCTAGCGTGACCACGTCCAAAATGTGCATCCCCTGAATATCATGCCATTGCGGCTTGGCCGGAATCGGAGGATTGTCCGAAGGATCACCTTCAGGCTCCAGAAACTTATCGGGAATGGTAGGTCGCGCAGAATCAGCTGGTTCCTCTTTCGCCTTCTCTATTGCTTGCCGTACTTTCTCCAGAGAATCTTGGAGATCCTTTCGAAGAACCATCAAATCGGGAGGAGGCGGGATATAATGAGTCGGGACGCTGTACGTGCTCACCGTCGGCGGGAGCATCATCGGCTCATTTTCCTCGGATAAATCAACACCATCTTCTATCTCCTCAATGGGACTGTCGACCATATCTTCGCCGAATTGCGTTTGCTGCGTCAACATGAGTTTGGGAATCTCCTTCTCGCCCTTCTTGGATTTAGCCATCTGACCGCCTTTCCCATCGAGTAAACCCGTCCTCGCAAAGTAGTATTGAAGGTGAGCTATACTACCTAAATTCATCACACTCTCTCTGTTTTTGGCGGATTCCGCAAAGGTAGCTCCCTGTGGCCGGATATAACCTCGTCGCCGCGACGATGCTGAAATTGATGATCTGGCATCTCCCGAGTTGCCGGAGAAATTAGAAATCGACGATACGGAAGAGAACGTCCGATCTGGAGAAGGGCATGATGAGATGGCCGGCGTGGGAGATATCGACGGTGAGGGCGAGGAATCCCGAACTGGAGGGGACGTTGAGTGCAATGGATCGTGGTCGGCCATTCTTCTCAGATTGCGGAGAAGTCCAGTGGAGCGTTGTGTGAGTGAGAGAGAATTTAGGGATACAAACACAGATTATGGGTTGAAAAGTAGGGTATATAGAGACCCCCAGAACAAAGAACTGAAATGTCTAAGAAAGCTATCATGAAGACAAGAACAACAACGACAACAACATCGTGAGATTGAGTTTGTAGGAGACAAAGATGTTGGCTCTTGTGCAGAAAGGGGGAGGGGGAAACCACGGAACCAATAGCGTGTCATTTGAAGGGATTTACAGGGATTGGCACAAGCGGGAAAGGTACTGGCCAATAAACAAACAGGAAATACAAGGTTGACCAATGAGAGCGACGGATGGAAATTAAAGGGACCAAATTAAGATTACGCTAAGGAAACTCAAAAAGTAAGGATCTTGATAAGGCCGAAAGTCTATTCCGTAACTCCGGCTATCAATCTATAGAGAGGAGAATAAGGTACTAGATAGTTAATGAGAACGAGAGGAAGGCAGTAGGGGTTAGGAGTGTGTTCTTTTTATGGTTGTTAGTAGGAATTTGGTAATTCAATGGATTAGATATAAAAAAGATGTCTATCTAGTATATGACCTCCCCTTCCGAATGCAAGATAGTCTGAGAATAGCCGCTGAAAGAAAGAAGAAAGAAAGAAAGAAAGAAAGAAAGAAAGAAAGAAAGAAAGAAAGAAAGAAAGAAAGAAAGAAAGAAAGAAAGAAAGAAAATAACCCTAGAAGTAATCCCCCAACCTCAGACCACCAATGCATCTTGCAGTTTAACTTTGAGCCTTTGGCTTCTGAAGTAAGATGTCCAAATACTCTTCTCTGTTCCTCTTCCTCTTCATCTCGATATCAATCGGCGTTTGTCCATCCTCATCGTGCTCATCCACCCGAGCTCCATGGTTAACCAGCACTTTCAAAACATCTCCGAAATAGGGGATTTTCTGTAGAACTATACCGTGAAGCGGAGTGCGACCCTTCCCGTCCCTTGCGTTAACATCAGCTCCGCAATCTAGAAGGACCTTGACCATATGGTGATTCCTATCCCTTCTCGTAGCGATATGGAGCGGCATCGAGCCATCCCGGGCTCGTGCATTCACATCGGCGCCGTTGTTCACCAACGCATTAATGATTTCCACCGTTGGGCCGCATTGGTCGCGGACAATGTAATGTAGAGGCGTGTATCCATCCGGGTCCGTGACATTTACCTTCGCGCCATGTTTAATAAGAGAAGAAACGGCTGGAGACATTCCCTTCGATGCCGCCAAAAACAATACGGTCGTTCCTCTGTCATCTTTCCCATTAACGTCAACCCCTAGTTTCGCCAGAAGATCGATATTTTTAAGCAGAGTCTCAGTCTCAGTTTCGGGGAGAAGCACCGGAAACGGAGGACTTTCACGGAAAAAGGCATGATGTAGCAGATTTCGGCCATCTTTGTCTCGCCAATGGATATCAGCGCCATGGTCTACAAGGTCCTGATACAACCCAAAAGCATTCATCTTCATAGCAACGCAAAGTGGAGAATAGCGAGACCAACATCTAGAAGTGGCGTTGGCATTGGCACCGTGATTCAAGAGTCTCCGACATATTAAATATCCTTTTTTTTCTTTTATAGCGAGAGTGAGTGGAGAAAAACCGTTACAATCAACAATATTGACGTTAGCACTAAAGCTTAGCAGCTTCTTGATCATGCGAGGTTTATGTTCCACCGCCAGATGTAAAGGAGAACTATTCATTCCATCCTTCGCACTGAAATCAGCCCCCCAGTTTCGCAGCAGGTCGCATATCTTTTCATTATTGGATGGTGAGTCTTCCTCGTCGTCACTATCGTCATCACTGTCGTCATCACTGGATAGAAACTCTGCCGCGGAGCAACGAATAACAAGATTATGCACTGGAGTGCGCCCTTTCATATCCTTCGCGTTAACATCCACACCATGTTCTAGAAGGAGCCGAACGATCTCCGACTCTGCCGAAACATGGAGAGGGCTGTTACCGAGTTCATCTTGAGAAGTGGGATCAGCTCCATGGTCCAGAAGTAGGCGAACTGCTTCGATTGTTCCACATCTTGCAGCAAGGTGCAATGGAGTGGGTTGCGTCATACTTTGGGCATTGAGTAAAGCAGTTTTATCCCCTTCTCGCTCTAGTAGTAGCTTGACAATTGAACCTCTATGGGACTGTACTGCGCAATGGAGGGCAGTGAATTTGCAAAAATCGAAAGTAGTAAGCATGTCGAAACCGTCATCTAATACGGACGTAAGAAAAGTCGGATGATCGTGGGATATTGTCAACCGGACTAAAGATTTCGCCCTACTGTTGATTTCAGCCAGAGATAGACGGCAAGTTTTCGCTGACTGGTAATTTGCAAATGACCTGAAAAGATCCCGGATCGCGGACTCGATCGGGTCATCATGAACATTTGATTTACCCGGAATCGATGTTCTGACAATGTCTTTCATAGGGGGGTATTCAGCGGCCTTCACGACAATCCCTCCCAATAGAATTATCCAATCATCCTTATACTTCAGATAAACTTCATCCAGGCTAGCAGCCGCGCCTTTACTTCGAAGCAAAGTTACAACGGCCTCCTGATTGTATTCCAATGCAAACTGGAGTGGTGTCTTGCCATCAAAGTTAAGGACATCAAGTGAAGCACCATTCGCGATGAGGAGCTCCATAACTTCAGTGCGCCCATGTATGGCAGCAATATGGAACGGGGTGTTTCCCAAGTCATACGATCTGGTGTACTTTTTGTCCAGTAGAATTCGAGCGATGGACACAGATCCGTAGTAGGTTGCCCAATGAAGAGCAGCCCTAAAAACCTTCTCCGTTAACTGAGGTTCTGGCTCCCACCTGTCGAACTTGGGGAAATCTGCATCTTGATACTTTAAATAATAGTGCCGGACTAGCGCTTCCTGGTTTCTTTCCATCAAGATTTGCAATGCGGATGGAGTGCGTCCTTGGTATAATGGACCCAATCTGGCTCCATACTCCTTCGAAATCTGCTGGCAATATTCTTCACGAGATAATTTTGAGGTAACAAGCCGGACGACCCCGTTGATGTACCGACTACCAGCTAACTTCAAGTTATAGTAGTCTAGAACAGGCACAAAGTCTAGCACAGAGACGACCAATTCGGTGGGCAGGGATTCAAATTTACACCCCGACATGTTTGCTGAGCCGGGGAGTAACGCGACGAATGACTGACTTTTGTTAGATTGAGTTTGTAGAGATTTCAAATAATAGGTCGAATGTAGAGATAACGACGCGGTAGAGAGTTTCCAAAAGGTATTTTGGTAGTCGCCAGTTGTAGGTGATGTGGTGTGGCCTAGGTCTATGAAAAGACTCAGGAGTTTCCGGTGCCTTATATCCTACTCTTTTAGAACAATGAATCGTTTTCCGGCAAACTGAAGGTGGCGCAGGATATAAATGTGAAAGAAATTCACCTATTAAAGGGGAACAAATAATAGTGTGATTCGAAGAGAATATGTCTTTCACGAAAATAAAAGAGACTGATCTCTCAATGCCAGCGTCATCATCATCATCATCATCATATCATCACACTGTGATCGAACTCATTCACACTCACATACTAATTTCTATATAGTACGCGATGACTCATCAAACGCCTTCGATAAATAACAAATATGAAAGACACAAAATAGCTCGAGTCTATTTTCTTTCCCAAATTGTCAATGACCCGATGTTTTCCACTGCTTTTCATATTTAGGGTATAGTATCATCTGCCCACTTGGTGACCTGACCTTTCCTTCTCTGTTGTTTGGTCGTAAATTCTCCAGTGTTTTATCTGTTTGTTTAGGTACCCCTAACGTTTGCTGTGGCAGCGCATCCGTTCGAATAGCTTAGGTATGAACTTCATCTTAGTTCTCATCTCAGTTAGAAAATTTGAGCTCAAAAACTCTTCGGCGCTAATCCTGCGTGGGCCGTATGTTCCGCGATGGAATAACTGAAGACTATACCGCGCTCAGAACCCCATTACGTCCTTTCTTTCCCTTCTTTTTCTTTGTCTTCGAAGCGTGTTTCCTCTTAATTAAACCAGGTGCACCAACCCCTAGCCTCGTCCCAGAATTGTCCTCCTCTTCCAATAACCCAACCCATCCAGATATCTTGGTTAACTTGGCCTCATCCTTCTCCGTGACTTGCCCAATTTCCGGGAGATCAGATGGTCTTAGACTTGCACCGACCTGGGCAACGGAAATGGCATTTAGAGCGTGAGACCATGTCGGTAGCCCGTAAATATATTTAGTGAGATACGAAAGCCCAAGTAGTTGAAGCAAAATAAGTATGCTTATAATCGCGGTACCAGCAACTGTCTTGCCCGGCAGCGGAACCAGAGTACCTGCACCGTACCAAATCTCCCGTGCCGAGAAGGCGAAGGATGCTTGCACAGTTTGAGTCAGCATAGCCCTGTTGGTGATGTACATGCTTGCTGTTAAAGCTTCCTCGGCAGCATCGGTGTCGTCGAACCCATATATCCAGTATCCAAGAAGTGTCGCCAAGGCCAAGTCTGGGTCAGAGCGACTAAGGCCTCCCGGGATTGTACCTATTAAGGTGCAGCTCTGCTGAAAATCGTTGAATTTAGTAAATCCCAGGTTGGAGAACGGTATTCGGCCCTGTTGGCAGATCTGCTCTGCCGCTGGGGGGAACGTCCGGTTGGAGGAGTTGGACGCTACATAAAAAAAGGACTGGTTTCCAAAAAGAGCGATTGCAGAAGTCATGAGCGGCCCAGACATATTCAAAGAGGCGGTGCCAAATGGATCTGCCGGCTCCCTTGTCCAAGAACCTAATATACGGTCATGATAGGCTTCAGTCTCATCCCTAAAATGAGGTTAGTCAAAACAACGATCAATGAGTTCGCAGGTTGGAAGCTTGACATGCCATTCAGTTGGGGGGCCGTAACCCACACCAGCATATTGATTTAAGTTGTCGTTGAAATCCCTTGCCATTTCATCAGGCCCTGGCCATTCCTCTAATAAAGGGCCGTAAGCCTGCTGATTTCTAGAGTTCCCAAGTTCAAAATATCCCCTTGTTGTTGACGATTTGCAATGCAAGGTAAAATTCGCCGCGGGGTACGCCGCCGCATCTCTACGGTCCTCGGCATCGAGGAAGAGCTGTTCTGTAATATCTTGTCGGTTACGGCTCAATGTCCATGGGAAAATGCCGTATTCCCCAGGCGCACACACTCGAATATCTAATAAATCGTTCGAAAAAGATGTGCTGAAGGGACGCCGACCAGGGCAGGTGGAGGGAAACTTTTCTTGCGAAACCTGCTCACATTGGATGGAAGAATTTAGCCTCATGGCATGCTCACGGAGCACGCCAGTGACAGTCCCATTCTGGAGAGCAGTGACAAAAAAGTTCGGGCCTATTCCAATCTCAGGATCGGTCCAGTACTGAATCATCTGCCTGTATGAAGGATCGGCTATAAGAGTATCTTTTCGGTTGCTTATATATGAAGGATCGGGCCACAGATGGGTTTCAAAGTCATTGTCATTGAACGTGACCAGACTCGACATAACTTCTTGAACGATTCGATTCTGGCGGGTAGTAGCCAAATCTGCCGGCTCAGGGTCGTAACCTATTACGGTAGGGGGGTGACCACACGACTGCGTTGGGTCGTCGGCGCAAGTCATGACTGGAACAGACTGCCAGGAAACCAAAAGTTGTTGAACCGGATGTAGAACGGCGCCTTGCGTGAGCATGCATGTCAACTAGGTTCACGAGGGTATTGTACATCGTTCTCGTAAGACTTACTAATGGCGACAAGACATATTCCCCACCAGAGAAATGGACTCCCCATACCTGTTCCTGCGGTCCTTGCGGCTTCAAAGAGAACAGTTACATCGGCCCATCGTCGATCCGCCAATACAAAGGTTTGTCTCAAGCTAAGACTTTGACTAGAGTTTCTCCTTTGAGTATACACAACGGCTGCTTGGGCCAGAAGCGCAGAAATCACGGGTATAGTTGCCACACTCGCAATGGAATTGAGCGTTCGTATAGCAGTCACCAAGCCCAATATTGACACGGCTCCATTGGCCAAGGAGTCTGTCCGAGGAAGATACTGACTTGCATCCACTCCATTCAGAGCTGGCCGGCCGGCAACGATGCAGGTTAAGATCCAGGGTATAATCAATAGCGGAACATAGAAGAGGAGGAGATAGATCGTACGCCGCCTGTATCTTAATGTCGGATGTCGAACGTCGTTATCATCGTTCTGTGGTGATGTTTGTTCATATTTGTTGACTTGACCCTCATCTGAGGAAGACATCCTGTTGAGATAAGTAAATGAAAATTATCGCTCGAGTTGGGAATACAAATTCCCCAATGCGGAGGTAAGTTGGTCATGTTGGTCCCCTTATATATTTGCGAAGAGTCCAGCTATCCTTCCCGTCTGGCGCGTGGCTATTCCGGTTCCTGGCCTTGCTCGTGTTGCTGACCTATGAGAAAGGAACTCGGTAAAAAGTGTGGGTTTCAGCCTCGTTGGTGGTACACAAGGCTGTACTGTACACCAACGGCGGTTGCCAAGACAAGAAGGGGCATGTCGGACTGGAGAAGGCGCATCAGTGGAGCTGTTTAAGGCGTCCCACCGCTCGCTTGGCGAGTAACCCCCTATATCCAACCATATTCGAACCTCATCTCTCATTTTGTTGGTTCGGTACCTTGGAGTTTTATAACGAGTACTTCGTATGGGCGCTCGTCATTGTCATATAAAACAATGAAAGAAGTAGAATGGAGTGGGTAGGAGAATTGATAACTTCACGGGTGTATCGTAACGCTCATGACAACAGTATACTCATCATGATTGTTTTGGGGTTTCGCGGTCGCAGACTAGGATGCTGCAAGAACCGTCCGAATTAAGGCTCAGCCTTGACACAACCTTGCCTTCGGAATAATTTCACCGCCATTGAAACAAGGGCTTGCTGCAACAACCAACAACAAGAGCAGCGTCTTTCTTGATGACTGAAGCATCGAGTATCGTGTCTCCGAAGTCCAGAGCTCGAAAGTTGAAGAGAAACGAGATAAGCGCTAAACTATTCCCTCCTTGGACTAGTACGGCGGGCGTCACGTTTTTTGTTATCAAAATAAAGTATGCTCCAATGATGTCATCCGATTTTATCTGTAGAGGGAGAGGAACATAAGAGTGATAACTTCAACACCTTCAAAACCTGAAAAGCTCTTTGCCTATAAATTAATTTACCGGAAAAGAAGGCGACAAGGTAAATACCGATATTTCCAATTCAAAAGGCTCGGAAAGATCATGGCGATGCGTGTATGGATAATCCCAAGTTCATCGTCTCCTCCGGCGTGTACTAACCGATAATATGGCACGAATAGATCGCGTTCCAGGTTCAAGGACAGGTCCAAGGTGTGTGCTTATCCCGAAATGGAATTTTTTTTTTTTTTACAAGCAATGAAATTGCTTTGTTAATAATGGCTTTCTGGTTCTTCCAGGCGTTTTTTTCCGGTACGCATATCCCCAAGACGGAGACTGCCTCTTTTTACCTCTGGCTGATATAGGTACTGCAGTGACTTCGCACGGAGGCGGGCAGCAGAGCATGATGTAACAGGATGGGTGCGAAATACTATGGACGGAAATGTAAGCCCCTTGTACTCTTCTAGGGCAACCGGTTTCAATCCGACTAACTGACACCTTAACTAGGTGGAAGGAGAAGCTCAGGGCCAGGAGGAATCCGTCCAAAAGCTAATGCGGGATCTCAACAAAGGTCCCCCGAAAGCTCATGTCGAGAAGTTGGAGAAGTCGATAATCGATGCTTTAGAGGGGGAGTCTCGGTTCGACGTTGTTAGGTAAAACGGGATTTGCATAGTATCCTTCAGATTATGAGTCACCCGAAAAGGAGTCCCCGAGAATGATTTCAGATGCCGATTTCAAACCCCTTTTGCTGGAATTGAAAAAATGTCTCGGGGTTCCGCTTTGTCGTCCCCGAATCAATTCCGCCCGGTAGCTTATGTTAGGAGGCGTGGTTAAGGCGGAGCTCCGGGATATTCCGATCTATGGTCATGTGAGGAATGTCATGCTTTTCTGAAGAATTTGAGCTGTTTTTTTCTTTCAAACCGAATCTTCTTTCCACCGACACCAATAGATTTTGAAGTTTATGAAGTTTATGAAGTTATTCTTAAATGTTTCGGATATCTCAATTGCTCTCGACTGATACCTGGATCCGACCAAAATCTCTTGGCGCTTTCGCCTGATTTTTTAGAAGTATTCCTAAAATCAAGAAAGGGGCCATGGGTCACATGACGACCATCCACGAGAATATCCCGGACTGCTTTTTTTGGAAGTCTAGACTGCTGACTCAAGCAAGAAGAGATGACGGCATACTGAGCTTTTGAGTTGTCCGCGGACTTCCTGATACGAAAACATGGACAGCGTGCTAAGAGACTCGTCTGACAGGATGAGGTTTTTCTTAAATAATATATATATGAATACTCAAGTACTACTAACCCACTTGCCACTCTTCAAAGGATAACTTATATCTATATCCAGAGTTCGAAAGCTTGAGAACAAACTCTACTCATTCTTTGTTGATTCCCCCCTGATATACTTCCAACGACAGTCAATCCTGTCCCTCATTTCTCAATTTCCCCGCACTTGTTTTATATTGACAAGCTGCAATCGTGTCAATGAATCCCGCTACTTCTGGTCCGGCGAGGATCATTGCGTCGAATGCGCGCGCTTCCTCCATTACGAAGGTCATTTCAAGATCTACGATCTATCAATCTACCGCAACTACAGCAGGACTCCGCAGCAGCCTTGTTGTTACCCAGCATTATGGATCCGCTCACAAACAGAGATCATTCTCTACCTCTCCCAGTACCCGGATCAAGGAATTCTTTCCGCCACCAAAGACTCATCGTATGCTAGAAACCGGGACATCGTCGTTCCATCACCCTGTGTAGGTAGACCAGCAATTACTGTTGTGGATTTCCGACCTCTTCATATGCTAATGCTTTACGATAGGTACACTGAAAAGCAGATGAAGGACATTGCTATTGCCCATCGAGAGACAAAGAACTGGTCAGATTGGGTAGCTTTGAGTACAGTGCGACTGCTGAGATGGGGTACAGATATGGCAACCGGCTATCGGGCACCGAAGGAGGGAAAAGAAGCAGAAGCTTCTGCAAGGTTCGTCATGACTGAGAGAAAATGGTTGATCCGGTTTATATTCCTGGAGACGGTAGCCGGTGTGCCGGGTATGGTTGGGGGTATGCTTCGCCATCTTCGAAGTTTAAGGCGGATGAAGAGAGATAATGGATGGTAAAATCATCGCCCTTTTTTTTTAGACTCCGCCCTGGATCGTCAAGCTAATAAACTATTGCAGGATTGAATCTCTCCTTGAAGAAGCCTACAACGAGCGCATGCACCTACTCACATTTCTCAAACTAGCTGAACCAGGCTGGTTCATGCGTCTGATGGTTCTCGGCGCCCAAGGCGTATTCTTCAATGCGTTCTTCGTCTCATATCTCATTTCACCACGCACGTGCCACCGATTCGTCGGCTACCTCGAAGAAGAAGCCGTCATCACATATACCCATGCGATTAGCGACCTCGAGTCCGGTAAACTCCCTCGCTGGGAGAACCTCGATGCACCCAACATCGCAATCAAATACTGGAACATGCCCGAGGGTAAACGCAAGATGTTGGACCTGCTCCTGTATGTTCGCGCGGATGAGGCCAAGCATCGCGAGGTGAACCATACACTTGGCAATCTGGACCAAGCTACCGACCCAAATCCATATGCCGCCGAGTATCAGGATCCGAGTAAACCGCACCCGACCAAGAGTATCGAATACGTGAAACCTACTGGTTGGGATAGGAAGGATGTATTGTAGTGCGTCCTACGCTCCATCCCACCCTAGGGGGGTCTAGCTCCCCGTTACCTTTTACCATCAATTCCGCCTAATACTCTCCTCTCCGACTATCGAAACTCTCCTTTCTACATAAAGTTCTTCTTTGTTTTATTTCTGGTTAAAACGGGGATATTGCAGGTTTGGCGTTTTGGTTTGATTTTCTTCTGTTTTTTACTCATCGTCTAGGTTCTCTTCGGATATCAAAAGGGGGGTTTATAAGCTACCAGGCGCATGGGTCTGGTGTGCATAGACGAAGACGTCTGAAGGTTGATATTGGTTTGCGTACCATTACTTTTTTCATACTCCTATTCCCTAGTTACATCTGGGTATTTCATACGATTATTATCAGAGTAATTCATTGCTCATTTTCTTAAAAACTATCTCCGAATTAGGTCCCTGCAAGCACGAAATAACCCTGATTCACCGATCGCCACAGAATCACTTCGTTTGAATGAAAGGAAATCAAAGCGCCTCAGATCCTAATAACACCGAGTGCCCTTAGTAACTAACCCCATTCCAGTACAAATCTCCCCTACCAGCCATTGCCCTCGTGGTCGAAACCTATTCTCCATCTTCTCCATCTTCATCTTCGTCTTCATCTTCATCTTCTTCCTGGAGATGGCGAAAAGCCGCAAGGTACCCTTGTTCGGTGGGCAAATTGTCAATCTCAAAGCTCTTGACAAGCGCCGGAACACTGGCCTTCTCATCTCCAACCTCGTTGAACCGCTTCGAAATCGCCTTTTCCTTAGACTGCGCACCCCCAAAGACTTCGAAAACATTCGTGTCGAGATCGACCACATAGGCCCACTCACAGAAGAGTGAGTCATTGGCGAATTCCAGGTCGAGGGTGAGAGGGACGAGTTTTTCTCCCTTTACGATGGGTGCGGTTTCGGGGACGGCTTCTAGTTTCTCGGCTGTCGCAATGGTGTGGGGGGTTGGCTCGACTCCCGAAGTGGCGGACCCGGCTGTTGCGATGATGCTGAAGATACTGGCCCCGGCCTCACGCGAGAGAGAAGGGTAGTTCTGGGATAGGGCGCCGGGAAGCATGCGGAAGACGCCGTTGACTCTATCCTGCTCCCTGGCTTCCTCTTCGAGCTTCATGATTTTAGCGTCAATTTCCTTCAGCTCGTCGTTGGTTGGGATGTAGATGTGGTGTTCCACTCCTTCTTTGAGGTGGATGAGGTTGTTTGGGATTCTGAGGAATTTGAAGATGTTGAGGCCTTGGCCCTCGATGTAGCCGTCGAATTGGGTGTACTGTGCCACGACGAAGCGGCCTTTGTAGTAAATGCAGATAACGCTGCGAGTGCCCATGATGACTGTGGTTAAGGTGGTGTTGCTGTGATGAGAGCGTTGTGAGGCGTGGTGTTGTGTTGATAGTGTTGATGAGGAGGTAAGATGTGAAATTGAGGTGAATAGAGAGTTGAGTTGATCGAACCCTCTTAAATGCCCTTAGATAAAAGGAAAATATCTGTAGGCACTGGACGTCAGTGATCAACTTGCATGTGGCTGCCTGGATGAGATATACCGTTGGTTGATCAATATATCTCCTGGCGCTTAAATGTGTTTCATGTGCTTAGACACAGTAGTTGCCATTGAATGATCAGTGGATGGTGGGAGTCAAGCTGAGAAAACTGAGAAAAAACTATTTATGTTGAAACAGACAAAGAATGGTGTTCTCATGAAATACCCCTCGTTCCGTTTGCTTGTTGATAGTTGATGAAGTGAGGTCAGATGAAGCTTCAGGAACTTCGGTTCAGCCCGGTTGATACCCCCTTAAAAAAGCACCAACACATTGTCTAAAGGCTTCAATTGCCTTTTCAAAAGACTCAATTTCAAATATAAGTTAAAATGTGTTCTTACAGACGTACGGATTTTGTTTTTTAAGGCAAGAAACTGGAAAGACAATAGCGGAACGGGCTAGTAACCAGCTGAATAGGTACTACACTGGGCTCGGATAGTCGCCACTACTGGTCGCTCTCAATTCTGCGAAGGGGCACCGGGGGGAATGATGACTGCTTCTAATCCCACAGATGGAGAAGATTAAGCATGGGAGTTTTAGGATTGAAATTTAAATGGAATTGCATGATCGAAGCATTTCACTAAATCCAAAGCTAACACATGCGTATGGGGCAAACGAGAGTAACGACGGGGCTTTTAAGAGAGACGAAACAAAACAGCATCCCCCGCTTCAAACGAATTTGCTAGTAAGCTCCGTTCGCTGAGCAACAAAATATCTGCATAAAGATTAAAGGAGTACACAAAAACTCGATGAAATATTTAAATTGGCGAAGAAAAAGAAAGGGAAAAGAGAAATACAGAGCCAAGATCTTAAACCGATATATCCGTATTCCTGAATACTCCTCCCTCTTGTTGTTCAGATACCACAGGGGACCTCAGGTCTTCCAAAAACCGAATTACTAGCCGATGGTTAGCATAGGCGGCTAAACTTAACGCAGTATGGTCATAAGGGTCTCGAATCCAAGGGTCTCCTCCCTTTTCCACGAGGAACTTCACACAGTCCAAAGATCCAGTGAGTGCGGCGAAGTGAAGAGGGGTGCCCAGTCCTGCTCTGTAGTTCATGAGGAAGTCGTCGGGACAATCTTGATCCAACAACTTGTTGATTTTCATGGCGCTCATCTCTGGATTCTTGTCGTATATGTATTTCAAGCCCTCCAAACGGTCTACGCTTTCGCGCTTTGCGGCATAGTGCAAGAGTTGGCCGTAATTGACTGAACCCCCATAGCTGAATAGTATCTTGATAGCTTCAAATGGAGCCCCTACAACGGCATAAGACAGCGGGGTGCAATCGCGGATGTCGCATCTTTTATTTGGATTGGCGCCGTGCTTCAAAAACCATGTAAGCAGCGGTATGTCGTAGCAAGCGTACCTAGGCTTCATCAGTCAACTGGATACAGCTACAAAGAATCTGGTGACAATTAGGTACACGAGTGCTGATGATCTAAGTCGATCGACATCGGTGTTGATATCCCAACCACGACTCAGGAACAACTCGAGGACCTCGTAGAGTTTCAGTTCCGTCGCAATAACGAAGTGCCCGATATACAGTGGTGCCCCTTGATCTAACAGCTTAATGACATCGTCAATGCTACCATCAGTAATAGCAATGCGGATTTCTTTCGTGAGGTTTCTCATTTTTGCTTTGGGAAAAGAAAGTTGCAAAAGGACATAACGGAGCTATAGACCACTAGGCCAAAAGGAAAGATCAATCCTAATGACCCTTTGGGTCATATGGATCTAAAGGCGGTAGGTTCCGACAGGAAACAAGTCGAAAACATAGCGATGGAAGTCAGAGGAGGTAGTTGATTTGACGGAACCCTTATCAGGTGAAGTCTTTGTCAACTTCCTCGCCCATATTGGGGACTTTTCCGTAGTTCTATCCTTATATGCAAAGATTATAGCTGTAGCGTATAGTCTCAAGAGACATGTTATAATTTTACATCTCCATATCACTACCTGTACTTTGATTAAGGACCAAGTGATGATGGATGGAGTTGTAGAAATAGTGACCGAAAGCGGTATAGCGCCACAAGATCCAAGCCTCGGGAACTTTTTGTTCCCCTGAGACAACTTCATGACAACGGACAGAAAAAAGAAGAGCAACAAGGCGGGAGTAGGATAATGCTGGCGTTAGGATGGGTTTTCTATTCTGGCTCAGGAGACTCTACTCTCTTGACACATTGGACACTCGCTTCACCGTCTCATCCACAACTCCATTGAAGGTCGCCGGGGATATCTCAGCTGAGCGGAACGACTCACCAGTCGGAGCGGGAACCAGGACTGTGGGCAGCGGAAGCGGAAATGGGGCTACTCGGCCGAGATGGAGGACGCTCGAATTCATCACATACTATGCAATCTTGTCCGTTGCGGTTCCGATGATGTTTAAAGCCGCGATTGAGGTTTCCCAAGGTACACTTCCATAGTTATAGAGCCTCGAAGAATGGCGACAGCGAGGAAGATGACAGCCATTGTGAGATGCTGACTGATGTGTCCTTCTTTGCAGAGACTCATCCAAGCTATTCAAGCTATGTTGAACTACTTTCTCCAGGATGGATACCCGGAAGGCGTGTTGTAGGTTCCCCCTCCTGAGATCTGCATCGACATTACTTGGATATAGACTAACGCTTGCCATGTTTTAACAGGATAATTCGGACAACCAGTATTCAAACTTCCGCGACAACATCCCGTATATGCTTTTACTTCTGATCCTTCACGCTTTCCTGCGTCGGGCCTACAACTTCTATTACCCCGTTGAAGATGCGGCAGCCGCGCGCACCCCGGATACGAAGATCAAGAGCGACATACCACCGCGATCGGCTGCTGCGGCCGCTGCAGATGGACGACAAGACCAACGTGTATCGTTCGACCTATACTTTGCGTTGTTTCTCTTAACCGGTCTGCATGGCATATCCGCACTCAAAGTTCTGCTCATATTATACATCAACTACAACATTACGGCGAACCTCCCGAAAAAATATATACCTGTGGCGACGTGGGTATTTAATGTTGGAATATTATTTGCGAACGAGCTGTTCAATGGGTACCAATTAACCGCAGTTGCGGAGTTTCTCTTTCCGGTGTCAGACTCTATTTCTTCAGAAACCCTACCGTCCGTTGTCGCTTGGGCGAGATGGCTAGATGGCCTCGGTGGCTTGATTTCAAGATGGGAAATCCTTTTTAACATTACCGTTTTGCGGCTTATCAGTTATAACTTGGATTACTATTGGAGTCTGGACTATCCTTCCAGTAGCCCGATCGAGGTATGTCAAGACACCCGAATGCATCCTCTCATTTTTCTAACCTAACGCCCTTAAGAAGAAGCAACTCGACCCCTCAGCACTCTCTGAAAGAGACCGTGTATCCGTCCCTGCGCACCCCACGGCCTTTAATCTCCGTAACTATTATGCATACACGCTCTACTCCCCTCTCTATCTCACTGGGCCGATCCTTACCTTTAACGACTACATATCCCAACAACGATACCCTGCCCGCTCTCTAAATCCAACCCGCATTTTTCTCTACGGGGTCCGATTCCTCCTCTCTCTTCTCTGCATGGAATTACTCCTCCACTACATCTATGCCGTTGCGATCTCGAAATCATCCCAGGACTGGTCATTGTACACCCCGTTTCAACTGAGCATGGTTGGATTCTTCAACCTGCACATCATCTGGTTGAAGCTCCTTCTCCCATGGCGGTTCTTCCGGCTCTGGGCTCTAATAGACGGCATCGACCCCCCTGAAAATATGGTTAGGTGCATGTCAGACAACTACTCCGCCCTCGCCTTCTGGCGTGGCTGGCACCGCTCCTACAACCGCTGGATCGTCCGCTACATATACATCCCTCTCGGCGGCATTGGAGGCGGTAGCCCGGGCACCAAATCCGCTCCCAACAAGTCTAGCAGCAGAAACTCCTTCCTGACCATAGCTCGCGCCATCGCCAACTACCTCGTCGTCTTCACCTTCGTAGCCCTCTGGCACGATATCAACCTCCGCCTCCTAATGTGGGGTTGGCTAGTCACCTTCTTCTTCCTCCCCGAAGTCCTCGCAACCATGCTCTTCCCACCCCATAAATGGCGCTCAAGCCCGAATGTCTACCGTCTGCTCTGTAGTCTTGGCGCGGTATTTAACATCGTCATGATGATGGCTGCGAATCTGGTTGGGTTTGCGGTTGGGTTGGATGGACTGAAAGGGTTGCTGGTTGGAATATTCGGTTCGTACGCCGGGTTGTCGTTTATGGTTTCGGCGTTTGTGGCATTGTTTGTGGCTACGCAGGTGATGTTTGAGATTAGGGAGGGAGAGTTAAGGGCTGGGATAAGGTTGAAGTGTTGATTCTATCCGTTTTTCTAAGATTTTTATTTTATTTTATTTAAATGCTTCTGGGGTTCTTCGGGGGTACAGCTTGCTGTATACATACGTCTCTTCGAATTGCGTCTTTTAGCTGCCCTTTTCATTTAGATAGAGATTTATATTAGTAGATAATGATAAAGTATAGTAAAAAGATATCAAACGTATTGGGTCGGAAATATAAATTCCACTTTTGTTCACGTCAAGTACGTCTTGGACCGATCATATCACAAGTAGCTGTAGGCTCAGCTGCTAAGACTATTAGAATACAGGAATGGAACTCTCCATGGTAGGTAGTATGGGCAAGTTTAAAAAGCTTAGAAAAAGTCAAGCTAATAAAGAAACATGGGTATCTCATTGAATCAAGCCTCCAGGATATTGCGCCTCCCGCCATCATAAATACAACCCAGAGAAAAAGAAAATAAATATAGAAAACGACAAGGCCAGAGATTGACCTAGTAAAAAGACCGACCTCTCCTTCCACTAAGCATAAAACCTATCACACCTCGTCTCCTCATGAACCTTATAACAATCCAAACCACACGTCCGTGAATGACACTTCCGGCACCGAATCCCACCCCAATACCCACATATACTGCAAAACTGCCGCTGAGGAGGCGCCCTACCAGACGCGCCAGCTGTTGGTGGCTTTGCTCTGGAAGCGTTGTATGATAACGGAGGTTCGGAGAGGAGGGCTTGCATGATTCGTTCTGATGGGGCGGCGGGGATGTAGGAGCGGAGGAGGGGATCTTTGTCGAATTCGGAGTGGATGAGTCCTTGAGGTTCCTCTGACGGGACGGGTGTCGTATCGGTGGTGGTTGTTGTAGTGGTGGGTTGAGGGGCGTCTGTCATGGGAGTAGAGACTCCTGAGGATGGTGGGACGGATGTTGTAGTTGCTATAGGTAAATGCTTTGCGACCTTTGCGGTTGAGGGACGCTGGGTAGAAGGTGTAGGTTGTCCTTGAGCTAAGGCAGCTTCTTCGTCGTCGAGGTAGTTCCGAAATGTCTTTTGCGACATCAAGATTCGGCGAACGTTCGGTGTGATTTTACCCCTCGTGCCTTGTTCCCGATAACAAGTTAGCATGCACTTGAAAATAAAATGCAATCTCAGAAGCAGGAAAGCTCAGCTCCTCTTCAAACATACCTCTCGATTCCTGCTTCTTTGCCGGAATGGGTATATGCACATCCCGATGATTCTCACGATCAAGTTCCGCAAGGTGCCTCACTATCGCATTATTCTGTCTCGACGTGATATCTGCCCGTCCACTAGCTCCCAGCTCCCTCGCGCCTCGCTTCCGCACACCGGACGGCTTGATGGCAGCTTTGGAAGGGTCGAATCTTGTGTCGGGGACGTAGGCCCATCCCGGTGTGGCGCCGGTCGTTGAGTTCGGGAGAACTTCGATTTGAGGCATTATTTAGGATGGATTAGTACTGGAGTTTCCGGTAAATATAGTGAAGCAGCCGATTTTCCCATATTACACATCCGTAGAGAGACCCAATGTTATACGTTGAATGTCCGTAACTGTTGATCCAAAGACAAGAAAGTTGAAGCTTTCGCGATAAAGAATGTTTGCTCAGTTTGCACCTCATATTTCACATTGGATTACTAAGCAAGAGAATGAATATCTTAAAATGCCGTATTGACGGGCTATTTATTGACCTAATAGAATATAATAATGGGTTCGGCTCGAGTAATGTACATTCGTTCCCCCTAGCTGTTCCCTTGGGAAATATAACGCCAGACCCTCCCATACCGATAGACTTGAACTCCGAAAAGTAGCGAGTGGTCAAAAGAACGGCAAATAATAATGCGGGTATTTTAAAAGAGAGAAGGGGAGAGACGGGAAGGGACTCTCAATATTACGTTGAACCAAAGACGGCGATGTAGCGAAGAATGGATGTTGTAGTTGCGGCGGTTTTATCTGGTGAGTCTAGCAATTAAGGTCGAAAGTTTGTGGATTGCGGGAGGAGACAGGAATGTAAGACGCTAGCCCGCTGTCTCATCTTTTGCTGCTCGTCAGGAAAATTTCCTAGCATGGCTCTGTTAGAAAGTATCAATGTGTCCAAGAGTCAGGGAAGAGTGGGATGGAGGAAGTTCCAAGGAAAGAGGGATAATCGCAGAGATATTAAGATGCCGTGTATTCTGGTGGTAGGTAATTAAAAACGCGCTTCTATGGAAAAAGGGAGAAGAGTCTTGTTCTTTTTTGTCTGTCCCGCTGATATCTAAACCCGAAATAAAAAGAGCAGCATAAAGCAAAAGGGAATATCGCGAAAAGGCAAAGACTGAGAGGGGAAAGGGGGAGGCAGGTTGTTGAATTCTACCGTACCATTGACCATTGCCATCATTACTTCTTCTTCTGAAGCTGATCCACCTTCGCTTCTAGTTCCGTGACATACGCATTGATGCGTTGTGTCGCCGCTTGCAAGGCCTATTACCTCAGACGGGCAAAGGATAGAAAGCAGCAGACTCGTCAGCCTTCCAGTAGGAACGAAAAAAATCTCAAAAAAATCTCAACTGAAGGGGGGAGAAAGCAATCCAAACAAACAAAGGAGATCTATGTCTGGGGCATCCAAGATTGGAGGGGAGTGTCTTTGTTCTAAAGACAACGTGCAACGCTTCAGCTCTAGATATGATACATCTATATCGCGGGAACGTATGATGAAAGGAAGCGGAGAGATCTATCAAACGATCTATAACAAAAAAAAGCCAAAGAAATCTTTCTCTTTTTTCTATCTTTCTTGCTTTTGTGTGTATATGCGTATTAGGAACCGGGTGTTCAAATGCAGTAACGTACGTAGATGTCTTCCGTCAACATCTCGTTCGAAAGCCTGTACTCGTCGAGGATATAGTAGTACACAGCCGCGCCGGCAGCGACGGAACCGGTGAGGAATCCGAAGACTCTACACGAGAATAAGATATCACATTAGCCATTTGAACCGAAGTGAGGAGGAAAGCAACTTAGAATGTTTGAATGAACTCACCCGCCACGGAACGCTCCAACGGGTTTCCGCAGAGGCAAGGCTTCCGCAGTCGCGGCGTTTGCCAATCTGGTCGAAGTCGAGAAAGCCTGAGGACGGGATGCACGCGATGGAATCGCAAGCCGCGAAGAAGCGGTGCGCAGTTGAGGGATAAGAGTTCTTGAAGCCATTGCGATGGTGTTGATGTTAATGTTGACGTTGAGGAAGTGGTCGTTCGTCAGAGAGTTTGGTGAAGCGAGTGTGAGGTGAGAATTGAGTTCTGAGACAGATAGTTGTCGCGGCGACCACGGCTTTTGATTGTTTACTGGACTTTGCGCTCGCTTTATCGTTTATCGATGAATTTCGAGGGTTTTTATGAGGTTTGCGATAAGGAGACTCAAACGGATACCTTGGTGGGGATAAGAAAGAAATAAGGGGCGTGAAGGATTTTTTATTTCATTAATTTTTTTTTCTGCCAACGTGATACGAAACTACGCCAACAACACCGTGGCAAAGACAAAGGAGACTAAGCATGGAATAAGAGGCAACCTGCATGATCGAGGGGTCAAATCATAGAGCAATAAAAAGGGGAAAATTTGATGCGCTATAATTTAATCCCTAACTTGATAAACTCAATGGTTGAAGAAAATAGCGAATAATACAGCCTGTTTCTCTGCGCCTCTTTCTAGTTGCCCATATAAGAATTAAGGATACAAAATAATAGTCCAAGTACAAGACGTGATCGATATGTTATATGCTAAAATAACAGCGCTCTTAGTTCGCCATGGTTCCTTCATCGAACAGGTCCGACAACAGATCATCTCTGCATGCTCTAATATCTGGAACTCCCATACTGTAAGTGCTTTCAAACGCATGAATGCTAAGCCTGTCGAAAAACGGCCGTAAAACTCTATCTATAATTTCATCCTTCGCCGTATCTCTAATAGAATCGGACATGAGCCACGGTCGTTTATAACCCGGCGGAGCTGCTGTGGTTCCATCGTTCAGATGGGAGACAGGCGCCATTTTCCCAGAGCCAAAGCTGTGGGAGACTTCGTGCGCCAGCGCGACAGGTTCCCAGCGATCGGGAGGGTATACAGCGTCTGTCGTGTCAGTCACGAAGAGCCACTCCTGAAGTTGGAAATCATCTGGGGCTATGAGGAGTAATGTGTCGAGAAGTTTGCAGGCCTGGAGAAGCGAATGGGGGTTGTACGTCTCAGACTGTTCGCTTGGCATAATGGAGGAGACCGCCTCTTGGAGCTCAGTGTTGATCACTGGCCAGAACGGAGCAAGGTGTATCGTAGAGGTTTTAAGGGCGAGGGATCGGAGAACCATGAATATTTCCGCCCTGGTCGCGGAAGAAGGAGACGACACATGTGTCGCAGTGAGGAGGTCTTCAAGTTTCTGCTGAAGGTTTGAGAGCTCAGCAGCGAAATGATCATCATCAGCTGCTAACACGAGAAGAGCAATTCTCCGTAGATTCAATTGTGCTTTACGATCTGCCTCGAGACGAGCTGTGCTTGCACCGACACCAAACATGATCCCAGCCGACGTAGGTGGTGTTAGGCGAGTTAGTAACTCGGGAAGACGGTCCTTGTCTACGAGCACCCACTGGCGAAGAAGACCGAGCCAGTCGTCTCTAACAAGGTCAAGCTGAGTACCAAAAAATCGAGGATCGTTGAAAGCATCGCCAACGTCCTTCTTCCATAGTTTAGATGCACTAGGAACCTTTGACATCTGCTGAAGGATGGTTAGGGCATTGTGGTTCACACACTGTGGGAAGAGCCGAGAACGAAACAAGGGTGATATAATATTGCCAGATACACTAGACATGGCGGGGACAATGCGATCAGACTCTCCAAGAGTAGTGATAAAGGCAGGCATCGAAGTGACCAAAATGCTTAACACATCATCGGGCCCCATCTGCTGTTGGGAATTTTGGTCATGATCGGTATGTGGTTTCTCAGCCCGTAATGGCAATGCCGGATCGTGCGATAATCCCATAGGCTTGCTGGTGAATATGGCCGTAAGGAGACGGAGCAATAGATCCTGGGACGATGTTAGTTTAAAGGAATTCTTACACTCTCAAGCTAAATACTTACACCAAGTTCCTTCCTTATCCGCCTATCCTCGCTAAAATTTGTGTTCTCCATCTTCTCACCAATAATCGCAGCAAACTCCATCAACCTTGGTAATATTTGTCGATGTGGGAAAGGGTTTGCTAGCACATCTCGTAGGAACGTTGTGCAATCCGCCCATATTTCGTCTAGAACATCATCGTCAAGCGATCTAGCATAGGTCACCAGGAATGCAACCAAATCCGTCTCTGTAAGGCTAGATGTCATGGCAGATTTCCGACGGGGATCTAAAGCGGCGGGATTGGTGCGACTGTAAATCGCGTTGAATAGCGCGGGGACTGTAATTTTTGGCCTGGATCCATCTAGCGTGTGGAGAAGGTTGAATATAGAGGTGCTATTTTCGGGTTTTGTTGATGAACACCATTGCTCGATTAAGGTCTCGAGGCATTCGAGAGCTTCAGCAGCGAAAAGATGCTCCAGAATGCGACGAGATCGATTCCGCATCCTCAACGACGTATATTGGAAGGACGACAGGGATTCTGTATCCTGGGAGTGCCCACTCCGACCGGCACTTCCCCAGGCCCAGATAGAGAAACACAAGCGTACCGCATCCTGGAAGCAAAGTAGAACTGTAAGTCGGTTATTGGCAGCAGAACTGCGGCTTTGGTTTCCGTCCGTCGTAAAAACACCCGACACCATATTGCCGAAAAACCCCTGAGCTGGATCAGGGCTTTTCCCGGAAGTCATAGCTGCCTCCTCAAACGTTAATCGCTCGTGAGCTCGTCCAATGCAGTTCTCAAGGCCACTAAGGAGGGCAATAGTAACGTGCTCGGGTCGCTCCTGGGACCATCCCTCCGTTTTTCGGAAGACAAGCTGGAGCTGGTGATAGGAGGCCTTGATTTCCCTGCAAAAGCACTCGACTAAGATTAGTAAAATCTGGAAAATAGCGCCCGAGTACAAAGGGAGGCATTCGCAAAGCAATAGCACCCATTTGTCCACGACTGCATGGGAATGTGAAGAACTGATTCCTTTCAGGAGACAGTCGAGTAGCTGCTGCGGAGGCTGCACAAAAGGGACTGGCTGATCTTTCTCCTTGTCGGTATTCAAGGCATTTAGGGATAGTTGCGAGATACTGGCTAATGTTTCCCGAGACCCCACTCTTCGGTGCTTGGATGGGGCGGGTGGTGGTGTTTCTGGGATACGGCTTGAGAACTGATTTTTCAAAGCCGGAAGGAGGGTATCTATAATAGAAGCTTGGAGGGCGCTGTTGTTCTCGTCCAATGCAGAACAAAGTCTGTCAATGAGGAAGACATCGAGATTTAGGTCTAGTAGTTGCTCCGCTCCAGGTCCTGAAAGTAGCTGCCTCACGACAGATAGAACAGTCTGCTGCAAGCTTGCCTCCTCTACACTAATTCTAGACTCACTTGAGTCTTGTTTATAAAGCGCCCGGAGCGAATAGTGCATAATTGCAGATTGGAGAGTTATGTTTTCTGATGGATCTTTCCAAAAACGTCAGCCTATGTATCGAAAAGGAAAGGTCGGAGATGTCCTTACCATCAGCTGAAGAGTCCTGATTCTTCTCGAGAACTGCAACACTATGGGTTGTCAATGCGGCCCAGCCACTATGCGAAAGCGCGGGAAGAATATTAGAGATTGCACGGAAGAGATAAGAGTATTCCTTCACGTTATCGTGAGCAATCGCCTTGGGATTATCATCAGAGTCCACCGGGTTTGGCGAGGAAATACTATCGAGCCTTGAGGCTATCATTTCAAATATCCTGACCAACGAGTCAGAAAGTTCCGTAAAATAGCTTTTCTTGGCTGGGACTACTTACTTATGCACAGAGGATAGATCTTGGAGCCATTCCCTTACAACTTGTGAGGCCTCGTTACTGGGCTGAGACAGTAGGTCTAGTACGATGAACAGCGGACGGTCGAGCAGAGTGGACTGGTAAGTAGACCTGTCCTCTCTTGGGGCCTTACTCGTCGAATTTTGGTCTGGAGTTATCCGAGATGAGGGTAAGTCGAAGTTTGATTGGTGGATGTGAATCCAGAGGACAAAAAATCTTTCGACCTGGTCCACAGTGGTCAGGTGAGAGGAGTTAAATGGGCTGGATCGGATCATTAGAGATGTAATAGAAGCCTCCACCAAATGATCATGCCATGAAACGTAATGGAGATTCCAAAGACAACGAACTGCCTCTACATGGAATTTTGGATTTATCGGAGACAAAAATTCCCACAGCTTGGGGACAAGTACAGGAGTGAGGTCGCATATCTGTTCATACTTGATGTAGAAACCAGTTGTGTGGGTGGAATATAATGTCGTCATCAGGGAGGTAATGGAAGATATTATGGGGAATGAAAGAGCAGTTTCCGGAACCTTTTCAGGGGATAGTCGACGAGATATGGCTTGGAATAGCCTTCCATCCCCAACTATACGAGATTTCGGCGCTTTCTTAAGCAAGGAAATCAACAGGTTACTTCGTTCCTTTAATGCGGACCGGTTATCGGACTCCAGAGCGGATAAGACTAGCTGAAGAGCCTCACGAAGTATGAGCTCTGCAGTGGCCTTGGGGGAGAAAGGAAGTGGTGGTAGGTCGAGACTGTTTTTGGTTTTGTTATAAAATTCCTGAATCCTGTTTAGCAGCAGCTCTCTCCCGTTCTTGCTAGATTGCTGGGAGGTATGGGCTATGGCATCCGCAGAATCTGAGCGGAATCGCCTCAGAAATGCCCTCTCCGGAAGAAGGTCAATGAGTTGATTGGCAAGTTTAGATGCCAGGTCAAGGGGGAAATGTGTGTCGTGGTTTGATCCGTTCGTTTGCTCTTCGGTGGAGGACAGAGCACCCATTTTTATAAGCAACGCGAGAGTTAGCAAGGGAGCATGAACAAGAAGCATCTCTTCTTCTCGAACATTGAAATTGGAGAGTATAAATCCGGCCAGCTGTAAATTTCCCATTGCACGATCCTTACGAGTGTCAATACTTGCTCGATCCGAATGCAACAGCCCGAGAAGCTCAGAAAAGATCAGGCTGCTTTCAACTCCATCGAAGAAGGCACTGGCACTCCGAAACACTTCGTCGAAATGAGCCTTGGACGTCGCTTGTTCTTCGTAATGTTTAACATTATCCAGAAGCGCTAAAAATATCTCCGGAACGACGTGTCCACCAACCTCCCACCTATCCATTAAAGATAGAGCAATTCGAAAAGGGCGTGCTCTCTCTTGTGGAACCAGTGTGTCTCGATCTATCATGTTCTTCATGCTTTGCACAAGCGGCTTCAAACCGAAGAGACCGAAGTATTGGGATTTAAAGGAGTCGGTGCCGTCATGGTCAGCGGAACCATTTCCACCTGAGTCGGTAGTTCCTTTGCCCTCCGCTGAAGACTCAGGGCCCAAAAACCAGGCCCACAGTCTTCTATTGAGGCTCATATCTCTTCGGGTCACAACTCCCGCCGCTGCTGCCACTAGCTTCTCAAAGTCATCCGCCGTAATATGGTTTTGTAATACCGGAGAATGAAGGGGAAGATGTGTAACGAGCAAGTCAAGAAAATTCCGCTGCACGAGGACTTGCTCGTCGGCAAGCCCCGCGGCAAAACATCGAATGAGCAGGCCAGGTTCCGGGGATATCAAAAATTGTACGGTTGCTGGTAGCTTGGCAGATTTTGGGGGCGCATCCTCCATTCCCATGACAGACCTAGGATCATCCACCCCAAGTTTCGGTAGATGCCTACTGAAATAAGCAAGCACTCCTAGCCGCCTACTCGGATTTGTTATGGATGCAAGGAACAGACATTGCCAAAAATATTGGCTATCGGCATCAACGTCCTGGTCGGAGAGAGCTGGTTTCGCTTGCCCAGGCCCATGTCGGAACTTATTCATAATCCGCAATGTTGTTTCGAAGTCATCACTTGTTTCCTCCTCTAAACCGGGCAGAAGTGCCAGAACAATGGATTTCAAAGCGGGCCGCAGGGCGGATGGGTCCAGGCCAAGAAGGTGCGTCTCAATTAACGACAGGAACAATGGTCTTACGGAAAGGGAGGCGAATGTAAGGGTGGGCGCGATGCCCGGAAGGTATAAGGCCAAATCTTGGGCGAGGGCTTCGGGCTAGAATTCAAGATCAGTAACCGGCGGTTGGTCGGGAAAGAGTCCACTTCGGCTTACGCACTCTTAGTAGCGAGAAGATATAGGAGTAGACCTCAAGGGCCTTTTGATGTACGCCCGAAGGTAAAGAGGGTTTTAAGCATTGCGCCAACCTCTTTGCGACGATAGCTTTGCTTGGGACGATGGGTAGGTTCTGGGGTCGGCCTTGAAGAGCCTATAGTGTCATCTCCATTAGCTAGAAGACCGGTATCATTATCTCGTGTACACTCCTACCTTCAAGAGCCGGCTCAGGAAAGATATGTAGTCTGCCCATTCCTGGAGGGCTGTATCGAACAGCGACAGCGCCCGTTCGACACTCGCGGCATAGCGGCGGTAATTCTTGTCTTTCTTGAATACATCTAAAACCAAAACGCACGGTCAGCTAAAAGCTCATTCCACGGCGAGTGACATTCCACCTGGTTCCTGACCTTCTGTTATTCGCGTTCGAGGTCTAGGCAAGGTGCCGCCTTCAGAGCTCGGGGGAGACGGGAAACTGTTTGGATCAACACTCATTGTGCCAGACAAAAAGTAATTCCTCGGACCATAGAATGCGCATCGTCATCTGTCGTGCTCTTCGAATTGGTATTGTACCAAGAAATAGTTGCAGAAAACCCCATAAGCTGTAGAAGCCACGCAGTCCAGTTACAGCTGTTTTGGAATTCCCCGAAGCTCTGCACCTCAATGTACTCTTTGTACTTGTTCACTACGACCTTTCTTTGTACAAGAACCGCATTTACAACTCCCTTTAATATCCTCCGCATCTCTCATACGCATCGTTAGATTATCTACAATTACAGATACTTCATCTTATTTTCTCTACAATAGCTGGCTTCTTTCATTCTGATCTCGCCATTCACAGGCTGAATCTCTCTATCAAAAGATGACTAAGCGTTAAGATAAGGTAACGTGACTATAATCTTGGCAACGTCATAAGGAAGCTAGTCTGTATCTGGAATAATGTACGATATTAACACGTGATCTGTTTTCGGCATCACATTGAAGTTGGGGAATGGAGTAGAGTCAAGAAAGCCACTCTTTGTCGATTTAGAAATATTACAGCTGGGCTTTCTCTGTATGTTGTCTTGTAGGCTTTCCGTGTGACTTTAACGGGGACCATCTGAGGATCGTTTAAATTCCCTTTCTATGGAACAATAACTCTCAGCTGGAGTCATGCCTCGCCGGGAAGAGAAATAGGGGTAGCTTCATGGTTTCAAACGGATAGGCAGGGAGCGGGCAATGGAATCTTCCGAACAAGCACAGAATTTGTCAGAGGGTACAGATGCGCCTTCGCAGGAAACCCCAGTTCAAGGTGAAAAGGACGATGTTGGAGCATCAAGGTCTAGAAGTCGGAGTGCGAGCTCAGAAACAGCACGGCCACCGTTGCCTCCTAGACACAAGCACACCGGAACTCAAGATGAAGGAAGCACTTCACCGTCTGGATCGCCCCGTCTTGCACGTCTTTCTTCAAAGCAAAACCTCCAGTCGAAGGCTACAACAGCTTTATCACTAGCCGATATCAGCACCCAAATTTTTCCTGATGGGGCCAGGGAAACTCATTCCTCTACGCCAGAAAAGGCATCTACGCTTCAGGATATCTTGCCTAAGGCCAGTTTTAGTCGGCTGGCAAGCCGGAGAGGCAGTGATGCTGGAGATACGGCAAGTATCAGAAGCTATATCCCAAATGCCGCCAATGCCGAGCTAGAAAGCATCTTCGGTGACTTTCCAGGGATGGACCATGATAGAGCAGTTACAGACAACTTTGATTCGTTCGACCTTTCGGAATTTCAGGACGAAGATACAGACTTTGACTTTAGTGATGAATTTGAGCCCATCGGTGAGCTGGATTCTGAGGGTCACAACGAAGGTATGTCAGCTATTCATTTAGTCTAACCTAGCCATTTACAGAAATACTAACTCGAGTAGAAATGCTCCTGGAAAAGTGGAAGGGAAAACGAAAGCACTTTTTTATCCTTTCCGCTGCTGGAAAACCCATATACACAAGCCATGGGGATGATAATTTCATGTCCAGCTATATTGGCGTCATCCAAACCATTATATCCTTCTATCAGGAGGCAGACGATACCCTGAAAAGCTTTTCTGCTGGCGGTACCAAATTCGTTATCATCTCACAGGGAGCCTTGTATCTCGTCGCAATCAGCCGACTACTTGAGAGTGATAGCCAGCTTCGGCTCCAGCTCGAAGCATTGTACATGCAGATTCTTTCTACATTGACATTACCCGCATTAACTCATCTGTTTTCCGTTCGACCATCTACCGATCTCAGACGTCCACTCCAAGGAACAGAGTCTCTTCTCTCGTCCTTAGCTGACAGCTTCACAAGAGGCTCACCATCCACGCTACTTTCTGCACTGGAATGTCTCAAAATTCGCAAGTCTCATCGTCAAACTATCAACAATACTCTCTTAAAGATGAGAGTGAACAGTTTACTCTATGGCCTGGTTGTCGCAGGTGGACGACTAGTGAGCGTCGTCCGACCTAAAAAGCATTCGCTCCACCCGGGCGACCTCCAATTGATATTCAATATGGTTTTCGAAGCCGGGGGAGTCAAGGCTGGAGGTGGTGAGAATTGGATTCCTATCTGTCTACCTGGATTTAACAGCAACGGGTATCTATATATGTATGTTAGTTTTCTGGATATACACGACGACGATACGACGAGCGGCGATGATAATTCGACAAGTCGTGATGATTCGATCGCAATCGTATTAATTAGCGCGGACAAGGAAGGGTTCTTTGAACTCCAAGGGATGCGCAATTCCATAATTGAAGTATGTCGATTCCAAATGCATCTCCGAAAGGCGGAAGTTCAACCCTTATCAACTCCAAAGCGCTAACACAGCTTTTAGCAAATGGAAAGCAACGGCAGCATCAACGTAATGAAAACAGCTGTGGAAAAGGGAAGACCTCAACCCACAGATATCGTTCCTGGAACAGTCCTCCGCCATTTCTTATACAAGTCAAAAGCCAACGTACAATTCACCATGTCATCCTACCAACCCGACTTTTCTTCACTCCTAGGCCACCGAAGGTTTGTCTTTTCTCGGCCCAGACCAACAATCCCAACACTCTCAGACCACAACCTAACCAAATATCAACCAGACTCCTCTCAATATACCACACTCTCCACGCCAGCATTCACGCCAAACAATCCCACCTCCGAGTCCATCACAATATCTCCAAGTCCGCAAGTTCACTTGCCTGGTCCACGCCCACGTTTGAACTCTACTGCGTCGCAGGGCCGAACGCGAACCGAAATGCACTTTCGCAGAGTGCCGGGAAGATTGTGCAGTGGGTTCGACAGGAGGAGGAGAGGGTATTTATTATCGGTGGTGCGGTATGTTCTCTGACGACTCTCCATATAGCATCCTTCCTTTGTTGCTCTGTTCCCACCGTATGATTTCTTCCTGGGACAAGAGGAATACTTGGTTACACGGAAAAGCCACTTTTACTTGACTGTATCCGTTGCTGACTTCTGTATCAGGTATTTTGATATCGGATAAACATTATGACGGGAATACGCGCCCGCTCATGTTCCTTCCCAAGAAATAGGGAGCCTGTAAGACGGTGATTCGTTCCTATGGTCTGCTACGATCTGAAACATTTCTTGAAATGCGATGGGAAGATAAATGTTGAAAACCTGAGGGCGTTTTCGGAATATATGGACGAATATGATTGATTGAAAATCCAGCTAGACTGATTGATCCTATATATGTAGAAACAAACAAAGAAAATAAATTAAAACTTCAAGAATCTCATGAGCTCGTTCATTCATCAGATAAACAAAGAAAGTGGATGATCGCTTCATCCAGAAATCCATCCTGGATCCCTACAATAAAGCTGCTGAAGTATTATTGTATGAGCAGTATAGCACAAAGAAAACGACAGGCTAAATATGCGCATTTTTCGGTTGTTTGTTCCGCCATGGAAGATGCTCACAGTTTCTGTGACCCCTTCGCGGCGCGGGATTTTAATAAATGACGAAATAAAAAGAGGAAATTGAAATGAAATCAAGACTTCGACAGACTTGGGAGGAGAATGTTGCCGGGGTGTAGCGTGGCTACAAGGGAAGCGATGCGAAAAAGGAGCTTCCCTAAAATATGTCCACGGGATAGCATGTTTTCACAAGACCATCAACTAGTGTTTCCTAACACATCTGGGCTATACCAAAGTCATCCTCCTCTCATGGAGGGAATACCGACGGCATGAATCCTTCGACTTTGGAACAGGCTTCCGTTTGACTGGTTCGGCTTTGCCGGTTGAGGTGGTGTTCACCCTAGATAATTGTCTAGCGTCCATGTTCCTTTCGGCCATTAGTTCTGATGGACGTCGGGAATCGCCTGGTAAATCTTGGGTGGCCCAAATCCTTAAGGATGGCCTGGGAGTAGTTAGTTTATCCCTTAAATCCGAGAGACGTTCTTTAAGTCCCTTCTGAGGTAGACAAGAGCTGTCATCGGAAAAGCAACTTCTGAATTCCGGCAAGTATCCGTAGTCCGTAGCAGGAGATTGGAAAGTATGACTATTTGCGTGAGACTCCGCTCCATCAGGTTCGAAGTTATGACGTGCTACCACAGTCCAGTCGTCCTCATTTTGAGAATTTTTGGCCCAGGCAGGGAGCTTGAAATGCCATTTCATCCCTGTATCGTTTGTAGAGATAGGAGTTTGATCGGCGTCGCTTTTTGCTTGCATCGCTGAAAAGCGACGGTATGCCCTAGACCTGGCGTATCCGTTGTATGAGTTTGGTCTGGGGTCGTTCTCATGGTGTGCGTAGGTTTCGAAAGGGCAAGGGTTCAAATACAGGCGTTGTTCCTGAATCATTTTGTGTTGAGAGTTGGTTTTGTTTAAGAAATTCGATGTGCAATGCGTCTAGAAGTAAAGTTAGTACTGTAAGGTGTTAGAGGCTGCGGTCGAAGAAATATTTATATCTTGCCATTCTTCTCGTCCGTTAATCTACGGCAAGTTCCTCGATAGGTGGGAGCTTTCCGTTAAAAAAATAAGACCTTCAAAGAGAGAGGACGTTCCACCGGTCGGTAGAATTGGCAGGTAATAAGAAATCGTACCCGGGACTTGCCATTAATCGTGTAAATTTTTGGTGGTGAATATCGGAAATGTGCTCGAAATCGTGGGAAACACGGAGTCTTCCCCGAGCAACTGCACCTGTGCATGATGAACATTGAAAAAGAGCTTGGCTGGACAAGCGAAGGAAAAACCATATGTCCCCCTTGTAAATAAGGGCGATTCCATCCGGTGACAACCTCAACCCTTGAAAATTAACTTTTCAATGGCCACGGGGTTCGCAAGATATATAACTCGGCTATTGCCTGGAGTATAATAAGTTCTCTGATTGATATTAGGCAATGTAGGATATGCCACGGGTGGCTTGGATGTTGCAGCATCTTCATGGAACAACTTCGAATAATCGTAAAACGATATATAAGCCTGCGTAGGAGGCTTAGGCGATGGAAGCTGTAAAACAAGTGCGGCGCAAAAGTGTTGAATTGGACCTGCGTCTGAGCTTGGATAAGGGATGACTAGAGAAGACTCAGGAAAATTCACAGGAGCCTTTGAGCCCGGATGGAACATTCCGGTCATTGTTCTAACACCCGCTAATCGTTTATGATGTAGTCTTATGGAGGTGCTAGATCCTATGTTATTTCGGGGTAGTTGTATATGTGATGTCGAAAGCATTAAATACTCGTACAGCTCAAAGGTGAGGTCACATGATATATATAACCCTTCCAAGGTTTCTGAGGTCGTCATCAGAGCATATAGTTCTTGCCTACTAACGTAGGTCAAAACATTAAAATCAAGGAGATGTTATTAAGCCAGTGTTTAATTCCCAGGGGTTATTCAATTGCATGTATGCAAGTATATTTTCGCAATATCTGGGGAGTGTAAATAGAGTGTGAATCTAAATAATTATTTCGTTCTGCAAATACGTACTCATGGACTTTTCACTACTAAATATGAAGTATCTCAATATAGCTGAAAAGAACCAAAAGAGGAAGCCAGGACAGCTCTCGCTGTATCTTACGGGAAACTTGGGGCCGTCGTGAAATTGCCCTTCTCACTTAAACTATCGATCCTCCCCAGAAGGAACTCCACCATCCTATACGCCGCTGAAGGCGCATACTGCGGTACCATATGGCCGCTAAGTACGACATCGACATATGTCAAGCCGCGCTCAGTCCTCGAGTGGCCCATAACACCAGTGCCCGCAAGCGTACTATCACTCACCTCGTGGTACGGCACAAAGAACGGATCCGTCGGCGGGGCGCTAAACCCTTGCTCATCGGCCCAGGTCATGTTCTGGATCGCGAGAAGTGTGCCGTTGGCGAGAAGGATAAAGTCCAGCAGACCATGGCCGATGACGACGTTCTTCGAGCGCTCGATGATGCCGGGGAGGACGGTGAATGTTGAGGGGAGAGAGGTATCTCCCTCCGGCCCGACGAAGACGTCTTTCGAGCTGCATGATTCCCAGAGTCCAACGGGGGCGTTGATGGCTTCCTGTACGTCTGTTCTGTTAAAGTATACCTCTGCGCCCTCAGGGAGGTAGGTGAAACTTCCGGGGAATCCCAGCACGTCCCAGAGAAGGGGGCAGGTCGTTGCTACTTGGTATATGTCGAAGCAGGGGTTGACGAGGGACACGGCGGTGATAATGTCGTTCCAAATGTCGCATTCAGCAGTGATAGTCTCGGGGACGTCAGGGAATGGTCCCTTGGGAGGATACACGAGGTTCTCTTCCATGTAGCTAGTGTAGTTACATGAGTCTGCACGGGAATGGATATCCTCGAGGAAGGAGTCATTCAGACCCAGGAGACCGCCCCAGTAATCAACGAACGGAACAGCAGGGACTGTGGGACAAGTCAGCATACTTCATCTCCATTAATAACTGCTCATATATGAGAATGAAACGTACTCTGCTCTTGGATCGTGTCGGAGCTCAGGGATGGGTCGTAGATCAGCAATCCCTGGAAATTAAAGTATTCCGTGTCTTCTTGGTTCAAGAAATGGTCACTGATATACGGGACATAATAGCCCGCATACGATTCACCGGTGACATAGATCTCCTTGCCGTGCAGGTCAAAGGTATCCACGAAGTTCTTGAAGAAGCCAGCAAATTGAGATGCGACATCATCCTCGTTGATTGCGGTCGGCTCTCCTTGGGAGAAGCCAGTCCCAACAGGCCTATAATAGTAGAAAGTCAGTAGGTGTGATCCTCTTTATAGTTTCGTATGGGGATATAAATATCCCCAGGAAAGCAGGAAGGACTGACTGTTCCACCCAAACTACATGGGCCAGGTTAATCCAAGTCCAAGGGTTCTTAACCGGCTTAAAGGTACCGTATCTAGGCTTATGTTAACTGATCTTAATCCATCATTGCACGTATGTTTCTGGGGGACACCCACTGCCATATCCACGGACCATTCTCCTGCATAAATCCTTCCAAGCTGCTGCAGCCGGGACCACCATTCAGCCAGATGATGACGGGAATGTCTTCGTCGGGAAGATCGCTGGTTGAAGGGAAGAACCAGAAGTAAAGTTCGCCTGATTCGTTTTTCTGCGATGAGATCGGCAGCAGACCGGCATAGGACTCCCCAATGTCAAAATCAACATCTGGGATGGCAGTTCCATCCACCTCAAACTCTATTAGAAGATATCGTGAGTAACTGGTGCCATTGAGTATAGAAAAAGCAATTGATGATAATTGACACACGACTCTTACCCTTAGTCTTCTTGTTTAGAAAGCTTGGAGCGCGCTTCATCAGAGGGGTGTAGTCTCGCTCTGCCAAGAGCGGCATCCTATTAGGCAGGGGATCCCTCTTGCCAACATGCTGGTAGCTCCGAGAAGCGACCAAGCCAGTCGTGGCCAAGAGGGATAATAACAAGGAGACTGGCCTCATTTTGCTTGGCTTTTTTCTTGTCGAGTCTGAACGGGGTAGATGGGAATAGCGAGCTTGGCCACGAGACTTGGGGTGGGAGATAGCATTCTCCTTTTGTACCCAAGCTCAGCTCGTATCTCCATGGGATGACAAGCTTTGCAACGCCCGTGTTGATGTTTTGATCCACAGGGGACACAACCATTATTATTAAAGAGGGGAAACAGAACGGGCGACTCCGACTCTGTGGAGATAATCCCGGCTTGGTTGAGGCTTGTTTGATCAAGCCATGTCGATCGCATCACCATGATTGATAGAGAACAGTTCAACTGAACTGATTCGAATGGGAATCTGGCGAGTATCTATACTAGAATTGAAGATTTACACCACAAGATTTGTATATAGCTCCAGAGATGAGTGAGAAATCTTGTGAATTATTATGTCCAAGCTGTACGGAGTACACGGACAAATGTTAGCAGATAAATGCTTGACTTATGTTTTCACCCCCGTAATGCTTGCATCGGGGTTAGCCGTCTGTTTGCACCAGCATATTTGTTGGGATCTCGCCTACAGTTCGCAGAGTTCTAGAATAATAATAATACTAATAAAATAAACTGATCAATTCCTTCGGCTGACCGGCATGTGTTCTGATCAATTTCTTGATTTCTCTCCCCAAACTGTTGTCGGTGCCCAGATCGTGTTGGAGTGAGAATTCACCTATCCCCGAACCACTCGTACAACAACGGGTGTCTGGATATTGGATGGTTGAAGTTGAATGCAAGTGAGAGCCTCTCACTTTAATCTCAGAAAATGGAAAATATGGAAGGATGAAGTCTGTCTAAGGCCCCTGGAGCCCTTGAGGAATTGGGATCTCCTCCGGGGACCAGCGTCTTCTCGCAACGTATGATCCTCCTTGCTTATCATCGTTCACTGTCACAGCCGCATAAACGGCTACATGCATGCCCGAGAGCAGTCGCGGAGGAAGGAATTAAAAAACCCTCTCATACTTTCTCAATAACGTCACCGAGAATTTCGCAGGAAAGTTTGACAGGCTCGCCTTATCAAGATGATTGAAGATCGGCAACGCCCAGAGAACGTTTTAGAAGGAGCTTATTTTCTGACACCAGCCATACCGAATCACATGGGACCAGATCCGAAGGTTGCTTAGGAAATCGGAGATGGTGATATTGAAGGTGGATTCATGTTCATCCCGCTGAACACTCAGGGAGAACGTCCTCAGCGGCATGCTCTATTGGGGTGCAAAGCAGTGGATTGAGCACATATATTCCTCATATTCCGTTCTGAATGAGATTGCCAGTTATTCGGCATTGAAAGTGGTGAGGACAAAGGAAAGAGCTATCGTATAACGTGAGTTGCTATTGAAAAAATCACTATCCATATATTCTTCTTTAAGTGGTATCAAGAGTTAATGATATAGCCAGGCAGCCAGCGACTAAGACGACAGATGGATTGTGAGATCAAGGTCCCCACGCGAAGCTCCGTCCTCGGTTTCTATTCCAAGTTGAGCCAGCTTGATACGCAACACATTCGATTTCGGAAATTCATCTTGACGGCCATTACATGTAGTCGCATGACTGCTACCACGACTGCTGCTGTTGCCGTTTGTTGATGGCTGCTGTTCCTGTACTTGGCCGGATGGTGATATGACGATGGGTCCAGCGTCCTTCAGTTCGTTCTGTTGGACCCGTAGCTCGACGTGATTGTCATAGCCGAAATATTTGGCTGATTGAACGAGATATTCTGACCATTTCTGAGGGGATAACTTAAGGGTAAAAATGTCAATTCAACATCGCTTAAGTACTAGATAAACTGTCTAGTAGAGGAACAGGAACGACATAACTCACGGTGCGGAATGTAAAATGCAGATCTGGCTTGCCGATGCCCTGGATTTCATCACCACATCCCTTGAATATATAAATTCGCTTCTGGGCGGGTTGCTCCCCAAAGAACAGCTCCCGACCAACGGCTACCTCTTTACCAGCTTCATATGTTCTCTGCTCAATTAGGATCTGTGGCTGCAAGTTTTTTGCATCATCCGTTGACACAAATATCTCTCGCTCGATATATGTGCCCAACTCTCCGTTTATGACTTCGTCTTTCCTCCATGGGTTCGATAGTCAGCTTGGATATAAATCCATTCTTTCTCGCCCCTAGATATCAGAAACATGCACCACATACCATTATAAAAGAATTTCCTCAAGGGCCGGCCCTTAATTTCATTACGTTCGACACTATGATCATGGCTACCAGAGAGAATCGTGAAGGGTAAAACGCCAGTGTATCTGTGGACCAGTTGCGGGAGCGGGCCGTGGTTTATGGAGCTAGCCACCACCATCGATGATGCGCTCCTCGTATGACTGGTCTTGCGAACGGTCTCCGTGCTTCTCTTCATCCGTTTTGAGCCTTTCTTCGGATGCAAGCCGCCAAGTAGAGAGGCCGTTTGTCGCGTCCCAGACACTACGTCGTCGGTCTCCGAATGGACATCCTCAACATAGGCGGGCTTCGCCCTGGTTTTGGACCCTTCCATTATTTTGTCTTTCAAAGAACTCTGTCCTCAGGCCGATGGAGAGTCGTCTTTGGATGGTTTCTTCTTCGCTGCACCTCCACACTCTGATTTTTGGTTTGAAATACGCGCAGAGAGTTATTTTTCTTCTGCGCTTTGCAAAACTGAGCCGTCAGTCTCTCCCCTCTCCTTCTCTCCAGAACAAACCAATCTCAGTGGCTCATTCCGTACTTCGTAACAAAGAAAAAAAATATATATCCTGCCAGCATGGGAGGTTGATGTGAACATCGCAGCAGATACACTGCAGCTCAAGATCATCCAATTGGTGAACCTCACAGTGTTGGCTGCTGTGCCACAATTAGGCATCTTCTCAAAAGGAGGTAATTGGGTCATGAAGCAGCACTTATTTTGTTTTCTTAACTTCATACCCACCCGGATCTCACTTGACCATGGTTCCTTTTTCCATCTTTCAGTTGCCCGCCTTACTTCACAGTTTATCAAGATTTCTGAGGATTGCAGGGTGGGGCTTCATATCATGTTCTATCCTCCTGAGGTACAAGGGGTAGGTTTGACTTCCTCATTCTCCAGATCCTTAGCTCCTAGCGCTTCGTTTTGGTGTAGTCTGTTAATGAGGATCTCTGACAGAGGCGACATGGTACGTTGTACGCATAGTGCACGAGGTGAGCAAACAAAGAGAGCAAAGATACAGAACCGACACCTCGACGTCATCGTGAATCTCAGGATGAAAGTAGATTAGGGTCAAAATAGCATCATAGCCAATCCAGGACGCTATCCTGTTTTGGTAGTGCTGCTACATTTGGACCTCAAGGAGGGTTAATCTCGAGGGTGGGCCCAGGCACGAGTCAACAAGTCGAGGAACGTGGTGATATTAGATATGCTTATCATTATTCTATCTTTATATAGTGGTTGTATGTACATAGGTCATGTAAGGGTATCTCCTGTGCTACTTCTAATATGCCCTAAGATATTGATTTCTCGACGCTGCGAATGCAAGAAGCAAAACTCCAAAACGGATCGCCGCCCAGAACCTCAGAAGGGTAGAAGCCGAAAAATGCAAAAGAAAAAGAAAAATGAACCAGAACCCTGGCGTAACGTAGACAGGAGAGCTGAGATCAAAACATTGCTACTGAAATGTGTGTGAAGAGTGAAAGAAGTCTTCGGGGATTAGGTCGGCATCATTCCAATACCGCGAGAAGTCGAGCTTCTAGAGGCACCTCCACGCTTGGATCCAGATGACCGACCGCGGCCGCTGGTGCCACTGCCATTGCTCGACCTGGCGCCTTTTCGTTTCGAGCCACCACCAGTTCCCTTTCCTTTCCAAGCTCGTTTACCACGCTGGCCTCCCTTGGAAGCCCCGCGATTCCCCTGAGATCCGGAGTTTCGCATCGGTTCTAAGAAATAGTTAGTGGGACGGTTCCGTTGAGAACGAAGGAAACTCTATTCTTACGTTGAGCACTAAACCCGGGCGGTGGGGGCATTTCCGGCTCGAAATATGCACTTCTCTCATCCCCAGCCAGCTCGTTCAACTCTTGATCGTGGATAAAGTCGCCCATGTCGTCGTCGTTGTCCTCTTCACTGCTAATACTAATAGTATTGCTGACACGGCGACTAGACATCGTCGGTCCTCCCGAGCTTCTTCTCCCTGACATTTCTTCATATTTGGTTTCGGCCTCTCGAATAAGCTTTAAGAATTTAGATCCGTAGCGATTGACCTTGTCCGGATCGATGTTGGTAATCATTAAGAGCTGCTGTTTATCTGCACAGATATCAGCTATACGTAGAGGAGAGTGGATTGGTTATGCATACCTTTTGGGAATAGTATTCCCATGTCACGTAGGATACTATCAGGAAATGGTTGGTTTCGAAGACCCTTCGCTAGCATGATCTGTTTTCGAATTAGAACCCGGTCATAAACCATTGGATGAATTCAGCTTACTTCACTACACTCCTTCTTTGCCTTTTCTAAGAAAAAGTCTAAGACAATTCTCTGGACCAAGTCCAGGCTGTCCAATTTCTCGTCATTTGTTATAGGAGGCCCGAGACCGGGGCGCCTGCTTTGGACCGATTTACCACCTTCACGAATTGGTTCAAATCCATAACTATCCTCGTCTTCATCGGACTCCACTATCCCGATACTTCGAGCCTGATTTCGCTGAAGCCGTGTTCTTGACATTGATTGCACAGGAGAAGAAACGTTCGTTGACTCTGGATGTTCATCCCCAGCTCCTCCTGCCTCGGCCCCGCGATTTTTCTTGGGCCCTGTACGAGGGTTTTTTGGGGATATAAGGACCAGGATCTTGACTTGACGTCGTCCGCTGGCAAATTCGCCTGCCCTATACCCCGTCGTAAGATAGTTGAGAGCAAATCCACGCCCATTTATAGAGTTGATTTCGGCAAAAGCGTCCTCGATTAGCAAACGTTGGAAGATTCTCTCAAGGATTCCTCTATCCAAATCAGATCCCGCTCCGTATCCTTCGATCCGTGCGAGTTCGTGATCAGCAAACTGTCGGATGTTTTTCCCACGAAAGAGATCCACACAATTTACTAATGTAAAAAGGTCATCCTCCCGCCGATCATCCTCTTCTTTCTTCCGTTTATTCTCCCGTATAAGTGATTGCACAAGTTTTATAGCCAAGATAGCCTGTTCGGTAAAGTCTCGGTTTTCAAACTGGTCGGGAGATTTACAGTTATCACAGGAAAGCTTGCAACTTTCCCGCTGGAAACGCTCGTTGAAGTATGCGAGAACCTGCACTCTTCTACAATCGGCCATATTTTCGCAGTATTGGACGACGTTCCTCAGCATTTGATGCTGACGTTGCTTTTGCTCCAGGCTACCCTCGCCCTTATTAATCATCTGACGGAGAGAGCTTGTGTCTTGAAATCCATAATAAAGATAGCAACCGGATGGTTTGCCATCACGCCCAGCCCTGCCTGTTTCCTGATAGTACCCTTCTAGACTCTTTGGGATGGAATAGTGGATAACAAAGCGAACATCAGGTTTATCGATGCCCATTCCAAATGCAATTGTAGCAACGATGACATGGTATATGCCGGATTGCCAATCCTTCTGAACCGAGGCCCTTTCTTTCGGTTCCATGCCAGCGTGGTAGTGGGCTGCACTGATCCCGTGAGCGTCACGAAGTTTCTTAGCAGTAGTCTCACAGGCCTGGCGCGACAGGCAGTAAACTATCCCAGATTGCCTTTTATACTTGGTTTTGATTTTTTCGGCGATGCTACGAGTAATATTGGTACCTCTGGCCTTCCTGAGTACCTCGTATGTCAGATTAGGTCGATTAAAGCTCTGAGTGAATACTTCACAGTTGGAGATCCCAAGGTTGTGGATTATATCAATTTTGACGTTCTCGGTCGCCGTAGCTGTCAGGGCCATAACTGGGACCCCGGGAAAGTCTCTTCTCACTTCTCCCAACATCTTGTAGTCAGGTCTAAAATCATGGCCCCATTGACTGACACAATGCGCTTCGTCAATGACGATACGCGCCAGTTTACCGTTACCGTGAAGCTTTCGAAGCGCCGATTTCATGTGGCCGCTCATGTTAACCATCTCAGGTGTCACGTAGAGGAGCTGGATCTTTTCTTCAGCCCTGGGATCTTGGAAAGAGTTGAGGATTTCTTTCCGCTCGGCGCTAGGGACCTCGCCATTAATCAGAGTTGCTCGTATGTGGAGCTTTTTCAAATGGGCGACCTGATCCTGCATAAGGCTCAATAAAGGAGAGATGACAATAGTGATACCACGCGTGCGGCCACTACTTATGACAGATGGTAGCTGATAGCACAGCGACTTTCCTCCACCAGTAGGCATCAGAACAAAAGCATCTTTCCCGCTCAGCGTGGCGTTAATAGCTTCAAGTTGATTATGCCGGAAACCACGAAGGTGAAATCGTCCCGTCAAGGCGGCTTTTACATCTTTTGACCAAGGATGCCACGGCGTTGTTGCCAAGGGTTCGGGGCGTGGATTGCTCGTTTTATTTGCCAGGGGGGTCCGACTGACATTGCCAGAAGTCTCTGAGAATATTTGCCGGTCATGAGATAGATAGCCTTCGGTGTCCAAGGATCGTCGATTCTCAAACATTTCCGCCGCTTCAAGCAAATCGCCATCATCTGCGTCGTGCTCGAAATCGCCAATATCAAATCCAGTAACTGTAGGACTGCCCATATTCCTGGAAAATATATCCTCATCCTCGTCCCACATAAATTCATCTTCTTCAGTCATTGCATTTTGTACCGTCCCAGATACAGATCCGAAATCGGTTTCTAAACGCCGAGATGAACTATAATTTGATTGCGTACCGTGATTTAAACCCTTTTTCAAAGGTGGCCGATTACCATCGGCGCTCTTTGGCCCTTCATCGAAGAGGAGGTCGACTGTTCCTTCCCTTGGTACAGTGCTTGGTCCAGGTTTCGGGGGATGAGTGGGCAATATAGAGTCGTCTTGAGTTGCCGAGTTGAAACATTTTTTGACAGGCTCCGAGCCGAAGGCCGGCATTTGAGTGCCTGCAACAAGAGTATGTTGTGGAGGTGTCTGTATGGCTGCGTCGACATTATCCGAGTCAAAGGTACCGACACGTTGGAGTAAACCGCGCGCGGTAACTTCCCGCTTTTGGAGTTCCTCCGTCAATTTTCGGCTTTCATTCATCTCCACAGAATCTGTCGCTGCGTAATCACCCTTCGCTAATCTTTGAATGATGTTTTTCTTCAATTCATCCCTTTTCAGCAAACATAGGTCATAGGCCTCTCTCTCGGAACGAAGTTGTTGAATCGCCAAGATTTTGGAATTAAGAACGTTGTTTTGTTCGGCCAGGGACGGTGCAGATAATCCTTGTATAGCTCGTTCATAGGCGATCTCTGCATTGCGCTTCACATCTTTTTCATACTCAACGGATAGTTTTTCCAGCCTGTCGAGCGTGGCCGGAGAAATGGGGAAAGATTGTGATGCTGCAGTTATTGTGCTTTCTTCAGGGGAAGGTTGTTGGCACCCGTTACCAACACGGAGTCCTTTCCGCTGCTGGGGTTTCGTTGCGTCCTTAGTTGGAGAATCTTGCTGAAATGGGGACGCAGATGAAGCAGCTTTGGGCGTATTCCCTGCCTCGTCCTTACTATCGTCCCCCGAACTTGTAGGTCGAAAAGGGTTCTCACGTTTCCCAGCAACTTCACGACCAGGTAGTTTAGGATATAGTTCGGCGTCAATCTCCATACAGGTCAAGGTGTCGGTCATCGCATCATGAAACTCGATTCCATCCTCTTCGTAAATGTCTTCGTCTTCGGAGTCGAGAATTGTTCGTCCTTGCTCTAGTTCCTGAGGTTTTTTTGCCACATTATCGCCGCGAGAGGAGGTGTCAGCGGCAGGAGCTTCTTGAAGCTCCAAGTCTTCGTCAAAATCATCGATTGCAACAAAATCATCTAAATCATTTGTTTCAAGATGCGAGCGAAAAGTATTGACCCTGGGGCCTGATTTCCTTGGTGACCGTAAATCCGACTTATATTCATCACTTTTCCTCTTTTTCCCCCGCTTCTCCAAGGGCTCGGCGCGAGAAGCCGAATCCTCTCTCCATATCGGCCTAGCCTCCCCGAAAGCTTCCACAGTAGCAGACGATGAGTCTTGGTCATCGAGATCGCCCGTTAAATCAATCGAGTCCACGTCAGCGAACGGAGATTGAAATTTGAAGTGACTCGCCTCTCGATGCGAAGGGGTTTTCCGAGGAGGCCAATCTGTCGGCGACGCTGGTGCAAAATCCAAGTTGTCTGTCGAGTATAGAATTAGAAAAGAAAAGGAAGTCCCAATTACCCTGCAGCGAACGCACCTTTACTTTGCCCCCAGCTTCTTGTCCGGGTTTGTGGCTCTTGGGAGACTCGGGGAGTGGACGCAGTGGGAGTTTTCGGCGTTGGAGTACCATTGACACGACTTAGCATACGAGGTTTTGATGTCGATTGAGGAGCGAATTGCAACCGAGCCATATTGATATCGGATGTCACCGTGCTGCCATCTCTCTTGATGATATCGGATTGGTCAAGGCTTGGATCTTCCGTTGGCACAGCATTCGGGCGAGTTACAGGCGCGGCAGAATTGGAACTAGGAATCGCAGCAGTCGAAATTTCTGGAGCACTAGGAGACTGCACCAGGGGCCTTCGATCAGGTGTTGGATTCCCGTTACTGGTATTCTCCAGCAGGCCCAAGGAGGGGTAAAGGGAAGGACCACGATTTAATAGCCAAGCTAGATGATCCCCCAGGTTATGTTTGGTCATAGATGCGTCTCATATCTTTGATAATTATGGCTTAATCCGACAGGTTGACGTGGGAGTAAAACCTTGAGGTCCTATACTGACTTGAGGGCAGTGCTGCAAACCGCAACTGTCGTTGTTGGCGCTGTTCTGACTGGCTTTGTTTGATGTTTTCTTTGCATTTCTTGAAGATTCATTGAATAAGCAGGTGGAGCGCGTTGAAAGTCGCGTGATCACGTGGTAGGCGATAATATTGCCGATTATCGATAAGGCGCTTACTAATACACACATCCCACTACATCTACAGCGCAACCTTCCCAGGGACGCTGATGGCTTTTCAAACAGCAAAAGAAGTCTAAAGGCGAATCAAGGATCGGAAGACTAAGAGGCAAAGCATTCATATTTCCTGGGGAATCCATATCAGTTTCCTATCTCTGCTTTAAATATGGCTAAAGCCAAGGATAAAAAGTCCAAGGCTGCGGAGAAAAAGGCTCGTGTTGCTGCAAAGCAATCCAAAAAGACTGCGAGAGGAGAAAAGAAGGCACAGGCAAAAGGGCGGGACGATGACAGCGATGCCGAAGATGTTGATCTGGATGCCGTGCTTGCTGCCTATGCTGAGCAACAAGCAAAATTTTTGAAAGTAACTGAAGTGGTCAGCGAGCCGCCGTCGCCCCGTTCCTCTTCGACAGTGATAGCATCCCCCGCAAATCGAAACGAATTGATGGTATTCGGTGGAGAATATTTTAATGGTTCTCTGGCCACATTTTACAATAATCTTTATGTTTATTTAATTGGTAGAGGCGAATGGCGAGAGGTGACAAGTCCAAACACCCCTTTACCAAGAAGCGGACATGCTTGGTGTCGCGGCGGAAATACTGGCGGGATATATCTGTTCGGAGGTAAGCTCTGATAGTTGTACAATAGCGCCATTTTCTCCATCAATACCTAACCTCTTTAACCCCAAGAGTAGGCGAATTCTCTTCGCCGAAGCAGGGCACTTTCTACCATTACAATGATTTCTGGCGTCTTGACCCAGCAACTCGAGAATGGAATCGCATAGAAACTAAAAAGGGAGGCCCACCAGCAAGAAGTGGGCATCGAATGACCTATTTCAAGGCTAGTTTTCATAGATGACCTCATATATATTTAATTTCTGACTTTCTCATAGAACTATATCATTGTGTTCGGTGGGTTTCAGGACACATCCCAACAGACAAAATATTTGCAAGATCTCTGGATATATGACTGCACAAACTTTACGTGGTATAACCCAGCCCTTCCCCCAGCATCGCAGAAGCCAGATGCTCGTTCCTCATTCTCTTTCCTACCACACGAAGCTGGTGCCGCGCTCTACGGCGGGTACTCTCGTGTGAAAGCTTCTGTGGGCGTCGGTAAACAGTCCAGGGGAGCAGCAGCAGCCCAACGGACAGTGATGAAGCCAATGGTTCACCAGGACTCCTGGATTCTAAAAATAACCCACCCGCCTGCAGATGCGCCCGCTTCAGCTGGCCCTACAGTTCGGTGGGAACGGAGGAAGAAGCCAGCTAACCAGCCCAATCCCCCTCGAGCGGGTGCAACTATGGCTTTCCATAAGGGCCTCGGGGGGATTATGTTTGGAGGTGTTCATGATGTTGAAAATAGCGAGGAAGGCATAGAAAGTGAATTCTACGACACATTACAAGCCTGGAATACGGATCGGAACCGCTTCTTTCAGTTGTCTCTTCGGCGTCCTCGAGCTCCAGGCAAGAAGCAGCAAGCCCAATCCCAGGGTCTCAAAGGACGTGGCCGGAGTAAAGCAGATGAGGAGGAGCTTCTTCGAAATCTGGCTGCCCTGGAGGCGAAGGGATCAGCACCTAGCACTGAGTCTAGCGAGAAGGACCTTAAACCCCCAAATATCACAGAAGTGGACGATGTACCAACAGCTGCTCCTGCCCCTGTCCGATTTGAAATGCCACATAAACGCTTCAACTCCCAGTTAGCCGTTCAGGATGACACACTCTTCATTTTTGGCGGGACTTTTGAGAGAGGTGATCAAGAGTTTACGTTTAATGACCTATATTCTATTGATCTGGGCAAACTTGACGGGGTCAAAGAGATATTTTACAATGAGCCAGAGAATTGGAACGAATTGGCTGAGGATAACAGCGATGAGGATGAGGACGACGACGACGAAGACGAAGACGACGGAGAAGAAGGGGACGATGACGATGTTTTCTCTCAGGGCGGTGAATCCGCAGCACCAACTGATTTAACGGAACCTCAAGTAGCTCCGAGCAATACAGCGGCCGATGTCGAGATGGAGGAGGAAGCGGAGCCCACCGCCCGTGATTCCCGGCCCTATCCCAGGCCATTTGAGAATCTTCGAGAATTTTTCAACAGAACATCCAATGACTGGCAAAATATCTTAATTGAGAAGATGAAAGTAGAAGGTTCGGGAGCAGAGAAGACAGTGAAGGAACTTCGAAAAGAAGCGTTCAATGTCGCGGAACAGAGATGGTGGGATTGCCGAGAGGAGATTATTGCACTTGAAGACGAGCAAGAAGAAGCTGGGATTGGAGAGGTTGTTAGTATTGCCGACAGGGGAGATACTACTTCTGGCGGTGGCCGACGGAGGTGAAGCTTTCTAGTTGACGATGATGACGACACGTGCGATTTTTTTGATGAAGAGGGAAGTTTTATTTCCAACGCATATATATGGCGAAACTTCATGACGGTGAAAGCCGGAATCTTTAGGATATGAATACAGAGACGTACATTATCACGGTCTTGTTAGATTGACTAAATACGGACTTCAGTCACGAACAACAGTTTCCAAAACATCTTTCACAAGCGAGAAGTCCCTCTCCACGTCTACTCTCCAGTTCGAAATAGCAATTCTGCATGCTGGGTTTCCATTCCAAGAGGTCCCGGATACAAACATCTTGGACGTGGCGTTTATCCTCTTCACCAGCTCATTGTTGAGCGAATCATCCTTAGCTCTGAGTAGGACTATTATAAAGGTATTTTCTAGGAGCTCCTGCTTCGTTGTCGCAGCCGGAAGCACGTCATACTCCGGATGGTCGAAGAGCCAGGCCGCTATCGAACGGGCAAGCCTAATCTGTCTTTCTAACATATCCCGATAGCCATCGTGGCCATAAGCTAGCAGTGTCGCATATACAGGGAGGGCCCTAAAGCGTCTCGAATTCTCTATCCCTATATTAAGCGGAGAGGGGATGGAGTTGGCATCTCCACCAGAACTCAAATACGCCGCGTTCGGATTTCGGAAGACTTCCTCGGCGAGGTTTGGGTGACGACAGAAGAAGAAACCGCAATCATAAGGTACGTTGAGTAACTTATGGCCGTCCCCTGTGATTGAGTCCGCAAGTTCGATCCCTTCAGCCCCTTTCTTGATGCGATCGAACTCCGGTTCGTCTTCCAGCACTCGTCCAAAGATGCCGAATGCCCCGTCTACATGAATCCATGCGCCGTATTTATCGCAAAGCTCCCGTACTTTTCTGAAGTTCTCAATCCCACCAGTTGCGAAGTATCCGGTATTAACCTCTCCAGAGGATATCGCAACAATAGATGCCGCATCACTCCTTGCCAGGAATTTTTCTAGTTTCTCCATGTCAATCTGGAGAGGTTGGTTATCACCAACTGAGATGCTTTCCATATTGGCCCGACCAATTCCTAGTATCCCAGCTACTTTTCCAATAGAGGAATGCGGCATTGTGGAAAGGACCTGGATCCTCGACAGGCCAGCCGACTTGAGCACCTCTGCCAAACCATTCTCCCCCACACTCCCTATCCCGCTTCCCTTCCTCTTAGCTGCGGCATTGAGGACAAACTCCCTTCCACAGGCAAGGCCCAGGGTATTACTAGCCGTTGCTCCGGTCGTAAAGGTACCATTACTCCAAACACTTCGATCCAAGTCAAACAGATCCAAGAGCATATGTAGCGCGCAAGCCTCTACATCCGTACAAATAGAGTGATCGGGCAAGTGAACCTGTACATTCTGATCGTAGGCAGATACCACATTGTCGGCAAGTAAACTCGCCGGAGTTGCACCTCCAGTTACAAAGCCATAGTAATTCGGGCTGATGCTATTCCCATTGAGCCCCGGAATTACATTGGCGAAGAGATGTTTCCGCGTCTCCTCGAAACCTGTGCCAGACCGGGGAAGGCGATCGGGTAGCGACGACCTCGCATTTTTCAGCGCATTGGCGCTTGGCAATACCCCAGATTCCCAGGGTTTCAAAGCCGTCTCCCAGAGCTTCTGTTGGTCTTCGTTGATGTGATCCAAGACACTTCGGGTATGTTCTTGATCCATTATTATGTAGCACTCCCTCCGAACTCAGGAAACGAATAGGTATTCAGGGATATATATATATATATATATATAAATGGCAGGCCTTGCTGAACTCTTTCTCTTTTCACTGAGAAGTTTGGTATTGCGTGTCATAAATATTTCGAGAAAGACGCTTGGTAAAAGTGGAAAGAAAATTCGGGAATGAGAGAGGGGTCATCCACGAAGGGCGTCAAACGAACACAGTTTTCCTTCGACTATGTATATATGTTTGCCTGAAAAATGCTCCATAATTTTAGTTAAAAATAGTCGGTGGCCTGCTTCTCCACTTATCAGACATATCACTTCGAACGGACATCATAAAAGCAACTCGTCAGTTATACTTCACCATGGCAGCTGCGAGGTTGATCGATAAGCGGCCTCACAATATTCCAGGTACCAATATCCCCCCTTTCGATATGCTTCTCTTTTTCTGGTATATGCTTGGCAAGGCGGGAATATTCTCACATTCCCAATTTCTTTGATTGTCTCAAACCAACCGTCATGATCTGTGCACAATATAGGCAAGTTAAAGGTCTCGGAGCTCGTCTTCGACGTCCCTGTCGATCACAACAACCCCAATGCAGCCAGGATCCGGCTCTTTGCGCGCAGCGTGAGGCGTTTATCGAAGCCCATTGAACCTGAAACGGGAGAGAGGCAGTTACCATGGTTTCTATATCTACAAGGTGGTCCCGGAATGGGATGTCAGCCACCGCAGAATCATGGCTTCCTCGGATCTGTGTTAGATCGTGGTTATCAGGTAAGAATATACATATGTCACCTATTTATTTGTTTACCAACTATTGACTAACTATAATACAGGTGCTCTTCCTTGATCAGCGTGGCACAGGGCTGAGTACTCCCATTACCGCTGCCACATTAGCTCGTCAAGGCGATGCGGGTAAGCAGGCAGAGTATCTCAGACTTTTCCGGGCAGATAGCATTGTCCAAGATTGCGAAGCTATACGCAAATGTCTTACCGCTGATTTCCCCGAGGGAAATAAGAAATGGAGTGTTATCGGACAGAGCTTCGGTGGGTTCTGTGCAGTTACTTACCTTTCGAAATTGTGAGTCTCCTATGAACTTAGCATCTGAGTTGGGATATCGTAATGACGTAAAGGAACTCTTGCCGTGAAGCCCGGAGGGCCTGAGAGAAGTATTTACATGCGGTGGTCTGCCTCCTCTTGTAGACAGACCCGACCCCGTATACACGGCTCTTTACGGTATGTTTGTCACTTTATAAAGCTTCTCGGGGTTTGGGAAGTCTAACGTATCGCAGAAAACGTAGAGCAAAGGAATGAGGCTTATTATGCCAAATTTCCGGAAGATACTGGAAGAGTGAAGCGGATATTCGCTTATTTGAAGAAGGAAGCTACCTTGCTGCCCTCGGGCGATGTACTCATCCCCGCCAGGTTCCAACAGCTGGGGATATCCTTTGGAATGCAAGGTCAGATTGATTCCTCTACCTTAGAGACTACCTTTCAATACTAACCAACAAAGCACAGGCGGTCTTGACTCTGTTCATGGTAATTAATTGAAACGTTTTAATTCAATGGTTGGTATTAGGGGAGCTAATCTGGAAGGGCTGGCTAGATATCGTTTTGCGATGCATCAGCGACCTTGACAACTTCGGCTCACTAACACGGCCAACGCTATACGCCATCGAAAGCGCAGGTGGGTTTGACAACAATGTGTTGTATGCCATTCTTCACGAGCCAATTTATTGCCAAGGGTATGTATCCTTCCATACACGCTGTGAGCTCTCTAACGGGGAATGTAGAACCGCTTCGAAATGGTCTGCCGAGAAACTCCTCTCAAATTATCCACGATTCCAGCATGATTCGGACCAGATTTTCTTCACCGGCGAGATGGTAAGTCGAAAGGCGAAGGAACGCCAAGTGAATATGCGCAGCCAAGGAAACTAGGCATACTGAATCGCGTAAAAATGCAGATCTACCAGAACATGTTCGATTCCTATTCAGAGCTCGAGACGATAGAGGAAGCCGCCCAGATAATTGCGGCATACGACGACTGGCCGAAGTTGTACGATGAGAAACAGCTGGCGAAGAACCAGGTCCCCGTCTACTCGGCAACATATGTAGACGACATGTACGTGAACTACAAGCTTGCGACAGACACGGCTTCGAAGATCAAGAATTGCAAGCAGTTCATCACGAATACTATGTATCATGATGGAGTCCGCACCAAGCCTGATGAGCTAATGAGACAGCTATTTGCCCTCCGAGACGACTCACTGGATTAGGTAACTGCAGATCCATTTCGGATCGTTGGTGCAATGATAGTTCTTTCCATTCTCTCTTCATGTCAGAGAACATGGGATACGCAAAGGCCAAGAGATAGACAAATAGATTGAGCATTAGCTAAGTAGTTATTTCCCGGGCAAAGTCAATCAGACGTAGTCGTCGTGCGTCTCGAGGATGGAACTGTGCAATCTTCGCTTTCACCAAGAATCTCGAGGCTGCAGAATCACGGGATAATTCAACGTACGAACCCGCACCCGTTCCGGAATTTGAAGCTTCCAATAAATCGTTTAAAAGAGTGATCATTTCCTCCCCTGCTGCGCCCCGTTTCGTAGTAGGCGCTGAATCATCATTGTCTTCCCCTCCAGTCTGTCGATTTATAAGTTCATCGATCCGCTGTTGCCCAGGATCAGCTCCTGCATTTGCTGTCGACTTTGGCTTTCGTGGTTTCCCCTGATTCGTATATCCAGATTCAAGAGTGAGATCAGGAACATCTATATCATCCCCAACAGTCGGTCCGCCCAGATCCTCCGCTGCAAGCATTGGCGCAAGATGCTCATCCACGAAATTTTCAAGCGCGTCCTTTAACCTAGCCGAGTCCTTCTCAAGTCCTGACCTCTTCTTTCGTTGATTCTGAATAAGCTCTTTTGCAATTTGCGACGAGGTCTTTTTCTCCTTCTGAGAACGTTGGGTTCTCAGCTCCTCAATTCGCTCTCCCAAGCTATCAGTAATCATCCGTGCATCTCGTAAATTGGTCTCTTCAACTTTCCGTCGTTCGCTATCAGTTGTAAGGTCCTGGGAGACGGTTTTGATTGAAGATTTTGTCTCTTGAATAAGTTGAGATGTCTCCCGGAAAGCCAGTACGGCGGGCAAAGCAGATCCCGGCGGCGGAAGCTCAGGCTCAGAATCTGTCAACTTCTCATAAGCTTTCTTTGCCCGCCGTATTTGGGACAGGCGTTCATGAGACTCCAAGCCCGGTCGTGGTAGCTCAGTAGACTTTGATGCTCGGAGCTTCTAATTATCAGCAATCCTTCTTTCTCTTCTCCTTTATGAAGAAGGGTGTTAAGCATACATTTTGAAGGGCGGCTTCTTGTTGTTGTACACGGTCCTGAAGATTTCTCAGAGTCTCCTCGAGAGACCTGTTGTATTCTTCAACACTTATCGGATCAAGGGGTCTTTCAGCCTGATTTTCCTCTTTTTTCAAGCACTGCTCAGAAAATGCGTGTATTCTCTTCTGCACTTCTTCTGGTATTTCCATTGTTGCCCAGCAGAGACCTCTGTAAGATTTGAGTAAGAAAGAATCTCTCAATGAATCAGATATTAAATATTCTCATGGTTTATACGGAATAATAGTAGAATGATCTCAAAGTTCCGTATATTTGAACTGGTATCCCTCGTAGAGAATGCTGAATAGGGGATTCTCGGTTCGCGTTTGGCGTTTGTTGGCGTTTGTTGGCGCTGGACCCGTGACCAATCACATGACCTATCGAGCCGCATATTTCCGGAATGGGTTAGCGTGCGTGCTACCTTCTCTCCACTTTTTCTCTTTTCGCGACTTCATCGACTTTCATCTTCAACGACAACGACATCAACATCGAACGTCGCCATCACTCTTCCCTTCATCTCTTCTTCTTCGTTCAATACCTTTTCTTCGTCAATTTGGTTTACGATATCCTCTTCTTCTGTCTTTTCCTCCCACGCACTGCCCCTTTTCTTTCTTCTGCGACAACGCCGGGAAACACTGGGCCTATCCAAAGAGAACAGGACGGATTCAAGCTAGACCTATCAGTCAAGGCTCCCCTTGCACTACATTGATCCTCCTTTTCTATAGCGCTCAGAGCGTCTTGTCGGTTTTGACAAAGCTCCTTGTTTCGTTTCGGACTTCACTTCATCCTTCACCAACACTTCCAACTCCGCACGTGCCCCAGAAACCGAAAAGCTTCCTCTTCCAATATCACATTTCGGGCATCTTCTACTCAAAATCTCAACTCCAACACCAGCCCGTCACAATACCAGAATTCAATCTCCACGCCGATTCCACTCAATCCTACAGCACCTGCCCTTAACCTCTTCAAATCTCCAATCCTGCAAGCACCAAACCTCTCCTACCCGACGACCAGCACCAGCAAGTTTTCCTTGGAAACACCTGGTGTACATAAAAAAAATCAATATCGAATCAATAAAAGAAGATATTCACTACTGTTGCGCCTTTTTTTCAGCGTAAGTAAACAGATCCGGAACAGGACCACGAGTCAATTTCTTCACGAACTTTGAACGTACGTGTTTTTTCGACCTTTCAACGACCATGTCTGCCTCTCCACCATCCGCCGTCGCGTCAACCAAGCGCCCTCTCGAAGATCCCTCATCCCCTTCGGGCCCAACTGATCAGCCCGAGGCCAAGCGTCCTGCGCTGGATAAAATAGTAAAGGGAGAAGAAGATACAGAGGAAGCCAAAGTCGCGCCCGATAATGAACCCGCTACCGTGGCGAAAGTAAAGGCTGAAGACTCGGCCGAAAATGGTGTGAAGGATGGGGATATAGTTGTTCCTGACGCGCCTAATGGTAGAGGCTCCCCAACTGCAACCCAGGAGACTCAGCCGATTCAGTCAACCGCGTCCCATCCTGAGCGGTCAAGCTCGCAGCCTCCACAACAACAGGGTCAGGATGAGACTGGCTGGGTTCATATTCGCGCGGTAATCTCCAGCGCTGAAGCTGCGACATGCATTGGTAAAGGTGGGGAAAATGTTTCACAAATTCGACGTCTGTCTGGTGCCAAATGTACTGTCAGCGATTACTCTCGTGGTGCAGTAGAAAGAATTTTGACTGTGAGCGGTATGCAAGACGCCGTCGCGAAGGTAATTCCACTTCCTCGCCCTCGAATTAATTTGAACATCGAACGACAACTGACATTTTTAACCAGGGATTTGGTCTTATCATTCGCACATTGAATAACGAGCCGCTGGAGGCACCATCGACCGCGCAATCCAAGACGTACCCACTTCGTCTCTTGATCCCACATATCCTGATTGGATCTATCATTGGCAAGTCTGGCGTTCGAATTCGTGAAATTCAGGAAGCCTCTGGTGCCCGGCTGAATGCATCTGACTCCTGCCTTCCATTGTCCACCGAGCGATCACTTGTGATTCTCGGCGTTGCTGACGCTGTTCACATTGCAACTTACTACGTTGCTGTCACCCTAGTCGAGCAGCTCACTGAGCGATTCGGTGGTCCTGCCGCCTCCGCTTATGCTACCCGTAGTGGCGGCCCCGCTGGTGTCGTGCCAGGTGGTATGCAGGTTGTTCCTTACGTTCCTCAGCCAGCTGGTGGACAGTACGGTCATCCAGATACCTTCAAGAGACATCAGAACCAGCCCAACCGAGCTCCGTCGGCAGCATATGGTGTCCCTTACATGCATGGTGGCCAGCCTTCGCAACCCCAGGTCCCACAGCCAGCTCTCCATTATGGCGCATCTCCACGCCAAGGGTATGCCGGTGCAGGGCCCCATCAGCCAGGCTCTTACGGTGGTGCTCCTCAGCAACCACAGGCGCATGGAGGAGCCCCAAGCTCGACTCCGATCGGAGGCGTTGTGCCCGGGCAGCCACTGACCCAGCAGATTTACATTCCCAACGACATGGTAGGAGCCATCATTGGAAAGGGTGGAGCTAAAATCAATGAGATCCGCCATCTCAGTGGCAGCGTGATCAAGATCAACGAGCCGCAGGACAACAGCAATGAGCGTCTGGTTACCATCACCGGCACTCAAGAGTGCAACCAAATGGCTCTTTATATGCTCTACTCAAGACTTGGTTAGTCTAGTCTCCATCCCCCGTTTCACGCAATTAGAATCGATGCTAACCATTTACCGTTACAGAGAGTGAGAAGCATCGTATCTAGAACACGCGGTCAGTCATGCTTGGGTTTAGGGGTCTCCGAAAAAGTTTTCTTTTCCTATTTCTCTTTTAATGGGTGGGGATGGGGTCTTCTTCTTTTCTCTTGTTTCCTTATAATCTTCTTCTTTATCTTTTTACCAAGGCTTTGCTTATGTTTTACCTTTTCCATTCTCATTCTTCTATTCTTCTCCCGTGGGTCTCTTCTGAACCTGGATGTATTCTTTTCGGGTGTACTTCTACGAAGCAAACTTAGGGGGGTTTCTTGTCGTTATCTCTTCATGCAGTATGTGATCTCCTTTTTCTCTCAATTCCTAACTCGTTTTTGCCTTTAATTATGTTTTCTTTTTATGCTTCCGCTTTGGGGAACCTAGTCGTAAACATCAAAGCACATTTGTAGGTGATTTCTTCCCAAACTTCCTACAGTCTGTTTTATTCGCCCTTGTTCATCTAAACATCAATCATTGCATCATTTCTTGTACATTGTCGCTTGGTGCTATGGTTGAAAATCATCGTACAAAACGCACCTTGCCACCCCATTACTCTCCCCTTATCTCCCTTCCCACGCCCAAAGAGGAAGAAAGAAGAAGATAAGGCGTCATATGCTATGAAAGGTAACATGTCTCATCTCCAACCCCTCCACCGGCGACAATATATTCTCCCTAATCTTCCGAACCCCCTTCGCAAACTCCGTCGTCTCCTTCGCCGCCATATGATCCTCCACCGTATTCCACCCAATCACAAGCGCATTCAGTAGCGCCGCTCCAGTCGGCGAGTCCTGATGCTTCACTACCGCGGGCCTAGCAAACCACCCTATTGAAAACGACAACGCGCCGTCCGGAAGCTCGAGCATCTTCTTTCTGAAATTGGCGAGGTCGGATTCTAGGGATTGTTTTCCTTCTGGGGAATTGAAGCTTGAGGGGAAGGCGAGGACGATTATTTCGTTCGTGGGGTTTGCGTTTATGGTTGATGCGGTGGGGGGGATGAGGGTCGAGTGGAAGGTTATTGGGGAGCTGGATGGAGCCAGGAGGGGGGTTAGGGAGGAAAGGTTGAAACCGCAGGTGCTCTCGTCCCAGTCTATTTATTGTAGATGTTAGAAATCTGATTTCTACCTTCAACTAGATTTGATTGTTTTCTGGTATTCGCCGGGCAAGATAGAGGCGTATATATAAAAAGCATGCAGATACGAAAAAACATCAACTCACCTATCGCCCATACGATATCATTCTCGTCCTCAACCGTTCTTCCCCAACTAGCAGCCTGAAACCCGCGCGATTCCTTGACCGAGCGGACGATATCGAGGAATTGCTTGCCTCCTTCATTCTCCGGGTCCTCCGGCTTGATTTCAGGTTTCAGCCGGAAATATATGAATTCAGTGACTGTAGTAACCATAATTAGATAAGATAGAGATTTTTTTTATGATTTCGTCTGTTGGTTGTATTTTCTAATTTATATCTATATCCATATCTATATACGTTTTGGTGAAGATGGTAATGACGTTGATCTAGATATACTCATACGTCACTCTGGATGGCGAACTGTGGTACAATCAATTCTTGGTGATGGCGTGCCGGAAAGTAAAGTCAAGATATTCAATGTAGAACTCTTTGAAACGAATTTATAATTATACTAGAAGATGAGAAATCACTCATTGTATTATTGTGTGAGATAGTATCATTATTAGATTATGCGCAAGGGGAGTCGAACCTATGAAAATAACGGACATCCGTATAGATAGAGCAATAAGAGAGCAGACCCATTAAGTTAGTCGTATTATAGCAGTGAGCGGAACCCAAATTTATCCTTCAGCCACAAGATAGATACATCAGCCCCGAGGATAGGGTAGTGAGAACGAGCCATTATATATGGGAGTATGGAGTATTATTGTAGTTAACCAGAATTAGTGCAGGCGCAAGTCGATGGCGGAATATTGAAGCCGAATGAGTATAACATGCTTCTGACTCGTCTCGCTTCTTCGTGGCAATGCGCTGGTAGCTTCGAGTGCTGGTAGCTTCGAGTTCTTTAGAATGTCTCGCACTACTTAATTATGGAAATTCCCCGGCGAGTCTTCCGCGGGTGTTTTCGTCTCTGCATTGCTCTGGGACTGTAACAGGAGCTACAAGAAGGGTTCTGTACTGCCCAATATACGGACGAGATTGCAACAACCTAAGGGTCTGTTTTTCCAACGAGAAATATATTACGATCACGAATCCGGTGGAGACTGAGACCACTGCTGCTGATAATACGCGAGGTTGGAAGACGAAAATGCATCCAAAGATGTATCCATCGATATCGCTTGATCTTCCATTTGTGACGGTAGATTTAAATCTCCAGTGTTTATTTCGGGAGGGAATAGTTTATCCCATTCGTCCTACACGACGAGAATTAGTTTCGTCAGCACATCGTAGTCGTAAAAATGTTGAAACACTGAGGAAAAAGCGGGATAATAGAGAATATGATAGGTCCATGATCCAAGTGGACAGAAGGCTTACCCAGTCAATATCGAGAACCATCGGATCCGCCGGCGGAGAAGCAGGAGGACGGGCAGGGGCAGGTGGAGCGGCGCCAGCACCTAATGTTTCCGTACTCGACATAAACCATAATCTGCCGCTCGAGTCGTCTGAGTTTGTTGTGTCAGATCCAAGACTTTGGCCCCTAGAAGTGTCGTTATTATAGTTTTGCTGTCCATATGCTGATGGCTGTATAGCTGAAGCAGTTCCATCGCTCAGATGTTGCGATGGGGGCACAGGATTCTGGTACTGTGGCTGCCATGGTGGAGAAAATGGTAGGTGGTTTTGCGTCTGAGGTTGATAATGTGGATGTGGTTGATGCTGTACATAGGAGTATGAGAGTGGCTGGGAAGTAGGTAGATGCTGGGAAGTGTTCGGAAAATGAGAAGGATAAGGTAAATCAGATGAGCTAGAAAGGAACGTTGTGAGCGGGATTTTCGTGCCAAGAGACACGTTGGGAGGTTCCGAATGAGGTTCCTGACCCTCTGGCCTGTCGGCTGCATTATTTGCTTCCTCCGCACCCTGAATGTCGTCCGCCCTGCGCACCATAAGATCACCACCTACGCCCGACGCCAGCGGTCTTATGTAAACCGACGTGCCATGCATACGAACTGGGGCTTTCGCCTTCCTCATTTCCTGATAGGCACTCATTCGATCCCTGAGCTGAGTGAGGATTATAGTGCTCTTCTTCGCTCGGTGTTCGACGAGGTCCTTCCTTGTAACAACGCGACCCGTACTCGTACTAGGCCCAGATTGGCCCGGTGCGGCCGGGACTTCAAAAATATAATCCAGGCACCGCCAAATGCGCTCAGCTTCACGGCGCATGGGATGTAGCCAAACCTCAAATAAAAGAAGAAATGCGGCGTGATACTGTTGGTATGTACCGCCGTACCAAGCCCAAGTTTGCAGCTCAGGTGAAGTCTCAAGTTCTATCCCACTCTCTAGTTGCTGCGTTCCTGTCGTTATAATTATCTGGCGCAATCGGTCAGGAATCCTGACAGCGACGCTGTTGTGATATCTATGTAGGACGGCTAAATATAAGCGGGACATAAGGATGGTGAGCACCACCCCGCATGTCCTTTGAAGAGGTGTCTGATTCGGGCCGTTTATCATGGGCCCGTATTTCGCGTAGCACGCTTTGCGGAACGATTCGATCTTCCCCAGAACATGCGTTATGCTGACAGCCTTCCTGTCAAGACGTGCATTGTCGTGGAAAATGATCCGGCCGAATTCGCAACATTCGAAACGGATACGGGTAAAAGTCATGTCTGTCCACTGAGGCATATCACGAAGTGAATCGGCATTGGACTTCTGAAGATCACTATCATTCACATTCAAAGGAAAACGGGTTGAGAAATCTTCGCGACGGATGGTGGGCCGCGGGCCTTGACTTTCGCTGGTCCTTACATCAAGGAAACAGAGTTGATACCAGATCATTCTGCGGACGTGAGTTTCGATAGGCTGGAGGCCATATTCCGAAGGATCTCGGTGGAAGCCCATGCATTCCGCCAGGCGAATTGCTGCGCCGACAAGGGTGGAGTGAGCTCGAGATATTTCGGCTCGACACATCGGAATCTATGGTTCCGGTATTAGTACTACCATAAGAATAACTGAAGGACAGTTAACTATCACTAAACATACCATATACATCACAAATGCCTGCAGCGTCTCAGTCTTGGTTGTTCGAAGAAAATGTGACTTCCCCAGAGCCATCTCTGTTCCTAACTGAAAGTTTTCAATAAGATTCTTCTGAGGCACGCCAAATATGCTTAAAACCGCTTCTTCCGACATGCTAGAGACTGCAGAAAACATCGATGCAAACACAATAGCCTGCAGAGAAGGAGCCGGCTCAAAGCCCCTTGAGACATCTTCCCAAAAGCTATCGTAACGCTTTTCAAAGCTTTGACGGTGAACAACTTTGGCAATTGGGTGGACCGCCAGCCAATATCGTTGCAACAGGTTGTCGGCTGCAAACTTGGATGGAAGGAAGTCCACAAGGGTGTATTTCTTGCCGCTTTCGGTCCCGAAGATGATCTCGGAGTGAGGAGCTATGTATGAGGGTCCCGGGTTGAAATAGGCATCCTTCTCAGCCTGTAGTAGATCTCGCAGCCTAGGAGGCTTTGGAGGTTCATCCGGTTCCTCTGCTGACTTCCCATTGACAGATAATTTTTTGAGTGATTGCGTGAGCTGTTTATAAACCGTTAGAGAGTTCCACGAGTATAAACCCAGTGCGTCTCGCTCCTACCACAATAATAGAACATAGAACACTTAGAACTCACCTCATCAGTGATTTTGGGCCTAAAAAGCCCTCCTATCCTGTCTGTCAACCTCATCTTCCCCAATCTAAGCCCCAAATCAACCGTATCATCATCCGCTTCATCCTCGTAAGCAGCATCCTGAACAGCCATCCGGGTCGGTTCAAGATGTGCCTCATCCTCAGGAACCGGCGCGTCCTCGTATCCTCTATCCCCGATTGCCGTTCCTTGATTACCAGCCGTAACGGCACTTTTGCTATCGCGATTCGCATGTTCAGCACCACTTTCCTCCCCACCACTTCCCCCAGTACTTCTCCCCGCAACATCCTGTTCCAACACCCTCTCCAATGACCCCATCTTCTCCTTCAAATCCGTCAATTTCATCCTCGACACATTATCTAGCGCGGGCGCAAGAAAGACGCAGTCCCGGCTGAACTTCGAGCAATTGGTGCAAGGGTGCGATTTATCGCATTTAAGTTTCCGTCGTCGACACTCGAGACATGATGTAATCATTCGATTGCGACGGCGGATTCGTGAGGGCGCTCCGCCGGGGTTGGTTTTGTTGCTGCTGCTGCATGTCGTGGTGGTGGCTTTTCCATCCTCGTCAATGCTGCTGCTTGCTTGATCGGTTTGCTTGGGAGAGTAAGAGCTGCTCTTCCCAGCAGCAGCAACTGTCGTGTCCGTAGTCGCAGGGTTATCACTGCCAGAGTCGCCGCCCAGGGAGCCATGTCGATAGTCGCCGACCAAAGCGGTCCCACCTGAGTGGATCGGGAGGGACACGGGATGAGCCTTATCCATTATTACATATACACGAGTATCTCGAGGTGCATATATAATGACTTATTTCTTCGTTTCAACTCGTTCAAAAATGCGACGAGCCGAATTCGAACGCGAGTTTCTCTGCTTACGGCCGTTGCGATGCGGCACAAGCGCAATTGAGCGAATCCTGGTCGTTCTTCTCAGCCTCAGGCACGAATGGAGTTTCAGGGATAGTCCGTTTACCGTTCGTAGGTAATCATATCAACTTTTGTCTCTCATGGTTGAGGATTTCTTTGATTTGAGTATAATCTCTTCTTAAAACAATCGTATCAACTTGACTATCAACACAGCCTCGCTGAGCAGTCGAGTGACATATAGAAAACTTTAGAATACCTCTGGAGCCGTCATATCGTACACCATCACAAAACCTGACAAAGGAAAAGGAGGTAGAGAAGAGAGGAATAGAAATATTAAATGAGATAGAGGGGAAATGGGTCTGGGATTGACGTCTTAAGACAGCGAAGAGGAAAATATGCCATTCTTCCATATTAAATGCTATATCGCTATTTAGAACTACGGGAAACAAATTAACGCATTTACACAAGTGAAAAAGGTATCATCATGCAGAACAACCCTCCCTTCCAACTTGACGAACGACTTTTTCGATCGAGTATCCAACTAAAACCAAAAAAATTACATATCATCAACGCCCCTGACCTTGAACTTCCGTTCTGCGATCGCAGTCTTAAGGTTCGTTGCAATATCCTTCCTCCGATTCATCTTTGCCTTCCACTTTTCATGGTCTGCTGATGAAACAACTTCCATACCATTCACGTGGCGAAGCGCGCTCTTTCGCCCAGATGCACCGAGGCTAGAGCGGAAATGACCAGCTTCAGGTGTATGGTACTCGCTTCTGGTTCCACCTTCTCTTGAATCAAGCGAGCCAGGGGTAACAGGATACCGGTTGCCTTTCCGAGGAGGAGTTTGGAACGGGGTCCCTTCGCGGCTATTTGCTGGTTCAGACAGGTTGAGCCCTAGCTTTCGAAGTCGAGATTCCAAAACGTCGATGTCTGTGCTCTTCTTTTCTGCCATTTTTGTCATGGTTGCAATAGTCATCGTAACCGCTTCAACGGTTGGCTTTTTCTTAGACCCGTTGGCAGATGTGTCGTCTTGTGGTGTTTCCGATATTTTGGCTCTAAGCAGTGATATGTCTCGTTCCAGACCTGCAAGCTTGGACTGTACTTCCATGGACGACTTCCTCAAATCCTGTTGGAGCGCGGCTTGCTCTGCAGATAACGGCGCAGAAATAGTAGCAGCTGTATCGGTATGTGTGTCAATTGTCTTCCGAATACCGGCGCATTGAACGTGTAAATTGACGATGTCTTTGCTGAGCAATTCATGGCACTTCTTGAGTTTCTCCTGCGTGGTTTCAAGTTTCCCTTGCTCAAGTCTGCGCTCTAGTGCATCAACACCTTGTTCTAATATGCCTATGTTGGCCAGCGGTAAGTCCTGGTTAAAGATGTCGGACGGCTGGTCACTCTGCAAGGCTTCCATCCACTGTTTATCATCGAAATCTTCGCGAGTCTCCTGGTAGAGTAGAAAAGATGACAGAGAACGTGAATTTATCCCCAACGTATCAATCATAGCGTTAATATCGCGATATAATCTCTCAATCTGCCCGGGAATTCCAGGCTTAGCGCTCTCACCCGTGTAATCTTGATGCGGGAGAAAAGGATCAAGAGTAGGTGCTGGCGAAAGAGGACGAGCGAGGTCAGCACGTAATTGCTCATCCTCGTCATCCTCTTCAAGCGCCTGCTGTTCTGCAGCTAAACGCTGTGCTTGGAACGCAATCTCTTTGCTTCGTTTCTCTTCATTAATCTCGTTCTCCACAGGTTTTACCTCATTCGCAAGGTGGGACATTTCCCCGAGAGTAATTTTCCGATTCATAAGTGCTCTACCAGGCCCACCAGGAGCACTGATAGACCTTGTCCCATCCAGTCTAGTGACATCTTTCCGCGATCCGGGTCGCACAGGACTTGGTGACCGGGGAGGGCTTTGGCCGCGAGGTTGAAAGCTCGGTGGCGGTAGGAAAGGCTTTTCGATCTCACCGAAAAGCTTAGAGGGCCTCTGCGTCTGCGTCGACGGCTCTTTCCGCTGCGGTTCGTTTGCCGAAATTTTGGTAAAAAGCCCACCAGCTTGAATTTTCTCGGATGGTCCACCAAAGGAGCTTTCCGGTGAGGTTTTAAAGCTGTGACCCTGGGTATCCGTATTGTCCTCAGTAGGGCTCACTTCATGGCTTATATCCTCGCCACTATCCTCGAAATCAGCCCGCTCGCCTTCAGAATCTTCGGGGAGAGCTACAGGAATCCCCTTAGGAGATTCGGGTTTCTTTGGTTGGACGAAATCTGGTGGTAAAGGTGCATCATCCTGTGAACTTTTCGAAATGTTGGAGGACGAAGCCGAGGTATCACCGGGCGCATAGCTAGTTTTACTGGTGGAGTCGGGAGGTAGGGGAGTTTCCATATCTTTAGAAATAGGGGTTGCGTCACGGTCGGCCGACCCTCCTAGGAACTGGGGCTGTACTTTGCGAGGTTCTTCAGGTGTAGCGGGTGTAGCCGGAGGTTGGGATGGTGCCTTTATTGTGTCGGCAGACATGGGCGATGATAAGGATGTCTCAATTGATGGAACCGGTTTGTTCTGCTCCGCCAGTTCTGGAGTAGATTTTGGTTCATCAGGTGTCTTAGGCTTCGGAGGGGGAGCGGTAACCGTCTCGTCAGAAGTCGAGGACAGTGGTTTGGGCGTAAAAGTCGGCGCTTGGAAAGGAGAACGCGCTGGAGGGCTGATAGTTTTACCCGACGGCTCCTCATCCATAGCCTGTGCCTGGTCCGTCGGAGGGCTACTTGCTTTAGGCTTATCTTCAAGCACGTCACCAAAGGCAGCCCCGAGAGAGAACGCTCCACCAGGCTGAGCAGGTTTAGGACCGTCTGTGGCAGCGGTTCCGTCGGGCTTAAAAGTAGAGCCGAGAACGAACTCGTTCGAATTTAGACCGAAAAGGCCCTTTGCCGGGCCAGGGTGCTGGGAAGCTCCACCGAATGGCGATTCCGTACTTGGCTTTGACCCAAGAAGCGACTGCCCAGAGCCTCCCATAAAAGAGTTTTGCCCGGTTGCAGGTTTCGAGAAAGGACTGTCCGTAGTAGGTTGGGAAGAGCCGAACCCACCAAGGCCGCCGGATTTCGCAAAGGAGCTAAATCCACCAGACTTGACTTCTGTTGAGGTGCTCGCAGGTTCGGTTGACAGAGCACCAAATCCTCCTTGTGTACCAAGACTACTAGGTTGCCCAAACCCGGGCGTTGAGGTTTGACCACCTAACGCCGATTGCTGGCCAAATGGAGAAGCACGCGAACCCAACATACTTGTGCTGCCAAAAGCTGGTGCAGCCGGAGTAGCGGCCGAACCAAACCCACTCCCTCCTGTTGTTGAGGTTGAAGGTTGTGACGGCGCGCCAAAGCCTCCAGTAGCCCAAGATGAGCCGCCAAGGGCAGATGGACTTCCAAAGGCAGGCTGCCGGTTGGACCCCAAAGTGCTAGGTGCTCCAAAGGAAGTCGCAGGCGGTTGGCCAAGTGGGGTCGAACTGCCAAACGAGGATTGTCCAAATGTTGGAGTCTGAGATTGTGCTGGTCGTGCTTGTGGTGGTGGTGTCGCCTGTACTGACTGTTGCTGGGGCTGTTGGTCTCCGGCGGCAACCAGCCCATGGAACGGAATCCTTTGCCGAATGGATTCAGAATACACAAACCACCAAGACGCCAGTACTCCGTCATTATTTAAAACTAGGACATTTGGAAGCGGCGTTGAAGAGTCGTCAATATCCTCTCCAGGGATAGGCGAGGGCACTATCACTTTACTGGACAAATCGATTCCCTGCCCAATTGGTGAAGTATCCGCCGCGTCCTCAGTCAATGGAAGCGCTGCCCTTCTTGAATCCTCCGCCATTGACGTAGTGGTAAAAACATCTGTTATATCCTGGGCCGAAACGTCGCTTACTAGCGGGGTCTGTGACCTGGTAAGTACCCCAATATCAGTCGACGCAGTAGATGACACAATTAAAGCGTCCTTCAAATTCGGTTTGAAATCTCGGAGACGAGCAATGAACTGGTAGGGAGGTGATCGATCCAGGCCAAACGGTGCGCAAATTTCAGGTAGCTTTCGGTACAGAAATGGCGCCTGTGCCTGGCGGGTGACAATATAGTAATATGAAGACGGAATTAAACCATCGGGAGACGTATGTTGCGTGTAGATCATAAGGAATACGTCGTTCTCCAGCCATGATATAGAAGAGACTGTAAACCGATTAGCTTCAAATTCATGCGTTGATAGTGGCGATTCTCACCGTGACAGTTGCCTTCCAAATCAGGCGGCCTTGGGATCTCCGCTTTGCCTTGCCCTTCAGGGGTCATCTGGTATCCCGTCCCATCGGCTAGACCCGCAACGAGTTGCTTCCCTCTATTGCTCCACGACACACAACTGACGCCTTCCTTCAAAATCGGACCATTTTGACCCTGTACGAGTTCCTTTGTATTCATATTTGCCATCAATAGTTCGCCATTCGTAGTTACTGCGGCAAACAGCTCCGCTTTGGCAGTCGTTGGATTCGGAGCCAGTGCACGAAGAGACGCGCCGTTGAGTGGAAGGCTAAGCGCTGGTTGTGAATTTCCTTGCATCAGATTAGACACCGGGTATGCCGCCAGTCCGCTGCCATTAGCGGCTGCCACAACCAATACATTATCATCGGCGGAGAAGGCGATGTGCGATACTGGAGCGGGAAGCGGTATCGTAAGCTGGGGGGTAAAGGGCTTTATGTTGCTACCTTTCGGTCCCTCTGCTGAGAACGCGTCTCTAACGGAGTCTGTACTCGCAATCACGATCGAATCCGGACCAGCTGCTGCGAGAAGTCCTTTTGTCGACGCGATACTCAATAGGGAACACGTTGGTGGCGGGAGCGAGCCGGAGGGCCAAGGGGTAGGGAGTAATCGAACTTTGGAGTCACCAGCAACTGATAGAAATCCAACTTCCTACATTCAAAGTCAAAATCTGCTATCGCTTTAATTTAACTCTTAACCAATGCGCGACTCACCTGTGTATGAATCTCAGCCAGTTCAGGGCCGAGTTGCGTCTGAGTATTTCCTCCTGCAGCTTGGGGTTGCATGCCAAAGCCAGGGTTCCCACCGGTCCCCATACTGAATGCCATCTTGAGCTTCCCAATATCAGACGAAATCGCGCGAGGGCTCGAATCTAGCGAGTATCGGATTTTGGGGACATTTAAAGGAGAGGAGCCAGATGGGGCGGTGGTTAAAGAACGACGATGGAGTGTCTGTGAGGACCTCCGAGTAAAAAGTTGTAGGGTACGGTCAAAAATCTTGACGAGAAGGTTAAAAGGAGGGCGAAGGTGAAGTAAATAAGATTAAAGAGGAGATCGGAATCTCCAGACAGTTAGACTGGCTGAAGTTGTTGTTTGAGGTTCTTCAATTTCTCGTGTTGAACAAAAATAAGTCCATCGCCGCATCCACGCGAAAAAAGAACAAGGAAGCTCCTCTGCCCAGCCAAACAATCCAAACTCCAAGCAACTTCACCTCAAGGCAGCTCAAGCTTCGTCAACCAACATCCTCTCAGAACAACAACTCAACGTCTTTCACCCACGACATTCCTCACGACTCTCATTTCTCATCCGCTGATTATTGTTCTCTTTTACGATAACGCTCTATAGCTTTGAAATATCCCATTTATCCCGTTTTCCTGGCCGCTGAGCCACCTCACTAGACCTCTCTTACCACCATGCCTGGCTTCGACTTCTCCAACTACAACCGCAATGCGGCTCTTCACGCGAAAGGAGTTCCTCTCCCAAAGGCAACGAGCACAGGAACTACGATTGTCGGGTGTATATACGATGGAGGTGTTGTTGTACGTTGATCGCGAGTGATTGATTGATGTCTTCTCCCAAACCCGATAGACAGCCAAACCATCAGCACTTTTATTAAGATAGCTAACATATTTCCATCTCTAGATCGCAGCCGATACCAGAGCTACAAGTGGTCCCATAGTCGCTGACAAGGTATGCTTATTTCCCATCCCACCTTAAGCAGCCTCTCTTCCCGAAACAAGCCCACTCACCAATCACCTAGAACTGCGAAAAACTGCACTACATCAGCCCCTCAATCTGGTGCGCCGGTGCCGGTACAGCCGCGGATACCGAATTCACCACCGCCTTGATAAGCTCCAATCTCGAACTCCACTCCCTCTCGACTGGCCGGGCCCCCCGTGTCGCTACCTGCATGACGATGCTGAAGCAGCACCTATTCCGCTACCAGGGACACATCGGCGCGTACCTCGTCGTAGCAGGCGTTGACCCCACAGGTGTCAGCCTTTTCACCGTCCACGCTCACGGTTCCACCGACAAACTCCCCTACGTGACGATGGGATCTGGTTCGTTGGCTGCGATGTCTGTCTTCGAGACGCAGTGGAAGCCATCCATGACTCAGGAGGAAGCCGTCGCGCTATCGTCCGAGGCGATCAAGGCTGGTATTTTCAATGATTTGGGATCAGGAAGCAATGTCGATGTGTGCGTGATCGAGAAGGATAAGCCAACGAAGTTGCTGAGAAACTACATGAAGCCGAACGAGAGGGGCCAGAAGGAGAGGAATTACAAGTTCCCACGGGGAACTACGGCGTGGTTGGATCAGAAGGTTATCACAAAGGAGGATGTTGGGAGATATGTTACTATACAGGAGTTGTCGAGTGACGAGGATACGGTTGTGGTGGAGAAGATGGATGTTGATTCTTAGAGGGAAGTCGCTTTACAATTTCTTTGATGGCGTCTTTTTCTATCCCGTAGAGAATTTAATATATTGGGACGTTTTTATCCCTATCAAAGTTCTTCGGAGGTATTAGTCCATGTGTACTCATGCTAATTTTCGTCTCCATGAACTGTATTCAATCAACGAAATAATCATTTAAGTACAAGAACTGTTCAGTTTCTTCTTTCTATTTAATCTCCCCCGTTTCCCTTTCCCCAAGTCCGCTTCGTCTCAGTACTACTCTTTCAGCGGTTTTCATCATCATTTCGCGACAACAAGAGCTTTGACAGTGTCAAACCCCCTTCGTGGCCCGTGTTCGTGCTTTTTATAGTTCAATACACGATGTATGGTGATGAGCCCATTGGAATCGGCTTTGGTTGTTTCTGCATTGAGTATAATAAAAGCCACCCTTAATCTCCAAGTATATGCGGTTAACCTGTTCTCGAAACAATATATGGGGTTCATTCGACAGATATTACTACCTCATACGAGTCTGGGAGTTCATTCTGTCGACTAGCTCGTTTATTAGAATATTATGACTTCCTCCAATGCCTTTTCTATATAGACCGGAGATCCTGCTATCAAATTTGAACACCGTCATCGAATATCTTGTCGATCAACCCAAGTATAACTTGAAATACGCTGCTCGGGTGGAACCAACCAAATCGTCCACTTTCCCCGTTGGCACAACAGTTTGCACAAGCCCCCTAAACACAGGAAGCTCCAATGGCGATATCATCCGTGGAATCATGTCCAGAACTGGAGTCCTCGTCGTCAGTACCATGATGCTGAGGTGGCAAGAATCTCTTAGGGTAGAAGAGCATGGTGTGATCCTTGCAGAATACGAGCTCTGGACCTTCGACTTCGACCATACTCTTACCAACTGACCGATCGCCAATAAACAGGGTGGCGTCCCTGATGGATAAGCAGGTATCTACTTGGTAGAGCCATGGTAAACCTAGCAGTAGATCCATCTTCCCATCTTTGAATGAGGTGGTATCAGGCGAGTCAAAGAGAGTCATGGTCCGCTGAATGCCAGGCACGGAGATGACGAGCTCAACATAATGGTGCTATGGAACCTGTTGCTGAGAGGGTGGCTAACACACAGATGATAGGGTCCCTGGCCCTCTACGCAATCGAGACATTCGTCCATCACAGGATTGACTTCTCCGGCCATCTGTAGGGCGTGTGCTTCACTATGCTTGGTCTTGTCCCAGCCCGTGTAGTACCAGTTTTCGCACATGTGTGTATCGTTGAGCATCTGGCCACGACCTAATGTAGAAACTTGCCGCATAAAACGTTGAGATCGTACTCCAGCTTCGATCGAAAGATTGCACACAACTGGGTTCTATCCTGCCTTCTGGTGGGTCGAAAAGCTTCTTAAATGTATATAAAGAACCCACACGCTGTCCCCCACAGCAAACTTGGTAGACATACATGAAAGAGTAATATTTTTTTTAAAACATCTATCATGACGGCTCCTCATTTGACCGTGGTGGTGGTGAAGCCTCTGGTTCCGAGTTGCCAGACGCATTATTGTGCCCAAACAGTAGCTTATATGACACTAGGTAGCCGATTGGCGTGATTCCATCAGCTTCCATTGCCATACCGTCCTCCATAGCCTGGAAGATCTGATTAAAGGCATCTCCAGTCCGACTAGCATAGGCGATCAGGGCACATGCGCGGTGTATAGCGAAGAGGCCTTCGTCTGGCATCTCGATACCGGAAACACTTCGTAGAGTTACCATAACAGGGTACGGTGCCGTCGGGAGAACCCCTTCGTCAACACGGCGAACCTGATACGTGTGCTGCTGAGCGTCGTGGAGCTCGAAGTATATCAGGAACTTGCCGAAAAGACCGTGGACATCTTTTGCAAGGCTTATACCATTTTCTGGGCTATCAATATAATTGCTAGTATACGCATGAAATGCCCCCGGTTGGAACATATCGAGGATACTACATGCATTTATTTTCGGTTTACTCTGGCCAGAAAGAATTAGCTATTATATGAAAGTATATATATAGAAAAGCTAGAGGAGCTCTTGCAGGTTGATGTAAAGATGATTGATTGATGTTGATGTTGATGGTGGTGGTACTCAAATATATATAATTGAATGCACTCGAAGTTGAAGTTCACTTGAAGTTCCTTGAGTTTAGACTATGCCGTGTCCAGTTAGGGTACCAGCCAGTCGGGACCTTAGATCCACAATTTAAGCTTAGTGCACGATTTCGAATATCATCAATCACTTCAATAAAATTATTTACCGTAACTGCGTAGGCAGTCAACGACAGCGGCTGCTCTTTCTTTCCTCAAAATATATTCACATCTGAAGATCATGGTAACAGTTCCTGGTATTTGGAGAAATAAAAATAGCCCAGCCAATGGCAAATATCCCCATTCTATATCATCTTCTCGGGAAATGTTCTAAAAAACGCCCAGCTCATTCTCGTATGGAGCATGATTCGACGAACGAAAAGAATTGACTATAAACCCATTAAGCCATTTGCTACCTCCTTCCCCTCCACTTTCTTAACCAACCCCAAAATAAACTTAAACCTCGTCGTCGTAACCCTCCACCCTTCCTCTCTATACCTCGTCACTCCCGCATGATACATCGCTCTCACAATCACAGGTTTGATAGGCGCTTGATGTTGGACTAGGAATAGGTAACACCAATATACGAGGCGGAAGGATGTGCGCGGAGAAAGGCGCTTGGAGCAAGCGAATGAGAGAGCGAGGAAGTGGAAGAGTTCGAGGCAGGCGCTTGGAGAGGGGGATTCTGATGGTGAGAGTTCTGAGGTGGGGGAAGTGGATGACGAGGGTGTTTTTTTGGTCCATTCTGGAGGTAAACGTGCGTCCGAGTTATCCCACGCCCTTGAAAGCGCGATCTTAAGAGGTGTATGTCTGCGAAGTAGACGAAGGAGTGCACTCCTCCCATCTTCATCTTTTTCAGCGATGCGGATCCCACGCTGTATAAAAGATGCCGTAGTAACGTCCGTGTTGCGGACCATCCGTTCGAATGCTCGGAATAAGTACGGTTTGCTGCTGTTGTAGGTTTGGATATTTGAAAAGATTTCGGCGAGGTTTGTCGAGCCTTCTTCTAGCTCACGGAAGGTTCCACACATATTTCGAGGGACGGGTTTCCCTGTTTGCAGCTTTGCAGCGAGGACCATGATACTGTTATAAGGGAGTTCGAGGTCCTGGAAGGAATGTGTTAAGTTGGTGAAGATATCGGAATCGTCCCACTTGGAAGAAAGAGTATCGAACTGAATCATTAGCTCATTCAGAACCTTTCCTCTCTGATTATGAACCGTCTCGTCAATAACACGATCCTTAGATCGCATATACTTCGTCCCCAGCGTCTTAACCGCCCAGATCCGAAGTAAACACCTATGATGAGCATAGAATCCATGGGTCTGTGGGTTAAACTCCGTAGAAATAGCCAGATCACTAGATAAGGACTCAATATCCATCCAGCGCAGCGAGGAAAGCATCGCCCCAGGGTTCCCGAACATAGGGAGCAACCAATTCCATCCCTTCATCATCTTTGGCTGGAACTTATCCCCTCGCAGGGAAAAGGCTAAAAACTCCGTGACATCGATGATATATTTAACCTTCAGCTCCGCATTGCATAGATCCAGCAACGAGCTGATATATCGAAAATTCTCCTCCGTTCGAACATCACTCCTACTCCTCCCTTCACTTTCGACATCCTTAACCACCGAATCAGAAGATAGCGACATCCACTGTGCCATAAACACCGGAACCCATCGACAACAATCCCTCGAGCTGGAAAAGACCACCATCTTCCGAATAATCTGCGCTCCCAACGACAACACCGCTTTATTCGGCGGCGTTTCCGCAATTTCTCCCAGCCACAAATTTAACATCGATTCCCCAAGATCTCTCGAACCGAGAATCGAACAAGCTTCAATCCCGTCCCACATCATTTTATAACAAAAACCAAGACTCCCGGGATCTATAGACTTGAGCGTCCCAGTCCCAATCCTAATTCCCGGCGTAAGTTTAATAATAAGCGCAATCTCCTCCGGAGGGATCAACCCTAGCCGTAACGCCTGATGCATGAGCGTAAAATACCCATGCCGATCTTTCTTTGTCGTCTCATACTGCCGTAGATATTCGACTAGACATAAGAAATTCCCTGCGCCATTAACGTTCAGCGATGGGTCCCTGAGAAAGGCATATAGGTCCTCGATATTCCTATTCCCCTCGAGAAGATGGCTGAATATTAATTGACTGAACCCAGGTTCCTGCCGTAGATCGAGCGCGAGCTCCCGAACCGCACGCTTTATCCCATTGAGATCGTAAACGTTCCGAATCCGCCGCTCGAGTATCTGATCCATAACGGCGCCGTCTAGCTGTTGTTCCTGTTGTTGCTGCCCATAGGGAAGGACCGGCCCCTCCACTCCATTCAGAAGCATATCCTCTCGCGAAAACCCCGTTGGTAACGGATTCGGAACTAGCATCACCATCAATCAGCACACATCCATCCATCTGACCCACCTCTAACCAAAACAAACACTCACCACTCCCTTCCTGCTTCCCCCCTTTCCGTCCAAACATCATGGCCATAGCGCCCGCATCCATCCCTCCTCCCATCCGGGCTAGGTCCATATTCCTCCTCTTCGCCAGCCTTCTCCTCGCCTCCAATGGGCCGGGAACCGAACTCCCGCATCGTCGCTGCTGATGGTGATGGCAGTGGCGATTCACATTTCTCCTCGGAGTAATTGGCGGGGAGGAGAGGGCGAAGAACTGATAGAATGTACGCGCGAGGATGTCATCGGTTATCCAGATGTGATTGTCTATGTTGTGAGTGTGAGAATGGGAGTGTCGGTAGACATGTCTGGTTAGAGACATGGGATAGCGAGGGAGATGGGAAGCGGAGGAAGTGTCTCGAGAGCATGTGTGGGACGCAATTGACCTTCCAATTCGTGATGTTGATGTTGATGTCCTGGAGAAAGCTGATGTTTTTTAAGCCGAAGGTTATTGGACAAAGAGAGGTTGAAGTTAGAATATCTTGGCACTGATTATGTAAGATTGTTATTTCCAAACCTCACACGTTTTTTGAGATCTATCAGCGACAGCAACCTTTTTGCCCTTTTTTTTCAAAATCGAAAGACATGGAGAAAGCAGAAAATTGGTATATATTTTCAGATGCTTTACTTGATTGAAGACCTTTGAAATAAAATGCGGATATCTAGCCCAACCTAGGGAAGTTCTCTTTCCCTCCTCTGAAATATATTCCTTCCATGTACGACATTGAAAGGGTAATAAGCGACAAATACTCAGTCAATCAATTAATGCTCAGTAACATGCTCTCGCAAATGGGGGGTATTGAGCAGAAGTAACACCTCTCGAAGAAAGAAGAGAGAGAAAAAAGACAGACAATTTCAAAAATTCCTCGCAGAATCAGGTCCACCAAATCTGCCAGAGAATAGAAATGGGGGAGAGGAAAAGAAAACTCAGAGCCCAGAGCCATGCCATATGCAATCGTTTTGTGTGTAGGTCTACAATAGGAGACCAGTGTGAGTAGGATAAGAAAAAGGGAATAAGAATGCGAAAAGGTACAGGTCTAAGAAATTAGATATTATAAAAAGATTGCCTCCAACTCCAACGCTCCATATTCACGACTGTGAAATATCCCCCCCCCCCCCCCCAAAAAACCAATGGTGCCGTTTTTCTTGCTCCCTTTTTTCTTCCTTTCCAAAATGCTGTCGGGGTATTAATTTTCTCCGTCGATATTCCGAGCCCTCCTAGCTCCTAGGGACAACTTCACCCGGGTGAGGTTTCCTCCCTGTCACCACGTACATATTTAAATATGCATGCGCATGTCGATTTTGAATAGCTCTCCTCACATTGACAAGGAAAACTTCAATCTCAGTCTTCGACCACCCCAGTCCTCCGGCACCGAATGGACCGTACGAGAACCCTGCCAAACCAGCCAGCCAATTCGCCTCATTCCAGGCACCGATCTGCTTCATCCGCGGATCTTTGGGCCACTTATTCATGGGTACCTTTTTCACATGTTCCACGACATCGACGAACCCGATTTCTCGCATCCAGCGGGCGAATTTGGTGGCTATCATGACTGGGCGAGGAGGGTCGAGGGAATTGTTCGATTTTTTAGAGTATTCTAACCAATCGTGCCATGCGTATGCGCTGGGACCATCTGGGTTTTGAGGAGGCATGGTGCCGTCGTCACAGCGAGCGGTGAAGTCGTATTCTACGCATTCGAGGTAGCCACCTGGTTTGATGTGTTTGTAGGCTGTGCGCATGAAGTTGGGGAATGAGGGGAAGGAACCAGCCATGTGGGAGGTGTGAATCAGGTCGAAGTGGTTTTGAGGCCAGAGCCAGTCTGGTTCTGTGGCATCGTCGACGAGAAAGAAAACATTTTTGGGGACTTCGGTGGGTTGGACAGGTGAAAGGTCGGTACCGGTGATTTCTGCGCCGGGGTAGAGAGATGCTGGTGGTGTCAGCACAAAATAAGATCCCTTTTGAAAAGAAGGTAAAAATACCCATTTCCATGGTCCATATGCCGGAGCCAGCTCCGACATCGAGTACCCTCTTCGGGTTCTCAAGGGGAGAAAGATGAAGCTTTCCGTCATAGAGCAACTTGACCATCCCATGTTGCATATCCATCCTATCGAGCTCCTCTTCGTCGCAGGGGTATCTATATGCTATGCCGGTTAGAATAACCTCAAGCCTGAAAAGGGGCAGCACAACATACATCCGGCATGATAGCGATGATATCGTCTCCCGTTTTCTACAGGAAAATCTGTTATGCTATCTGTCAAGGATTGGGTATCGTCATATCTTTTTTCGTTGTCAGCACTCCACTGCTGAACTTTTGCTGGGCTCCAACCTTTCCGGAGAAACTGTAGGAGGGACATACACTTACATACTGCTGTGCTCATCTTCTGCATTATGCTGAAGTGGATTAACGATAGTATCAGCAAATGGTCTCTCCAGATGACAAATAAATAAACCCGGAAACCCAGGAAAGCTTTTCATAGCTGAGAGCCTCAGAAACGAGAAGCTTCGGAGCTATATCGGTAGCTGCAAGAGGATAAAATGTGGATATTCTCACTTCCGATGACATGGCTTCCTCTTGTCGCCGCCTCCTTCGCCCAATAGCACCTGACTTCGTGAGGTGGTCTGCGCCGATATCAAGGAGGTATCGCCCAGTGTGGAAGAACAAAGAGCTTTTTCCGGGTGTAGACTCAAAGTGTACCAGTTAGATAGACAGCAAGGATGACGAATCCAATAATATCCTCCCTTGTCTTTCTCGGGAGGTATTCTCTTATTCCCTTCACTATCTCGTCCAATTGTGCGCAGCTAATAGCCATATCAAAGAACAAGGAACGAGAAGAGTAGGGAGGTGGAAAGAAGAAGAGCGAACAGCTTCTTCTTGAATGTGGAGGAAGAGGCCCCCATTCTTAATTTGAAGCCCACACCGGCTCCACTGAAAGATATTGCCGAAGTCAATTAAATAATTAGTGTATGTCAACATTTTATTTTTAAATCCCCTAGGTTTTGAGTTTTCTTGATGTTCATGAGAGAGTTTCGTCTTTGCATCTTCAAAACGAAGAAAGCAGATACGAAGGTGGCAGGCGGATAAGATAGTGTCAACAACCCGGAAAAAGAAACAAGAAGCAAAGAAGGATCGTGCTGTCGCGGTAAACTGCGTATTGTTTTCAGACTCCTTATTAGTAATAAACTTTTTAAAAATTAAACATGCGGGAATCCGTGTCGTCGGAGTTGCTTAAGGCTTAAGGGATGGATGTGGCGTTTCCTGGTCCGAGTTGCTGGAAACTCATAACCTCCTTCATACACACGAATACCATACATACGAATAGAGGATGAAACAGTCCTTTCACAGACTTCAATGAAGGTATATATCCCCTGAGTTGCACAGAAGAATAATATCTCTGAGAGTAGTAACGGCCTTAATAGCTATTGATACCAACGGCTACAATATTCTTGTACCCCCAGTTGTGGGGTGGTATGAAAATTATTTTACACGACACATCTTGCTGCCCTCCTGCAAGCCAATCCACCAACCACCATTCTCGCCCATAAGCACTACGAATGAATCCAACGGATGTTCAAACCGAGACCGTTCATATGTCATGCATATCAAGAGTGGGAAAGACCCAACAACCCTGAATCTGGGATACAATGCATTCATTAATATGATCTATCACGAAATACTCACCACTCACAGCACGTCTCACGGAAAGCGACCTCAAATAACCAAACAAATGACAAGACTATGCGCTTAGCTACGCCATGTATGTACAAACAATGCTATCCAAGGCCATGGCTTTCTTTTTTCTTACCTGCATGTTGGCAGCCTCGGAGCCTTGTCCCCTCTCTCTTCGCGAAAAAAAAAGAAAAGCATTCCGCCTGGTCCATATATCGCGATTACTACTGACGCGGATATATCTGCTCCGTCCCCCGTATGCTTCTTTCTTTTTCCACTTTTCCATTTCCTGCCGTTGCTCGAAGAGGTTGGCTGGGATATTTGCTCCGGACTCGTTTATTAGTAGCAATAATAGGAAGAAACAACGGCCGGGATCCATAACCATCCACAGCGAGAGAGGCAATGGAGAAAAAGGGACAAGACTCGAATATCCATTTTATCTGGTACCTTTTCTCAGAGATCAAAGGAGATCATCATTTCCATGGACAATGGTCCCATCATCTTGGTTCATACCAGAAAAGCCATGACGTGAAAGCTGAACGGGCCGCAAGTGTTCCCGTCCTCGGGGTTATCCGGTTTCTTGGGATTTCTTTTCCGTCGTTACGCGAGACTCCATATGAGGATTACCGGGGATAACTTTTCTTTACAAAATACTAATAATGAACATATTAATATGATATCGATGATAATCAATACAATTATTGTTCATCTCCGAAACCTCATGTCTCTGTGGAGTGCTCTCCGCTCTTCCCCGTTCTCTGTCTCAGCTTTTCTCTGGGTTGGAGATAGCGTAATACCATACGATACAACCTTCCCACTCCCTCGGGACGCCTCCACCTATCCACAACCACATCTGCTAATCCCTGCACGCTCCCTTCACTTTCCACACCCTTTTCCTTTTTAAATTCCAACCCCAACCGAACCCACATGAAAATCTAAATTCACAAAGGAGAGAAGGTGGCAGTGCAGCGGGCCCCGTTCCGCTGGGTAAAGATGGACAAAAAGATTTCCAGTCCCATACTGTTGGTACTGTCAGTCCTGAGTCAGGTCAGACGGCTTACGATATTTCTTGAGACTGGTGAATTGCTTTTGAAGGCGTCATCGAGATCGCATATGCAGAGTAACGAAGTTACCCATGATGATCTCTCTTATTCTGTTCTTATCATACCCATGTGAAAGCCTGGATGTTTCGGCTCATGATCGCTCAAAGCGAGTTCTGTTGCACCAACTGCCAAGTTTTTATATATATCTGGTTGTGCAAACACCTGCGCCGGTAAGAGCAGGACCGTTTCAGAGACAACGAAGTTTCCCACTGTTTAACGCATGAAGCTGCTACGGGTAGCCTCCAGAAATATTGCTTAATTCCAGTATCCTAGTTTCGGCAATATGCGAGAAAGGATTCGGTCACCACGTGCCCACGCGAGTCTTTTAACAAGATTCCGGGCTTATCGGTATGGCCAACTATCGTTTCATATATATAACTCAAAATGATTCACGCTACATCAGTTGATGGACCTTGAGTTTTGCTTTGCTTGGTCCATATCACATACAGCAGACATCATCAGGAGAAACTACCTGGAGGATATTCTAACAGAAATGGTCCTTTCTCCATATTGCCTCGCAAAAAGCAAAATAGAAGTGTCGTGTTACACAAATCTGGTGTTTTGATTCAGCCTGACTCCTCTCTTCAAATGGAAATGAGAACTAGGGATTCTTTAATATTCTTTTCTTGCTGAAGAAACCAAGTCCATGGCGGCGGGAATCCCAGCCGTTTGTTTTGTTTCTTTCGTCGAACAATACTGTAGCCGTTCCAAGAGTTTGGAATAGAATGTCATAGCTGTGAACCCCGGGGGGCCAGTTTAAAATGTGGGATTCAACGCGGTGAATCGTGAGATGAGGTTGGATGCACGAAGAAACAAAAGAAAGCAAAACACAAAGTGCTGACTGGATTGGAAATAGGGAGTCAGATTGATTCCCATGATTATCATATTTTGCCGTTTGGTTGGAAGACTCCGTTTCTCTTCTGACTACGCAGCTGCATGCAGTAGAGGTAGCATTTCCAAATACGGGTTGGAAAGTTACGCCAGCCTTGACGGTGAGGCCTGCATGAGGTGTGAATATTGCAAGGGATACTGCATGCAGCATATATGATAATATTTCCCGTGGGATGAACTCTGCCTTTGCAAAGACAAGGCAACTTTTCATTCTCCACCTGGAAATAAATTCCCTGCGCCTGTGGTGTGGTTACTCTTGATCCTATCCTTATCTGCAGCCACCAGAAGCAAATCTCGGTGAAGACGTCCATCTAATAAATCAGGTAGATATTCTCCCACCAGTGTGGAAAGTTGGGCTCAGTCTCTGTACTTCTGTGAGCGGAACGTTCCCTCTCCTGAGGATCCCCCCTTCGGAATTTTCTCTCCCTGACAAAATATACGGGTGGGCCTGGGGAACTCCTTCCTCGCTGATTCCAAGTTTAAAATTGTCCCGACACTCTGGAACCCTTCTTTGCTTTTTCTTTTCCCGAAGAAGGGTGCGGTGGGCGCGGGTCGGACGTGGGACCAAGGCATGGCAAGTTGGAAAGGAATTATTTCCTCGCATTGGATTACACATTACACTAACCGTGCATACCACTACGGCAAGGCTTTCCCATCATGACCTTGGTTGTAAACCAAGACGGCCCCCGCATAATAGCATGGCTGGATTATCGCCATCTCATACCCCCCAGGCATTGGTCGAAAATCATTCCCGTCCAATCTGATACGTCACAAGCCTTACCGATATTCAGGTAGCCTTCGAATGAAACCGAAGAGGAAGGGTCAAAGAACGCATAGCTGATTGGCCTCATCACATATCTGCCGATGGGGCGGGAGTGGAATCCTCACACAGATGTAGATGTTGATTTCACGATATCTAGAAATGACTATCAGAGAATCGTGATCATGATACTATTATCTTCTCTCGCTACACATCAGAGACAAAAAAGTTCAACTGTGAGAAAGCATATTCACATGTTTATCACTTTCATCACAAGTCGTATCGCGAATAACGACCAAGAACATCACAGAAAACTCGAAACGTTTCAACATCTCTCTGAATATAATCTCTTGAGATTCGACTCCAGCGATTTCCGTTTTCGATGTCCACCGTAAACTGTAGGCTAAGAAAGTTTATTATACTTTTATAATAATATAATTATATACACGCTATCTTTTCTGATCACGATTAAACACTGGAAACGTGAGACATGCGTAAACTCACAAGTAGTTTTAACGCCAGTCAGAAAATTCTGAAAGCAACTCTCGGTGCAGTCCTATTCCGTGCCGCATGAAGAGGGGAGAAGAACCATCTTGGTTGTGCATTTCACCTGCTCTTCAGGAACACCGTCCCAAAACTGTTGTTTTCAATGTTAGTGACGGCTAAAACCAATTCAGACGGCGCCATTCAGAACCCCGTCTGAACAGCTTTGATAGGGTGGTTATGTTCAACTCACTTGAGCAACGTGTTGTCTGATGCGGTGCATGTTCTTGCCGGGCTGGATCTGGCCCACTAGTCCTGGACGGTCTGACTCAGTCCTCTTGGGTACAATCATTGGCCGCCCGACGAAGCACTCGAGCGTCAATAGCGCGAACCCGAGGGCTTCCTTTGCGCCGATAGGGATCCCAATCGTGGAGATTGGAACAATGCGAGTGTTAGGCAAGCGCTGCTTCAAGTAGTTGATGATGTTTGGATTATACGATCCACCACCGCCCATGTAGATTTCGTCCACACCCCCCGGTGGACCCCAACGGTCATAGGCATCGGCAAGGGCCTGGGCTGTGATTCGGGTGATGGTGGCAACACAGTCCTCCGGGGTAGCTCCGCCTGCGATGTCACGGTTTTGTCAGTCGAGCCAAAATCTCTGTCCGGGTTTGAGAAGCGACACTTACTGGCCAGCATCTCATCGCAGATATCTTCCGCCATGCGATCGCCAAATGTCTCTCGTCCAGTTGTCTTGGGTATATCATGCGTGAAGTAAGGCCCCTGGAGCACTTTATCTACGACAGACTGGTCAACCCTTCCCTTCTGGCCCATGGCACCGTCTTTATCGTATTCCTGTTTGCCGTCTGTAAAATAGCGCACAGCCGCATCGATAAAGACATTTCCTGGCCCTGTATCGAAGTCATAACACTCTTCGACGGCGCCTCGGGGGAGGATCGAAAAGTTTGCGATGCCGCCGATGTTCTGCACTGCGCGGTTGAGTGTCGGGTGGTTTAGAAGAAGAGAGTCGAGAGCCGCGAATAACGGGCAGCCTTGGCGGCCAAGAGCCATGTCTGACACTCGGAAGTTGCCCAGCGAGGTGACGCCCGTACGAGCGGCGACAATGGCAATCTCTGCCATGTCGAGATGTGCTCGGATTTGGTTGCCCGCGAAGAGCTCGGGCAGTGGGAGGTGCCAAATAGTCTGGCCCTGGCCACCAATTAGGTCGACGTCCGTTTCCAAGCTGAAGTTGTTCTTCTGGGCAAACCAATCCACGGCGTCGGCAATGACTTCTCCTAACTGGATATTAACAATGGCCAATTCCTCAGGTGTCGTGGCGTTCTCCTTGATGAGACGCATGACTCTTTCCTTGAGCTTTTTAGGCATCGGGTATTCTCCATAATGCAGGAGCTTCATATGTAGAGGCGACGTCGGGCTGTCTTGGGTGAAGTGGACGTGAACAAGGTCGACCCCGTCCATGGACGTTCCCGTATTGTGGCCGATGACCCGAAGAGAACTATTGAGAGTTAGCCACAGAATAGCGCTCTTGTGCAGACAAAGCATTCTTTCAAGGGACGCTCGCCATGAAAGTTCCGTCAACTGTGAACACTTACATTGGGCTGTCGCAAGACTGGTTCCGAGCGGAAGGCATTGTGAAGCAATTTGAAACACAGATATTGGAGCGAAAGAGAGGTCAACGATGTTTTTCTGCGGACAAGCAAACATAGCTTTGCTGCACGTCCATACTGCTTTATATATCTTTCTGGACAAACCCTTGCCCGGTCTTCCACGGGCGCACATCGGCCTCGATTCCCTTCCGAAAACAGACAGCAGAGCTGTGGGTAAATTGCCACGCCACATGCTGTCTCCGCATTTCATCTTGTAGGGTTCCTGGATCTTGAGAACTTTCACTGTAAATATTCCCATTGACCTGGGGAGGGACTTGACCTGGACCCAGATTCCCGGATCCGGGGCATCCCGATTCGGCAAATGACTCGACGATCGCACGCGGAAGGCAGTCATTTCCGTTGCGCGTGCAACTACCCGAAACCTTAAGTTCCTCCACTCTCGGAGATGACTGCCTTCCGCGATGTCCGCAACCATAGTTTGCAAAATCCTCCCCTCTGTAACTTTTGGACAGCCTATAAAGGCCTATGGGTCCTCGGGGCTGGATGCCCTCCGAGTCACTTCGAGTCTAAAACCATCGGTTTCCCCCTGAGCAAACAAGCGGCTGACTAGAACTGTATATAGCGCCACACCCAGTCGACGCCACACCAAGTCAACGCCAGGCCAAGTCAATGGGGAAGGTCAACTAAATTTAATTTCTGAAAATCTATAAATTCATGCTGGACTCCGGACTTGAATGCTCGTTATGGGATATGGCCTGAGTGGAGATCCGCTTGATTCACCTGAAACCAAGGGAGACTAATCCATCCATATTCATACATTGTCTAACCTCGCCTTCTGCTTCGAAATCATGGCCATTTTCCCATTAACCAGATACACAACCCACATGGGTGCGTCGGGTCTGACGCTCAACTTTCTCGTTGCCGGCATTGCGGCATGTGCATTTTGGCTGTTCGGCTACGACATGAGCGTCATGGTACTTCTTCAGCTTGACCCCAAGATAAAATACCGGTTCTCGCAAGCTAACTACTAAATTCAGGGTGGTCTTATTACCGAGGAGTCCTTCACGACGGTTTTCCCCGAGATGAATAACGCCGGTATCCAGGGCATTGTGATCGCCGCTTTTGAACTCGGTGCTCTTGTCGGTGCCCTCTCTTGCCTGGACCTTGGCGATCGCCTCGGTCGCCGTCTAACCGTTTGGTTCGGCATGCTCTTTATGCTTATCGGCGGCACTCTGCAGACCAGTGCTTGGGCTGTATCCCAGCTGACATTGGGTCGTGTTATAAGCGGCATCGGGCTGGGCTTGCAGGTCGCCACGGTGCCATCATGGCAAGCCGAGTGTGCGAAACCACACAGTCGTGGGCGTTGGGGTAAACAGCCTTCCTCTCATCTCCACTATTTCAGTATACTCCCATTCAGGGCTCGATAGCTGACTTGATCTAGTTATGATCGAGGGTGGTCTGCAGACCTTCGGCGTTGCTTGTGGGCAACTCATTGGTTATGGCTTCTTCTTTGTCAAGGGCCAAGCTCAATGGCGTATACCCGTGGGCATCCAACTAATCCCGGCCGTTCTTGTCTTTGTATTTGTCAATTTTCTTCCGGAGTCTCCCCGCTGGTTGGTTAAACATGACCGGATTGCGGAGGTATGTTTCGTTCTTTTGCTTGCAGTACAGTCACTCCTTTCGATGGGGAAGGATCTCTCTAACAAATGCAATGGCAGGCAACATACAACCTGTCAAAGCTTCGTGGCCTGCCCGAAGACCACCCGGACCTAGTTTTTGAGCGTGATGCAATTGTTGCCTCGTTCGAAGCGCAGGCTCAGCTTGCTCCGTTTTCTTACAAAGAATTGTTTGACATGGGAAATACCAAGACATTCCAGCGCGTTGCCATTGGAGTCTTTATGCAAGCCGCGCAACAAATCTCCGGAATCAACCTAGTCTCAACATACGCCAACAAGATTCTACAGGAGACGTTCGACCTGGATGCCGGCACCTCACACCTCATCGCTGCCATGGGCGGTTTGGAGTATGCTCTATGCTCGCTTCTGTCCGTGTTACTTATCGAGGGCCTCGGGCGCCGGCGGGCCTTCCTGTGGACTGCCGTGGGCATGTCCACCTGTTTCGCCATCATCTCTGGGCTTCAAAGCACGGGTTCGCGCACCTGCCAGTTGACTGCTGCAGGATTTCTGTTCCTCTTCAATACCTTCTTTGGCCTCGCGTGGGTTGGGGGTCCGTTTTTGTACAGCGCTGAGATTGCACCGTTGCGATGCCGGGCGCAGGCTAATGCTCTAGCGAGCGGGGCCAACTGGTTGTTCTGCTTTGTGGTGGTTATGATCATCCCGCCCGCTTTCCAGAATATCGGCTGGAAGACGGTAAGATCTCTTAGTGGTCATTGTTCCGTGTTGAATCTAACTTGTGTCTAGTATATCATTTTCGCCATCTTCAATGCCTGCTTCGTACCAATCATCTACTTCTTCCTGGTTGAGACTAGAAAAAGAAGTCTCGAGGAGCTTGTAAGTACCACCAAAAGGGAACCGTCAAAACTTGGCTTCCCAAGAAGAAACAACCCAGTGCACTAATACCAGTGTCTTCCAGGATGTCATCTTCGCTGCCGGTGGTGACCCGGTCAAAAAGGAAAAGGCGATGCCGCACAACATATCTATTGAGGAGGCCCGGAGAATCCTTGGTCTTTCGGAGAGTATAACTAGCACTGAAGAACTAGTCCATGAAGACAAGGCATCAGCCTAGGACCAGTTTTCCTCATTTGAGGCAATCAGGAGTGGCTATTTCGTACTAGGAGTTTCCAGTTTTTAAGATAGGCTAGAAAAGCAGTCCGGGATTTAAGGTAATATGAAATAATAGATATTCACAGCTGCGTGTAATTCGATGCATAAGAGCATGTGCACAGTACTATGTAGCCATTTAGAAGGGCGAAGGTAACAGCTGCAGCGACGCGTCATAGTGACCATTTTTAATGATTCTGTTGCTTCCCCCTCAGCAGCAACAAGCGGAAGGAAAAAAAAGAAGTGCTCACCTATGACATTATGTAGTTAACATGCTATGGTGAACCTAAGGATGGAATAGCACTCGCCATTTCAAGCCGCAGCCAGACTTGGTTGATTAACTGTCGAAAAGTGGAATCTCCATACGAACTAGGACGAAGAACGTCTGATTTAATGTGTCTCAACTGAAGAGCCACCCATGTCGTTGAGTAATTCTGGGCGGGATGGCGTGTTACGACGCTTTACTTCCAAATTATTATACAAAACCAACAGAGGAGGACGTCCGTCAAGGTGTGATGTTCGAATAAGCGGTTGATTACTAATATCCCACACTTTTCCATCTATGGGTCACATGACCCCACGTGGTTATTATCCTTGCCAGACCAGATGTTGTACAGCGAGCGAGCGAGAGCTTTTGTTTGAGGTATCAACTACTATGTATCAACCGATCAACCGATCAACCGACCTTCTTTCTCACTTCCCTCTGGGTTTCAACACTGATCATCACTATCGCCTCTTCTTACATTCAACCCCCGATACTTTCTCATACGTTCATCCCAAACCAATTTATTCCGACTGAATACGACATCGAAGCTGGTCACCGATATATGTAAACCATGAGTCGAACTGATTCTCTCTTTCTCAGTACTGTAATATCACCACCCCAAACTTGAACCCGCAGATCCACGCCATTGCAATGCCGACCTTTCGGGAATCCCTGTCGAAACAAGTTCGGGGGCCTAGCTCGAGATCCAAATTAGGTACATAATCGAAACACATTACTGCCGCGAGACCATTGTCTTTATTAGAGGGACTGACGTTGTCATTAAGCCTGCGAGCAGTGTCGCAAGAGCCATGTCAAGTGCGATCAATCGCGGCCTTGTGCTTTATGCAAGCGTCGCGGTATTAGCTGCTCCTTTGGTCAAGGGGTTATTTTCACCGCGCTCGAGTTCAAAGCACCTGCAGAGGACTTTCTTCCTTCGAAAATAGTAGAAAGTCCAGGTTAGCAGCTCCCTCCCGATAGTGGTTCACCGGAAGAATCGTGGGTCTAACCTAGTAATAGCGACCTTTGTGAACGAGACGCAAGAAATCGCCGACCTATACCAGGTCGTGAGCGAAAGCGGCGAGGCCTGGAGCGCATCACCAGACGAACCTCCATCTCCGCTCTCTGCGCTATCTAGTCAAATCACCCCAATCACTGATTCGACGGACGCTTTTTACCTTTGGCGATATGTCGACTTCATCGGCCCACGCTTCGACATGTTCGATGATGCACCGCGATATTTTTCGACAGTCGTGCCGCAGCTCGCTCTCAGTGACACGCTGGTCCTGCTAGCCTGTGTCGCCGTTTCAGCACGCCAGCACTTCCTCGTTCATGACCAACAGCAACACATCCACGAGCAGGCTCTGACATATTATAACGCAGCTCTCCATCAGCTGTCCAAGCGGCTGCAAGATAGCAGGCCTGATCCTCCGGTGTTTGCGAGTTGCCTGCTTATAGCTCACTGTGAGATGGTCGAGAGCAAGGCCGCAGATTGGAACCTGCACCTCAAGGGGACAGGGGACCTCCTCAAGATGCATGGTTGGCATGGGATGAGCGGCGGTTTGGCACAGGCTGTACGTCTATTGGGTCTGTTCTCCGTGCTTTATGTTGGCTGACTTGAAACATCGTATATAGTCATTCTGGATTTATTGCAGGATGATCATTCTTGCATCTCTCTCCACCAGCTTGCCAGCAGCACTAGACCCAAAAGAATGGATACCTGGGGGTGTATTCCCTGATCCGGCCACGTGGATTCTCGAATCATGGCAGAAAAAGGTTGTTTTTCTCCTAGGTATGGTTCATGACCTCTGGAGTCGCATGCCGGGCGACGTCGACGAACACGCTGCCAGATGGAAGGTGCTTGAAGCTGAGCTACTGCTTCACGAGAGCCGAGCACCACCGGTGTGCTCGCCTCTTACTGTCCTACGTCCGAATAGAGAAGACAATCCCTTCCAGTCTGTACGTTACTTGAACGGTCCTATCTCGGCGGCATGGCAGATGCTTCACACTGCTTTTCTCATCCTCACAATTTGCACGCCTTGCTCTGAGGCGAGCCGCCTCTCCGTACTCTCCAGCCCCGCGGTAGCTCACCGAGCACAGATGTATGCGCGCCAGATTGTCGCCATTTCGCTGGCAAATCGATGTCCCATCGCATGGGCGAATGCCGTACAACTCCTTACTATTGCAGGCCAGTGCCTCGTAGCAGAGCCGGAGCGGAAGGCCTGTGTTCGCATTCTGCGTGAAATCCAACAAGAAACGGGATGGAACACGCGGGCAAGCGTCGATAGACTTGGCGTAGCCTGGGGGAGTCACCTGGGGGGCTGCCAAACAGATATCGGGAACCTGCTCTACCAGATTTGGCTTGGCGAGGAAATAAGTCCAAAGTGAATAATTTATAGAGGGAAATGGAAGCCACCTACTTATAAGCGGGTCGAAAATCTTTGTTACATGACTGTCTATATCAGGCACTGGAAGATACCACGGAAAAGGCTACGTTTTAAAAAAGTTCGTGGAGTATATGCCGGCCTAGTTAGGGTGTGCCAAAGAAGTGCATTGCAATCGACCGACAGCAAATAAAAAAGCACGAAGATGAAGAACCAGCGCAATTTGAGAAAGAGCAATGACAGGCGCTGGTTGCTATGCATAGAACATTTCTTATCGAGCATTAAGAGTATTAATTAAAATTAACCGTAAAGTAGTGGTTGTCCTCGTCAATGAGAAGATAGACACCGTTGCAGCGACAGTCATTAAAATATCTGCGCAGCATCTGCCGCAGCGTCCCTTTTCGTCGATAACGCTTCTGCACTAGTTTGTTGTGCTCAGTCCATGACTTTTTGACGGCCTTCAGCTTCGATGGTTGCATCTCGTGTTGCTTAAAGAAGAATCTGAACCTGTTATTATCTCCATAGTGCAAGAGTTGTCGATTCATAGGCTAAAGGTTCAAGAAAATGGCGGTCTTGCGTGAAACGAGAGTTGGGAACGACAGTTCTGAAGATCGGTCGTTTTGTTGCGGTTCACCCTTTTTTGGAACGGAGGCCACGGTTGTGGCTTGTGGCCCGTGAGCCCGTGGCTCTTCTAAACTTAGAGCGCCGAGCAAGAACCTTTGCGAGTCATTTTCGTAGCTATTTCATTTTGTTGCAAGCCGGTTTTGGCAGTGAGCATTGGAAGACGCCGTCGCCGAAACAAAACTTCTCACAAGGCTCTCGACCCTGCAGGTGGTTTTACTAGTCCTTTTTCTCAATCTAACTTCCAACGCCGCCTCTGCGGCGGCCGTTATTCCCATGAGGACGTCAATTGCGTGGGTGCGTGCGATCCATCTGTTTAAGACGTATTAGATATGGATAGGAGTAGGGATAGTTATGGGAAAAAGGGACTTATTGAGGTCCTTCTGCCCTTTTGGACATATTTCTTCCTAGGTAGTAGGTATAAAAATAGCCATTATATCGGATATCAAATATATGTCTATAGATGCAATGAACTCATCTAAATGAGTGCGTAGTATTTCAAGTTATCCTTCCAAAAATGCAATGCTAATAGCCTGATAATATATATCTATATATTTGTTTATATGCCACAGGCCTCCTGCCCAAATCTCAATGACGCCTCCCTGTGATCCTTTATTTCTAAATGTTGTCAGTGTTGTACAGTTATCCTCGATGGATGACCCGAAGGATCTAGATGGGTATACCGCTAGCCAGTCTAATATATTGGATATATTTCAAAAATAAGATGGCCAGATCCCGCGCAATATTTCGATATGAACTTCAAAAACTCCTGCCCATCTGTCCGCCATGTATGTGACGTTGAATAACGAAGACTGCGCGAACTCGCGCAGCAAACTTTGGAAAGTCGAGGACATGGAGATTTATTCCTGTGGAGGAGCCTCTTCCCTCCTCAAACCCCACCGTCCGACTTCGCGCATGGCCTCCTCTCCGCCCTCCGCCAGCCGTCCGTCTTCATTTGCGGCGCTCTTCTCACCAAGCACGCCTGCCACGCATTTCCATCCGTCCCGGCCACCTCCCCACTGTAGCACCTCGTTCCGGAACCTCTCACCGGCCTTTCGATCAACGGATGCTTCTCCTTCTTGGAAAACATCTCGCCAGATCTTGCCTGCGATCGCTCGATCGAACAAATAGCTGTAATATGTAGCACCATATCCGTACAGATGGCCGAAGAAACCTTGCCAAGATGTAGGAGCGCCGCCCATCTCAGGTGAATCGAACAAACTGCCATGCTTAGAAAAGACGCGGTGGTAGATTTCTGTGCTGTCGATCTGGGATGATCCATTGGAAGAGTGGTGGCATTCTTGGTCGAGAAGGGCCATGAGGATCTGGGTCTCGTTGTCTAAGGCACCGTGTGTAGACTCCTGGTCGTAGCGGTTTAGAGCCATACTGTGGACCATGCTTTCCGGAATAGGTGCATCGGTCTTCCAGTGTCGGGCGTAGAGTGACAACACCTCAGGAGCGGTTGCGAAGTGCTCCATCAGCACAGACGGCAGCTCGGCAAAGTCAGTAGCACAGCGAGTTCCGGATATGGTTTGAAGCGCGGTGCGTCCGAGAATTGAGTGAATGGCATGGCCCATCTCATGGAACAAAGTCTGCACGCTATGCATAGAGAGAAGTGTTGGTGGCCAATTGGAGTTTGGAGGGGCAGGGAAGTCACATATTAAAGCAATGACAGGTAGCTGATATAGAGAGTTGGTGCCTCGCTTTATCGCTGTCGGCATCCCATCGTTTGGATGAGACGAATACGGCGATGTAGCAGATTCAGCAATTTCTTCCTGAGATATTTCACGTGAACAACGCAGAGTGAAGTGTGCCGGGTTAGGGCTCTTCCCTGCTCGGGAGAATAGATCGCAATAGATAACTGCAATATGTCCATCCGATTCATCCATAACATCCAGGCGCCGCACTTCCGAGTTCCAGGTTTCTCCGGCAGATGGCTCCTGTGGCACAAGACGTACGCCGTAGAGGCGAGTAAATAGGCGCGAGAGACCTTGCATGACTGTACCGAGAGAGAAGTATGAGGATATGAGACTGAGATCGCGGGATTTCCGAGATGGAGAATGCTCAGAGGCGTATCTATTAACATAATAGGTATGGTCCCAAGGGTAAAGTCGGTTCGCTGCAGGCTGATCCAATCGCTTTAGGGACAGGAGTTTGGATAGCTCACCATGAACTCCACCTCGATTACTCTTATTTAATGCAGTAAGGAAATTGGAAACGGCTTCTGGGGTCTTCGCCATCTTATCAGAGAGTGTCATATGGGCGAAACTGGGGTAGCCAGATAGTTTCGCCAATTCGGCTCTTTTCTGGAGCATCTCGTCCAGCCGGTCGATTTGCTCGTTCGACGACGTTCGACAAGCTGTATATATCTCCTTCCTAGCTTCCTCGTCATGAACACTGCCCAAAGCAATGATAGGAACTGCATCAGACATTGGAACCACCACCCGATGCCACCGTTGCAGTTTGCGCACGATTTGAGGGTCTAGCCCCCGCATGCTTGACTTGGAGAACGTCAGGTGTGACTTTGCAGGTTCAGCACAATTAACGAAATCTGGTCCAAGTTGGCTGATATCATTGGACAGATCCACAAATCTCTGTCTATCCTCAGGCGGGAGATGTATAGCGGATTTGGCAAAATCCTTCATCAAGATTTGCGCCGACACTTTCTCTTCTTCACTCCAGTGTGCTGTGACAGCTGGGTCAGCTATTGCACGCTTTATCTGATCATTTAACCCAGTTGTTGTATTCAGAACATTCATATATTCGAACATCAGCGCATAAGCCTGCGTAGCTGCTTCTTGAACGGCAGGATCCGTGTGAACGGCTCTGATGAAATCGGAGAGATCAATCACCCGACATAAAAGGTCACTGAGACGATCAAGGTCGCGAGCCATATTTATATAATCCTCTGTACTGGAGGCCGCAAGCACCTTGGCCACAATCTTCTGGCATTTCTGCAGCGACACTTGAGCGAACTGTCGAAACCCTTCTGGACGGGTGAGAAATTGATTCTGTACTAGGCCCATCTCCTTCTGCGAAAGCTTTGCTCTCTTTCCCGAGAAGTCGTCCCAGAAAGCGCGCGAATCGAATATCTGTCGTAGGGTGTGGTCATCATTCCGTTTCTGTACTTCATTATCCGTAGCTGAAATCGAGAAGCCGGCCGCAGGAGACTGCGCGTTTGAAGACCCAAAGCTCCCAAAGCTCCTGCATTGAGCACGCTGTTGCCGCAACAGACACCGCTGGCAGGTCCATGGCTGGCGTCGAAAGAGCCGTAGCATATTTACATGAAGGTCAACCGTATTCTTCGCAAGCGTTGGTTATGGCATTGAGGAGAGTCGTTGTCGTGGGGTTCAAGTAAATTTTCTTGGTTGTCGGCGTCCCGTGTTTTTCCCTTGCAACCGAGATCTTCGGCTTGGCCACCGTCAACATCTGAACATCAATCGGGACAAAGGATTTTGCTTCAACCAACAACCGGAGGATCAATTGAGGGTTGTCGTCTTTTACTACGAACTATGTCTTTCCGGCCAATGCTCCAGCAGGTATGTCCTTTCTCTGTGGCCATCAGAGATGCGCTCGAAACTAATAGCACTTCTAGCGGGTTGTCACACCCGTGGCAGCAACGCTTTTAGCTGGAGGCATAGTCCTCTATCCAAGGAGAACAGCATACGCAGAGGCACCACAGGGCTCGGTAAGGCAATTTTCTTCTTATTTTAACCTGTTCATTCGAATGTGGAACTGAAACGATATCTTTACGACCTCCAGAGCAACAGAAGGCCCATCTACGATGACCTCCCCCCACTGAAGGAATCTTCCTCCTCCATCCAAGATATCCCGCAACAATCACAACTCCTGAACTCCAGCGGTGCCTCAACCAGCAAGCCTGCCACACCCTCCACCTCCATCAACGCCACATCCGTTTCGAATGCCCTGACATCCGAAGTCCGCCGAGCCCGCCTCTTCCTCTACGCCCACTGCCTCGCCGCGGAAAACGGCATCAACGACCTCTTCTCCCGCGTCCTCCGCGTTGAATCTGCCTTCACCAGCACCGTCGCCTCTCTCGCTCCATCCGCCGAGTCCGGCGAGCGTCTACTCCCAGGAAGTATCTACGTAATGGTCTCCGCTATGGCGGGCTCCATAGTCTCTCGGAATCGTGGTATTCTCCTCCGGACTGCTTCGCCATTGGCAATCGGTACTGTCGCAGCGTGGACGCTACTCCCGGTTACGATGCGTAATGTGTCGGATTTTGCATGGGAGTACGAGAAGAAGGTTCCTGCGGTTGCGGAGCAGCATTTGCGTGTTCGCTCTTTCGCGGAGGATTCGTTAAAGCAGACCGTTGATGGTGGAGCGTTTGCGAGGGAATGGATGGAGTCGAAGATTGGACAGGGAAGGGAGACCGTGGAGGAGTGGGTTAGTAAGGGGAGGTAAGGGTGCTTATTACTCTGGTCTCCCGGGGTAGTTGACTACATCCATCTATGCGTTCGACATAGTCGTGGGGTTAGTGAAAAAAGCAAAGCGAGAAGTACATGTATGTTAGAGATATTAGACTGTGAGAAGGGCTCATGTTATCCTTCTTACTGACCTGCCATCATAGTTTCTATAAACCTTTCTTATGTTCCACAAATATTAACATCTAAAATTGATTCTTTTATTGCATTGCTTAGGAAATACATCCATCTATCGAGACTCGTAAACGTAATTGATGTCAACATACACGTCATGCATAACATCCGGTCGAGTCTCAAAAAAATCCGAAAAAGAAAAGGACAGAAAACCCCATAGTTACAATTACAACCCCTAAACACCAATAAAATGACATATTCATCCTATCTACCAGAGCTATCCTTCCTCCGCCTGTGCGGCTTCGCCCTCGCCAGGAGATTCTGCCTCAGACGACTTCTGCGGTGGGCCGCCAGCTTTCGGAGGCGGAGCTATGGGTGTCCCGTGCCTTGAAGGTACAACATCCTGCTCTTTGCTCTTCTTCTCGCTCTCACGGAAATACTCGTCGAATTCCCTGTTTGGAGATAAAGCCACCCCATGGCCATGGCGGCCTTTCCGGCCATGTCTCCCAGGGGGTGGAGCAACTTTGGCATTCGGTGAAGCGAAAGGAGGTGGCGAGGTGATGTTTGCGGGAACAAGGAATTGGCCGCCTCCTGAAGTCGCCGGTGAGGGTTCGCCTGGCACGGATGTGTCGGGTTCTTTGGTCTCGAATACGACTTCTCCAGGCCCTTCGACCTCTTCGCCTAATCCCATCGGTAACCGGTGGAGAGCCCCATACCCAAGTACCGCACCTAGAGCTCCCTCTCCTCCCCAATCTCTCCTTGGAATCAATTCGACTTCTCGTACAACATCAAACTCGCTATTGTATACCCAGAGAGTCAAGCTCCGGTTCAGATGGTCTTCGACTAGTTCGCCGAAAGCAGACTCTCCCCGTAAAGTTCCGCTGGGTGTTCCGAGAATGTAGTCTGAGTGTGGTATAAGGCCGGCGAAATGAGCGGGACTATACGGCGAAGGGATAGAGAGAACGTGCCATATCTGTTGAGTTGTGGAAAGCGGGGCAAGCTGGAGAGAAAGGCCAAGGGAGGGGTCTTCTGCGGAGACGGGGAGGGTGACTGTGTGTCGGCGCTGGCCCTATGGTGATATTTAGCACGCGCCTGATGTATGGGGAATCTGGTCGAGGATCTGTGTACCTTCGCGCTCCATAGATCTAGAGAGACACTTGAACCTGCACAATTGCGGATCTCTGTCGCAAAGAGATTTGGATTAGGGTCGTCCTGTGGAGGTAAATGTTAGACATCTCTGCATGTCGCAATAACCTGTCCGCAATATCCAGGGCCACATACTATTAAATGGCCATTTATCCCAATGATAAAATCAAACCATGGCTCTAGAGGGACGTCGGGTTTTGTGTTGCGCAAGACTTGAAAGCCATAGGAGCTGTCATCCCCGTTGTTATTCGCATTTTGCTGGGATGGATCGGAGTCAAGACGACCTATGAATCGATTGAGAGCTCCAAACATCGCATTAACAAGTTCCGAAAATCTTCTACAATTTCAATGAAGCGAGAATTCCGTCGCTGATATTGTTGTCCATGTAGATGTTTTGATCGTCATCAGTTGGAGAGCTGTCCTTACAACTGCAAACAATGCAAACGGATCAGATAACGAATATCTTCAACCTCGATGTGGATAGTTTGATCTATACTTTAATCCCAGGGAATTAAATCGAATATTCGAAGCTTTAACCTCACCGTGCGAGCTCAGAGTCTGAGACTCCCGGATGCATAGAGCTGCAAATCCCTCCTTTCTTTATCATGGGAGGTGATAATCCTGAGGATACCCATCACTACTACTCTAGGGGAGAAGTTCCGTGGGATATTCAAAAGTTGGTCTCTATCCTCCCTGCTTCTTGGTGCCTATCGTGCTAATACTACGTGTAGTTACTGGCAACAGCGATATCAGCTATTCTCTAGATACGATGAGGGTATCCTGTTAACCGATGATGCATGGTTTGGTGTCACCCCGGAAGGGGTAGCTAAGTTAGTCCCATTTCTCCTGAATGATGGTATCTCGGAGCTAAATTTTTGCATAGTAAAATAGCGGAGCATATGTCAACCTCTGCCCCGAAAGAAAAAATCATACTCATTGACGCGTTCGCTGGAGTAGGCGGCAATACAATTGCATTTGCACGTTCTGGCCACTGGAAGAGAGTCTATGCTGTCGAGAAGGACCCAACAGTCCTCAAATGCGCAAAGCGCAATGCCGAAGTATATGGAGTCCAGGATAGGATTACCTGGTTTGAGGGTGACTGTTTCGAAATCATCAAAAACCAACTGAAAGATCTCGCACCGTTCAGTGTTATATTTGCTAGTCCGCCTTGGGGAGGTATGAACAACTCCATATTACCATGTCGGTTATTTGAAGATACTAACAACACTGCAGGGCCTGGATACCGTTCAGATAACGTATTTAACTTATCAACAATGCAGCCCTACTCGTTGAAAAAGCTCTATGCAGAGTTTTCTTCGTTCGCGGAAGACATGGCCCTATATCTGCCACGATCTTCGAATTTGAAGCAGCTAGCGAAGACCGTGGATGATGATACAAAAGCGGTAGTGATGCACTACTGTGCAGATGGGGCCAGTAAAGCTTTATGTGTTTATTATGGTGGTTTCCGGACTGGAATGGTGGAAGCATGACTGGGTTCTGGGAGTAAGGAGCAGGCGTACTCCGTACATAAACTAATTTCGGCATAGTAATAGTCCTCTGCTTACGATAATGAATACTCACTTCTAATTCCTGCATTGGGCGGTGAATGTATCACTCTGAGAATAGATAATGTCAATTCATCATTCATCTGCTCTAATATTCATTGTCGCCTATTGTTGGTTGGTTTTTGAAGCTGCACCTTAAATTTCCGTTTCGGGTTAGCGTGGGGACTGACCTCCGCATCCGCCAAGCGCGTGAATCTTGCCCTCAACACCATCACTCCAGCAGCTTTCAGTCACTTTTGCCTCTTGACCTACTCAGTTCTCTCTTTCTCTTTCGCTTTACTGTGTTCTCCAGGAATGTACGTATAGCGGCCGAACTGCTGGATCTCTATGAAACGAACACAACCCTTCCACTAAGATCAGACCCTAGTCTTGACTTCTCCGCCTATGAACCCTCCATAAAGCTCGAACTCTCGGCGAGAAACCTGATATACGCAAACCCTTTGGCGGCCGGATCGCAAACCGATAAGATGCCTCACGCGACCGAAAACGGGCCAGTGGCGAACGACGATGCGGACTTTGACAATGTTATGGCCCAGTTGAATGGGCCATTTGGCCAGGGAGGTCCATCCTTTGAGTTCCTGGCGAGGGATCTGGAGCCCGGTGACAAGGCAGATGACGCGATCGATTATGAGGACTTTGATGACGATGACCTACCTGACGAAGACTTGCCTATGGAGACCGCTCCTGCAGTGACGGCGGCGACTACGACAGAAGAAGTGGATGATGGTTGGGGTGATATGGCATCGTTTCTCGGGGAGGAGGGTCAGAAGCCAACGGAGCAAGAAGCTGGAGACGACCTTGACGATTTATTTGGGGACGTACCGTCTTCCCCGGTTGATGACCAGGGGGACGACGCGAATGGTCTGCCTCCAAAACCTAAGGATGAAGAACTTCGACCACCTACACCCGAGATCTCGACCGTCCCTGCGAAGATATCGCCGCCTCCGGAGCCCGAGGCTCCTGTTGAGGAAGATGACGACTCCGTGCCTACAGATATGGATCCTGCCACTCTCCGAGAGTATCTACTTCAACAGAAGCTATTTGCGATGTCGTCTTATGGTCCTGATAACCCACCTGCACCTCCGGAAAACCACGAAGAACTTCTTGCTTCTCTTTGGCCCAATTTCGATCGAAACGCCATACCTGCTTTCCTGAAATTGCTCCCACCCAAGAAAGCGCACTTCATTGGCAAGGTTCCCATCAAGCCGCCTAAGCCCATCGGACCGTCCAAGATACACCTCGAGATTGCGCATGACCAGGAAAGAGCTTTCCGTTCGACTGGCCGGGCTTCAAAACGTACCTTGGATGCCGAATATCCGAATATTGTTGTGATCCCACCTTCGGTTCAAAAGGACGAAAGCCCTGTCGTTGACTTGGATGGTGATGTTGATATGGACGAGGAGCTTCCCGGTGGAGTTACAATGCAAGACTTGCAAATTATATGCACCGACTGGGATGTTATGAGTCCGGTTCCGGAGGAGGAGATTCCGCAGCCATCAGAAACGGTACAGGAGCCTATCGACGACGAGTATGATTGGCTGTACGAAGAAACCAATCGTCCAACTAAGAAGCGCAAACTGGCGAAAGGCCCCGAGGAGATTCTCGCTCTTTCGCATATTGACCTACCCTCCTTTGACGACCCCGTGCAAGCTACTGCTAGGGTTGCTGAAAAAATAACAATCGACATGAACGATGCCCATCTTCTCCTTGATGAGCGTAAACCAGAATCTGTTACAGAGAAACCCAAGTCTCTTGGGGCTATTAATCGTGATGGAAAGGACGGGAATTTTACGAAACGCCTCGCCCAGCGGTACAATATTTCGAATGATGATGCCTATGATATGCTGAAGGAGAATCACCAAAACAAAGTTCGCAGCACACTGGGTAACGTTGCTCTGGAGCATAGCATGCCGGCAGTGCGTCTCCAGTGGCCTTACTACAAGACCAAGCTAGGGAAGGGAGAAGCGCGATCTTTCCATCGACCAGCAATGTCGTTTTCTCCAAATGTGCCGATAACATTTAAAAAGCCGGCTCGAATGAAGAGGAAAGACCAGAAGATGAAGGATGTCAAGACATTGTATGATTCGACAAAGGCTTTATCTCTCGGCGATAATTCGAGTGTTTTATTGCTCGAGTACTCTGAGCAACATCCAACCATCCTGTCGAACTTTGGAATGGGTAGTAAGTTCATCAACTACTATCGCCGGAAGAATATGGAGGATTCTGCGCGACCCAAGGCGGATCTCGGTGAAACGGCCGTTCTACTACCACAAGACAAGAGCCCATTTTCAATATTCGGGCACATTGATCCAGGAGAAACTACATCCGCGATTTCGACTGCAATGTTCCGGGCACCTATCTTTCATCAAGAAGCGAAACCTACCGATTTTTTGGTAATTCGAAACTCGACGGGAGTGGAGGGGTCAAGTTACTACATGCGAAATATTGAGAATCTCTATATCGCTGGACAGGAATTTCCTTCAGTTGACGTGCCTGGCCCACATTCTAGAAAGGTTACCACCGCTGCTAAGAACCGTTTGAAAATGATATGCTACCGTCGGCTCAAGAAAAATGCTCGTCACAGGATCAGTGTTGCTGAAGTAACTGAACATTTCCCGGATTCGAGCGACATGCAGAATAGGCAGAAAATGAAGGAATTCATGCAATTTTCCAAAGACCATAAAGAATGGGAGATGCGCCCCGGAGAGCCAATCCCAGACGAGGATGTTCTTAAAAGCTATGTCAAAGCGGAAGATGTTTGTCTTCTCGAGTCCATGCAGGTTGGCCAACAGCATCTCCATGATGCGGGTTACGATCGTGATGAAGATGAAGCTGCGGATGATGATGAGACCAAAGAGGGGGACAGCCTTGAACAGCAACTGGCGCCTTGGAAAACATCTCGGAGCTTCCTGCTTGCGACTCAGGGTAAGGCTATGTTACAGCTGCACGGAGGTGGTGACCCAACTGGACGAGGCGAAGCATTTAGCTTCATCAAAACTTCTATGAAAGGTGGTTTCAAAGCTCTTGGCGAGAGTATCGAGGATAAGATTGATGCTCAAAGGCTCAAAGAGCTCGGAGGACACAGCTACAATGTTGCTCGACAGCAAAAATCCTACGAGGATTCTATACGCCGAATTTGGGAAGCACAGAAGTCTAGTCTTTCTTCGACCATCGAGCACTCGGACGCAGAAAGTGACGTCGATCAGGGTGGTGTTGAGGACCTATTTGGCAAGGAAACTCCGAGATCCGAAGCCCCAACTCCTGGGTTTGGCCGTCGAGACGATGAGACGGGAAGCCAGTTCAGTCGCATGAGTACCGCAAGCCAGATGGGTAAGGTCATGAAAATCAACCGTCGCATACGTAATTCGAGGGGTCAGATCGAGCAGGTCCAGGAGATTGTGAAGGATCCCCGCGTCATCAAACAGTATCAGAAGCATCGATTCGATATGGAAGCTTCGAGCCTTAAGTATGTCATCGCTCCGAACCTCATATCCGTGTTTTAAATTTGGATATCCGGCTAACATCGATATAGGCTCACTGAAATAAAACCAACCGGTGACCCCGAGACTGATGCCCGTCGCATTAAACGGTAAGAATGATATAGAAAGTAATGTTTTAATTCTTTTGAAGCTAATGTTTTTATTTCCCATACAGCCTGCAAGAAGAGCTCCAACGTCTCAACCGCAACAAAGAGCGCCGCCATGCTCGTGAAAAGCAGAAAGGAATTTCAACCGATACAGCTGCTATGTCGCCTGGTCGTTCTAACTCCCCAGCAACTCCTACCGCTACCGGCGCACCTAAAACGGGTGGCACCCAGCGAAAATGCGCGAATTGTGGTCAAGTCGGTCATATAAAGACGAACAAAAAGTGCGGTCAACGGATTTCATTATTATCTACTCCATCTTAACACTCTGTCTCTTTTCTCTTTACTTCTATTCTCTTTCTTTTTTACTTCTCTACTTCCTTCAACTTTTCTCTTTTTCATATTTCATCAATCTCAAATCAGCACCGCCATCAAGCAACTAGGCTAACATTTCGGCTCACCTTCAACTCGAAACAGGCTTTGCCCTCTTCTCAACGGAACCATGAAGACCGAGGATCGAATTAACGGCTCCGCTTTTGCTATGGGCGCGCCCCCTGCGCTATGATCGGTTATTGATCACAGTTGAGCCCTATCGGGCCAAATAATTACAATTTCGACAAAAACCTCTCGATGAAACCCCATCGAACCACTGCTTTCATACGCACAACCCAAAGAAACAGCCATATTTCTTCCTCCTTCTTGGATTCTCTACCTCAGACCTTTTTCCGAACATCTTAAATATACGTTCCAATCATACCCTTCTCTTCTCAAAACCAAAACGACAACCGCCCGAAAACTTTAAATACCCTAACTAACCTCTTACAACCCCCCAACCACTACTGTTTCAATTCCATCGTTTCCATATATTTTTTTACGTCTGTTATCCTCATATTTCTATTTTAATCAATCTCCCACTACTACCGCTACTGCACTTTCCAGGCGGGAAAAGTACATAACTCATTTCTTCAGGCGTAACGATGTACATATATATATATATCCAGCATTATCTCTATTTCGCATTATTGCATTGGGCGGGTATGGGATAGGATGAGATCCCAAATTATGGCGTATCGGGGAAATTGCCTGCTTCTTTTATTTTATTTTCCTTTCTGCACTGTCTCTTTTGTCTCCTGGGTGGGTGGTGATACGGGTCTTGTACAAAACAAAATAAAAAGGTCTAGATATTGCTATCTCTTTCCTCGTTTTCTAATAAATGATTGACCCTTACCAAGGCTACTCCACACCACGGTTTAAAGGACTGAAATGATACTACAGAAAGAGCCTCACTTTATTGACTGACAAGAGAAGAGGAATCAAGGGATGTTTCTATTCTCATAGCAAGGCGGTCTATAGCTAAAAATGGAAACGAGAGGAAGAATTTTGTAACGGAAGAGTGCGACCATCCCGTTGGCACGAATTAGCCCCTTTATAAGGACTAGCAAAGAGAGAGAATTTGGGCGGCCACATAAGTAACCAGATAGAAGGGTTCACCAAAGAACAGTCGTAATAAAGATGCATAATCTGGCCAGTTTCGTCCAATAATGATACCCCAGAAGTTCTTGCCCGAGAAAGATGGATCACTCTTCACACTTGCTCTAAAAGAAGGGTCCCAAACCAGGGATTTAGCCGTATCACTCCAGACCTTCCCTTCGATTCACGACAAAGGATCCCGCCCTTTCATTCTCCAGTTCGACCAGAACTCCCTTTGGACGTCGGTAGGTATAACCTAGAAATGCCCCTTTCTTCCGGATATCAAGAACCTTCTTGCCCACTTCTTCGTCTCGGAGGATTTTATCTCGAGGGCGTTTCTTCTCTTTTCTCTTTTTATGAGCCTTTCCGCCGGGGTTTGATGCCATCTCATACTGCCCATTCTGTCCTACGGCAGCTTCTAGGTTGACTTTCACATCATTAGGTCCCTGCAGGACTGTGTCGGCACCTGGGCCGTCAGCCATAGGGCAGGGATTAGGTGATGCGAGAGCCTGCCCAGGCTCATTGTAGGCATCCTCAGTACTGAAATCGGTAGATACATCGTCTACGTCACTGATCGGTTCATCTTCGTCAAAGTATTTGGTATCTTCCCAGCTCTTGACCTTTGGGACAAACGGAGGCTTACGAAGATGGAGTTCGTTCCACCTGATTCCCCTAAAGAATGGGTGAGCTCTGATATCCTCTGCATCGTCTGGATACACGTAGAAGCCTTGGTAGTCTTTACTCCGACGATCAGCAGGACGGTTAAGGAGTTCACCGGGCAAGCGCTTGGAGTGCACGTAATCATTCAGCATATATTTCCTCGAGCAAAGGCGGTATTCCTTTTCTTGCAGGAGTTGACTAATCAGGTCAATAGCATGTCCCGGAATGATTCGCTCAGATGGCCTATCGGCAGGGAAATGTAATGTCCTCAAGTGTTGCTGTAATATAGTTAGTAAAGGCAGATGCTAAGTATCAGGTGGACCAACCAAAATCTTTATCTTCGTATCCTGCCGGTTTTCGCACGCAAATGGCGTAAATCCGTATAAGCACTTCTAGGATTTAGCAGATACTTCTTACTGAAGCAACCAGATGGAGATAGTCGGAAAATACCTCGTAAAGTATTACCCCAATACTCCACCAGTCACACCGCCCATCATATAGTTCTCCCCTAATAACTTCTGGAGCCATATACTGACTGGTACCGACAACGCTCTTGGCAAGCCTTCTTTTCTCCTTCCGGTTTCTCCATTGAAGGACGCATTGGTTCGGCCCAGGTTCCGTATCCTCAGCAGGGCGTTCTTCACAAACCGGTGGGGGTGAAGCCGAAGCTGGCTTGGCAGCCGCCGTTGCACTGGCCTCCTCTCGGTCCTGAGAATCACCTTCAATTTGGATACCCAATTTCTTGAGAAGAGAGTGTCTGTGGTTGTTGAAATAAGACTGATCATGGGACCAATGGCCATCGAAAGCAAGGCCAAAATCTGAGATCTTTAAGTGCCCGGAGGCAGCTATAAGGAAGTTATCAGGTTTGATATCACGATGAATCCACCGAAGACGGTGAGCCTCTTCCACGCAAAGGATCATCTCAGCAATATACCATCTAGTGACATCCCCGGACAGGGTGTTCTTTCGGATAAGTAGTCCAAGGAAATCGCCGCCAACCATGTAGTCCATGACCAGATATAGGTTGTTATTGTCTTGGAAGCTTGCGATTAGAGGTACAATCCAACGGGATTTCTCTGACGCAACGAGGAAGTCCCTTTCCGCCCGTAAATGTCCTTCTTGACTGTTTCGTAACATATCTGATTTTCTGATGACCTTCATGGCGAATACCTCCCTTTTCATCTTGCTTAAATCCTTCCTCCGGGAAGACCTGGATCCATCCACAGCTGACTTTAGAGCTTCTATGGTGTTGGCCCTGATGCTGCTAAAGTCATTTCTTGAGGAAGACCTTGTATCATCGACAGAAGATGAATGCGTATCCTGGCCCGAACTCTTTTCTTTTACTAGGCGGACAACGCCAAAGCTTCCTTTACCTAAAACTTTTATAACCTCATAGCCCGCAATCGAAACACCTTTGCCTCGTTTCAGACAGGTTGCTTGTGTTTTGAGAACTCTGCTCTGACGGAGATGCTCGCTTTCGTGCATAATCCATCCTTGCCGTGCTTTAACTCTCTCTTCCGAAGAAATAGGCATAATGTATAATTGTTCCTCTAGCTCCCGGAGACGCTGCGAACGTGGGCATACACCGGACAGGATTGTGTTGAAATGAGTCTCGAAGAAAATTTTCGCTGTTGCCGTGGCTTCAACGGTAACAATAGACGGGGCGATGACTACTGGTGTTTCCTCGATAGGCCCGAGTTTGTTTTCGGAGGCATCACGAATCCACAACCCTAGACTTTTCGTCGTGCTAGGGCTCAAAGACCGGCGTTTACTTTTTTCGCGTGGAATTGGAGTTCCTTCGGAAGTAGGGTTTGTGGACGGGGTGAGAGGAGAGGAACCACTTCCGCTCTGCGTGGCGGTGGAGGGATCGGTGTTCATCTGCTGGTTATCGCTTTTTGTGCTGAGCGCTGGAGAATTTGGAGGGCTCTTAATCGAGGAAAGGTTCGGCCTCGACCGAAAGCTGGCACGGTGAACCACCGTCGGATGGCCGAATGTCGTAGAGAGCCTGTGCGACAATCGATCGGTGAGCCCTGGAGTAGACTGGCTTCGTCGGATATCAGATCGCTTCTCCTTTCGACTGACAACGTCTAACTGGTCGGAGCGATTGATATTTTCCTGCCCGTTTTGATCATCCTTTGACATTTGAAGGGGTTGTGAGCTGCCGAGGGATTCGAAACGGCCCTCTAGTGGAGATGAGTTTGTGGACAACTGCATTTTGGCAAGTTGGTTGGAAGAAGTGTCGCTGGGAGAGTTAGATTGCACAGGAGATGCTCCCCCTTCTTCGATCAATTGCTGCTCATGGCCGTCGTTGCTGTGCTGGTCCGGCGACTCTGGAGTAGACCTACTGCCTAAACCAATGTTAGCAGACGGTATAACATAACTGGAAGGAGGAGATACGAACTCGACGTGCTTCTTAAACCCAAAATCGACAGCAGCTTTGATCCGCTCCTCCTGAGCCTTGCCTTGACTCCATCTTTGCTCACTTGATTGTTCCCAACGACGCTCTCAGTAGACGTTGATGAATCGCTCTGGGAATTACCCTCTAGGATTAGGACCTTGTTTGGGATCCAAAGACCAAATCGGCTTCTGGAGTTTCTAGCCTTTCTCTTCCGATCGCTGGCCATATTTGGTTCATGGCTCATAGTTCATGGAAATATAATATTAAAACAAAAGGAGGGAAGGGATTGGATCTTAAGCCTAGTAAGCATACATGAGGTTGCCTAAGTATATCACGCTCGATGATAGTGACGGGAGCGTGAGTAATAAATTGATGATAATGAGATGACGAGGTTAAAAAGAGAAGAAACAGAAAAAAGGGTTCCAAGTAAACATTTCTATAGCAAGCGTTTAGTATGAAGAAGTAGCGAAGAAGCGCCGGGGGAAAGGGCATTTCAGAGCCTAAACTTCCACTTTCCTAGATCTTAAATAGGTTAGTTAATATTAAGGGATAGCCAAAATATCGGGAAAGAGAAGAAGTAATAGTGCCCGAATATATCAGTTGTTAGCAAGAAGGGAAGACGTCATTCGCAACATAGGCCTCGCAAGAGAACGGTTATTCTATTAACGATATATGAAAGTGAAATAATCTGTAACTACCTAGCTATGAGCTTGAAGGGCATACACACAAACAACTTTTAATAACTCCATGGAATAGTATCCTCATTCCTGTTAATGCGTAAAATGCAATGTACAAGTCGGATACCCGAAGAAATAAACATGAAAACTTAGGACTGGGTCTCATCAAGGCCGATGGGTGTCGAGAAAAACAGATTATGGAAACGCAAGGGAACTAGAATCGCTATTAGCCACATAAGGACTGAGAATACATACTGCGCGAGGACCAGTGGTTTGAAGAGGTGCATCACGACGCTGAGAACAGCAGCCGAATGCCCTTCATCTTCTCGGCATTCAAAAACTATATGCGAATCCTCGTGGTTGTTGATCTTTCCACCCATCTATTTGATAGAAATGAGCTTAATGTCGAAGGTAAGTCTTGAATTTGGCGGAATATCAGGGCCGGCAGACTTCTTGCCGTATGCCAGGTGCGATGGGATGATGATCCGTCGTTCAGCACCAACAGCCATGCCGGCAACGCCAATGTCCATTCCCTTGATCACTTCACCAGCACCGAGCTTGACGGAGAAAGGCTTCCCCTTTTTGTTGGCTATAGAATGGTTAGTTATACTAGAGACCAACGAGCATAAATGGGGATCATCCAACATACAATCAAAGACCTTGCCATTGTCCAACTTGCCGATATACCTCATCGAGACTTGGTCTCCGGCCTTGGCCTGGCGACCCTTCCCAAGTTTCTTATCATCAATCTTGACACCTTTGACTTCTTTGACTCCTAGAGTGCCAGCATTCTTATCTTGTGATGAACCGGTGGGACCCTGCTCCAGAGTTTTGGCGAATTGGACCTTCTTGTCGGACTTGGATGGCGCAGCGGCTTCGGTTTTGGCCTCAGCGGGAGCAGCTTCGCCGTTGTTCTTTTTCAACTTCTTCTGCTGTTTCTTGCTCAGCTTAGCCTCTCCACCAGCTGCTTCATCCTTCTTGAGCGCCTTGGCCATTATATCATCGAGATTACCCGACTCATCATCTGACTCGGCAGCACGCTTGTTCTTGCCTTTGGCTTTCACCAGCTTGGGGGCCTCTTCTTCGGAGTCGACCTCTGTGACGCGAGGATTTTCCAATCCGTCCAACTCATCACTCTCGTCGTCATCCTCGCTAAGTTCAAGTTCGTCTTCGTCCATTGGCATGTCATAACCATAGCCCTCATCATCGTCAGAGCCCTCCTCGGCGGAGACGACGTAGTTGCCAGTGAGATAGACAGAATGAGTGCCGGTGACCACAAATAGGACTTGCTCATCCGGGGAAAATACCAAGTCGAGGGCTTGTTGATAGTGCTTCATGGGGTATTAATAAAATAGCCCGTCAATAAATAAACATAGGATAAGTGCAAACCTTTTCCGGATCCAAAGTGCAGATAACAATCTCTTCCCCCTCATCATCGGATTCTTCACTGTCATCGTCTTCCTCTGTTGCTTTGGCCTTTCCCTTGATCAACTTGGAGATGGCAGATTTGATATCCACGGAATCGTCGCCATCGTCAGATTCATCTTCATCCATCGCGTCTTCCATTTCCTTCAACACAGCAGCTTGCTTTAGTTTCTTGGATTTGGCAGGGTCGCTAGGGCCACCATTGATTTCATCTCCAGAATCATCGTCATCATCATCATCCTCGCTATCGTCGTCGGAATCCCCATCGTCATATCCTTCCGGAGCGCGAATCATCTTGAGGGTAGTCCTTGGCAGCTTGCTGGGATCCACGTCGTTGCCATACTCCGGGGTCGCGTCCGGGTCGACAGCGGCCATGCTCAAACGGAACTATTGAAGTAGAAAATGAGCCAAAGCGCAAACGATTTCTTCCCTCAACGAAGGAAGCCTGATACGCGAAGTTAAGGAAGTACATACCATTGGTCCCTGGCCCATTGAGCCTGGAACAACCTCGCCCGGCTTCACCTTCATGGCGAAAACGCCGACTGGTTGCATTCCCGACATCTTCGTAGATAGCTTCTGGAAAAACGTCGTAGAAAAGAAAAGAAAAAGAGTGTCAAATGCAAGACACAGGGAAGTGAAAGACCAGCTATTTGTCTACAATTGTAGAGAGAAGAAGAAGGGAAGAAAAGGGATCTGTGGACCAGGCGCAGAGCTTTGGACGTGAAGTGGGAAAAAGAAAGATCGTTGAAGCTTCAAAACTTTTTTTATTTTTCAATTTTTGCTTGTCTGTGTTTGGATGAAGCAAATACAGACACTAGGCTGTTCTGGGACTAGTCACTAACAGGGTTCATAGAACCCACTTGACCCCACTTGAGATAACTGTGCATAAACGGAATAGATAATATCCGGTCTTAAAATAGACTAGTGCAGGAAGAGGCAATTAAGGTAGTCACCTGATCACGCCTTCCTTTCGCGTTGTGTCATCGACGTCGTCGCGTTGGTCACTTTGATAGCAACGATGGTAACGACGGTGACAGCAACATCCACAAGAACACGTTGAGAAGAGATCTAGGGGACGATGTTCTATCCATCTCACAAAGCTGAAAAGCTGTGAATGTTTACTAACCATGGGTTCCCGACTCGAATCTAACTCTAATGCGGTCCGAAAGAAGATTGAGAAGCGTAAGTTGGTCGAGATTATTCCTCTCTGAATACTCCTATACTAACTAAAACCTGGGACTAGATGCTTTTGAAGATGAAGACGGCGAAGAATATGGAGCCTCGGCTTTCGGCGGATTTGGCGATTACTTCCGCCGAAAGAAGATCAAGCTTCAGAACCTGGATGCAGAAATCCGTTCTTCGTCCCCGAATAAGCCAGCTATCTTCCGGGGAGTCGTCGCGCATGTCAACGGTTACACACAACCCTCTCTCAATGATCTCCACCACCTCATCGTTAGTCACGGTGGAGGCTTCCTCCAATACCTAGATGGTAAAACCGCTGCAACTCATATCATAGCCAGCAACCTCACTCCCAAAAAGAGAGCCGAATTCCGCAAGTATCGCATCGTAAAACCCGCGTGGGTGGTGGAAAGTATCAAGGCGGGAACACTTCTCCCTTGGGACTCCTTCAGACTTGTTGATGAAGGGAGCTCACAGAAAGTCCTTGGGTTTGAGAACGGAGCTTTTACTAGTCAATCGAACAAAGTTCGAGATAGTTATCGAAATCAGAGTGATAACAGCTGGTATAGCGCACAATTAAAGGGAACGGGTGGGGAGAAGGGAAATCAGATCGAGGCCAATTCCTCTACCCCTACCCCTAACAATCCCCAATTGCCTTCAGGTATTCCTAGCGACGTATCCGCAGAACCCAACAACCCCACCCCCAACAGTCCGATCAACCTCCCGGATGATATGGCCGAGCCTTCACACCGCCCTATAAATGAAGGTTCGGCTCCGCTATCACCTGAAGTGGATAATGACACCGGGCAGAACCCTTCCCGTGAATCGCCGCTTGGTGCTGACATGACTCCCGAAGAGTACAATGCAAAACTACTCTCGGATCCCCGTATGCGGAATTCGAGCGTCGTAAATCCCGAATTTCTCCAGCAATTTTATCGAGAGTCTCGACTCCATCATCTGTCGACCTGGAAAGCTGAGCTCAAAGCTAAACTCCAGGCTTCAGCGCGGGAGAAGTCTTTCCCACAAAGTCAACGAAAGCGTACCCCTGGCTCTCGGAGATATATCCTCCATGTCGATTTCGATAGCTTTTTTGCAGCCGTCTCGCTTCGAAAACACCCTGAGTTAGTCGAACAACCCGTTGCAGTAGCTCATGGCAAGGGGGCGGGGTCGGAGATTGCGAGCTGTAACTACCCTGCACGTGCGTTTGGTATTAAGAACGGCATGTGGATGAAAGGTGCTTTGCAGATGTGCCCAGATCTGAAAGTTCTACCGTATGATTTTGAGGCTTATGAGGAAGCCAGTAAGAAATTCTACGATGCGATTCTTGCTATCGACGGTATCGTTCAAAGCGTCAGCATAGATGAAGCTCTCGTGGACATTTCTGTTCAATGTGTTGACGCTGGCGGTTCCGATGGCAAGGCTATATCTGAAGGATCTATCTGGAGAGAACAATCTAAGGCGGATGAGATAGCTCAAAGCCTTCGAGACTCGACCAAAGAATCTACGGGATGCGCCGTGTCAGTTGGCATTGGAGGTAACATCTTGCAAGCAAAATTAGCTTTGAGAAAGGCAAAACCAGCTGGTCAATTTCAGCTGAAGCCTGATCAGGTGCTCGATTTTATTGGAAATCTTACTGTTAAAGACCTACCAGGGGTTGCGAACAGTTTGGGCAGTAAACTCGACGAGATAGGCGTCACATTTGTTAAGGATATTCGGGAACTTACACGGGAAAGGCTGACTTCTACCCTTGGCCCGAAAACTGGCTTGAAGCTCTGGGATTATGCTCGAGGTATCGATCGAACCGAGGTGGGCGATCAAATTATGCGCAAATCTGTGTCTGCAGAAATTAACTGGGGCATTCGATTTGTCACTCAAGCGCAAGCCGATGAATTTGTCCACAGCCTGTGTGAAGAGTTGAATAGACGTTTGGTAGAAAATGGCGTGAAAGGAAAGCAGCTCACGATGAGGATCATGCGCAGATCTGCAGATGCTCCATTAGAGCCTGTCAAACACCTTGGACATGGGAAGTGCGATACTTTTAACAGAAGTGTTTTGTTAGGGGTGGCAACTAATTCAAGTGATATCATTGGGAAAGAGGCTGTTTCTATGCTGAAAGGATTTGGCTTATCTCCTGGTGATTTACGAGGGTTGGGTGTGCAAATGACAAAACTTGAACCCGTTGCCCCATTGTCCACCCACGGATTAGAGAGCAGCCAAAAACAGCTCGACTTTAAGAAGTCAGCACGGCCATCTAAGGCGGACGTTAAAGTTGATCCTGATGATGTGAATAGCCCACGCAAGGGAGACGCATCAAGCCCATTTATTTCCGAGTCGCTCCGCACTCGTCCTTCTCTGAACGACAAGTCACTGAAACCTTTAAATATAATGGGGACGCAGTTCATCATGCCATCTCAACCGGACCCAGAAGTACTTTCCGAGCTACCCGGTGATATTCGATCAAGGCTAGCCGCTCAAGCAAAGGACAGCTCTGTGAGTGCAAGATCCCCTAGAGGCACACCCATCTTCACCGGGACAGCCATACCACCACAATCTCAACTTGATAAGGAAACTCTCGAGGCTCTCCCCGAAGACGTAAAAGCGGAGGTCCTTGCATTCTATCAGGAACGCCCGCAGCAACGCCAGCATCTGTTTTCACCTTCCCGGACTTCTCAGTCGTCGAAGGTCAAAAAGGTCACCACTCCCACCAAGAGGCGAGGTAAGGGACGTCCGCCTGCTTCAAAAACAACAGGAAATGTTAGTCTAGCTAGGCCCAATTTTGGTGTAAACCAATCCGGTCCCGTCACGAACAATTCGTCGAGGGAGGATACACCAACCCCGCCGCCTGACCTTCCCGAGGGCATTTCTGCCGACTTTCTTGACGCTTTACCAGAAGATATTCGCAAGGAAGTCCTGGAAGAGCACCGACGTTCTCGGCCGCAACAACGGCCTAGCATTAACCCGTCTACCAACAACTCGCGCCGACTCCCTTCTATAAAACAGGGAGTTGGTGAGCTTCCCCCAGGCCAGAAACGCCTCATTCTCCCCCCTCGCACGGAAAAGCCAACGTTTACATCTCGAAAACTCTCTTCGCTCCCAGATTTACGGGAAGCAATGTCCGCATGGTACAATTCGTTTCAGACTGAGGGTCCATATGACGAAGACGTGGATGCTTTGGTGGTGTATCTGCGCCGCGTTGTGCTTGAGGAGAGGGATATTGAAAAAGCTACATCCGTGGCCGAGTGGCTGAAGTGGTTAATCGAAGAAGGTACGCAAAAGGCGGCCCAAAAAAAAGCTGAAAAAAACGCGGAAGGAAAGAGTGAAGATGCTTCCTCCGCAGACGCGCCACAGGGCGAGGCAGCTGAAAGCCAGGGAAATGGCGCTCTCAGCGACACCGGGGTACATGACGATTGGAGCAAAGCTCTTCAAACTGTCCGCGATGGTATAGACGATGCCGTCAAAAAAAGAGGCTTACCACCTGTCGAGTTTTCTTGGGTGTGACTTGAACTATTCTTTTATTCTTTACTCTTCTTTGCATATATACCTACGCGTTTCGCGACTTTGGGTTGTCCATTGGACGTTTTTCCTTCTGTATATGTTCATATGAGAAGATGACTTACGATAACATTTAAATACGATTTAATCATAATTTCTCTAGCTGTTTTGGCAGAGTCCTCGCATCCTCTTCTTACGCTGATTTCTATAATTAAATTAGCAGCCAGCGGGGAATCTGTTTCATCTGTCTATCCAATTAATTTCAGCAGCGGCTTAAATGCCGTTTCAATTGTTAGGCTTTGTTGGCCCACCCATTAGCGCCTCGCCTGCAAGTTACGCGTCGACGAACAAGAAATCGAATATGTTGGGCTCAAATAGATATTTATGGAAGATCGCGGTGACCTTTCTCCCATCTTACATTGGCCGATTACATCCTGCAGTTTTCTGGTCAGTACCACGGCATACAGGGATTCTAATCAACATATACGACATACCTTTCTACCGTGGTGAATCCGAGAAGCCGCATGCCATTCTCTAAAACCTGGCGAGCTCCTTCATATAATGCTGACCGAGCAAGAGTGACATCAGGCCCCTCAGCGGCGCCAATGACTTTCAGAACGTCATAACCAGAAGATATTTGATGCGTCAGTCGGAAAAGATACGTCAGAATCGTGGCCGGCTCGAGAGTCTTCAACGCATGGATTGTCACGTCTGGGTATTGAGCCATGATGCGAAGCAGGTCAATGGCATGTGGTTCCTTTAGTAGGGAGAAATCTGCCTGAGCGATAGCTTCCGATGTCATCTGCGCCCTTCTCATGATAGAGCAAAGTCGTGCATGGGAATACTGTAGATACGGGCCCGTGTCACCTTCAAACGAGGTCATCCTGGTGATATCAAAAGGGTAATTGTTGACTCTCTTGCCAGACATGTCTTGCACCATGACGGCTGTAATGCCCACGACATCAGCAACTGCATAGGGGTCTTCGACCTGGACGTATTTCTTTTCGTTCGTGCGCATCACTTCATGCATGGCTGTTCCGCATTCATCGAGAATATCGCCCAGCAGTTTAACCGTTCCCAGTCGCGATGACATACCCTGGACCTTTCCAAAGTTGACGTGAGTAAGACTGGCAGCAATATCGGCATAGCCCATCAATTCAATAGTTTTGAATACACGCTGGAAATACATATCCTGTTCAGCTGCAACAACGTATATCATTTTGTCGAATTGATACTTCTCAACCCTCTCCAGAGCAGCGGCAATATCTCGAAGAAGATATGTAGTTGTTCCTGTACGATTACGAACAACAGCAATGTCAAGGCTGGGAGCACCATGCTTCTTGAAGTCAATTATCCACGAGCCGTTATCCTCTTCGTAGATTCCTCTTTCTTTCAGGATATTTTCTACCTTTTGCACAGTTTCGGGTTTCACGGTAGATTCGCCGGAATATTCATCAAAGGCTATGTTGAGACGAGAGTACGTTGATATGTAGCGCTCGATGCTCACGTCACGGAATCGCTTCCACAAAGCAAGAGCCTCCGGTTCTCCGTCTTCCATCCTTTTGAAGAAGGCGTTCCTCTCCGCGAAAAGCCCACGAGATTCGATTTCCATGGTATCCAGTCCATTGTTTCTAGCTTGTTGACTAGCATCCTGCTCCGGTTTGAAGAGAGCGTTTATCTTCGCGTACACATCAAGAAGATGCTTAAGCGGATCCGCTTTGAATAGCTCTTCAGACCCGAATCTCTCCCAGCCCACAGCTAAAAGCCCAAACTGCTTACCCCAGTCACCTAGATAGTTGATCTTAACCACATCCCAGCCCATGCTCTCGTACAGATTGGCGATGTATGAACCAATTATTGTACTCCTGAGGTGGCCAGCGTGGAATTCCTTGGCTATGTTTGGGGATGAGAATTCAACGATGACTCTCCTCTGCCCAGCATTGGGGTTTTCAGGCTCCTTGAGGCCAATAGAGAGGTTTTTGCCATAAGAACCTTTGCGCTCAAGTACGTAAGGTAGAACCAGACGTGGTAAGGAATCCACCGCGAAGTTCAGCGGGACAAAGATACCGTTAGCTGTGGGCTGAGCGATCAACGGTACGGCTGAGAGCTGCGAAGGATAAGGCATTAGCGATATAATTGACGAAAGGTTGATGATAAGTGCTCCATTCAAAACAAACCAGAAGAAGCTTACCTTCGAAGCAATATCTTGAGCCAGTTCTTGTGGCTTAACGCCTTTGAGTTTAAGACGAGGAATTACAAGAACGAGATCTCCAGCTGCTGTCGAGCTGGTGCGTTGAATGGCATCAGATGCCACCTCAGCATCACACTCCACGAGCTTCCTAACAGCGTCGACAATGTAGCAACGATATACATCGATTGGATTACTCCTGATATCGGCGCCTGGAAATAGCGGTACAGGGGTTTCCGCGTTAAACTTGTGGAGAAGAAACTCCAGATCGCGGGTAGGGAGGGTTCCCATTTTCATGAGATTTGAACCGTGGAATCAATCAACTTGATGGTGATAGTTAATAGAAAAATACTATTGTTATATATACCTATCTACTTTCTGAGCTTCAAGACTTGAGGAGTCATTCAACAGACAACGTGACTCACCATCTGTATACAACCAGCCTGCCTTTCCCCCTTTTGACAAACAACTAATAAACATGCTCTAAATGCATTCTTCTCATGTGCCGCTCCGCAATTACTATGAATGAGTATCCGGAAAGAAACTTATAACCAAGGAACGTTGAGGACATTTATATCTCATTATCCCAACAATTATCCACCGTGGAGCATCTAAGAGACGTGAACGGAACCAATCTAGCAAAAGAGAGCTTAATAAACAAACATAAAAAAGTGTAAGAAATGAACGAAGGTATCTCTCTCCCTGAGAACGCCGAACCAATCCACTATGAAAATCCCAAGAAAAAAAATACAAAAATAAGAAAAAAAGGGATAATTATGACTAATAAACAGGTCGCCCTTCATCCCACTTGCGTACGGTTCTCTCGCTTCCCGGCATTTCGCTATCCACTGCCGGAGATGCCGTCGAAGAGTAAGTCGGCGACAGCGAAAACCGTACCTTACCACTATCTCTTCTCTTCTCCGCGCTGTCTAATTCACCAACTCCACCTACACCTCCGATCCACTCCCAGACTCTAGCCACATCTCCACCTCGACCTTCTCGGACTGAAGCCCTAACGTTCGCATTACCTTCAACGATGGTTCGGACTCGTTTCCAGAGCTCCTCTCGCCGGCTACCCTTCAGCTCGGACCGGAGGACATCATCTCTAAGTTGACCGACGGGAATCCAGCTCTCCCGCGCATCACCGCGCGAATGAAGAGCGGCCTGTGTGGCAAGACGGTCGAGTGTTGTGGACACTAATTCAGGGACGCGAGCGGAATCTGAACGACGTGCACGCAACTGAGAGCGAGTGTAGAAAAGGGCTAGTATACCTAGACCTAGTAGTGAAATAGGGAGTCGATAAGCGATGAGAGTGAGTCGGAGGTGGCGGCGGAGGGCGCAACTGATGGAGAGGCGGGCGAGGGATGTTGATGTGAGTGTGAGGATAGAGGAGGGTCTGCGTTACCGTGAACGATTCTGTTAGTTCGCAAAAATGGGCAGGTTGTCAGATTAAGATGTCTTCATTGAAAGAGAAGAAGAGTACAAGAACAAGTGTTCAACATTGAAAGAGTTTGATTAAACTTCCATAGGAAATGTACAGTGAAAACGGAAAACCGAAGGCGAAAAAAGAGAGAGTAAAGCTTACCCCTCGGTCTTGCTGACGACTTCCTCTCGTCCAACAATCTCCCCTAATGCCCCTTTCCAAAGATCCTCAAATTCTTCCTCACTCATTCCCTTTCTTCGCTTACTTTCCAGATCCTGTTTAAGTTCAGGTTCAGGGATCTCGGGACGCGGAACCTCTTCTCCAGTTTCACTGCTCAATTCACCGCATTCCCATTTCACACGTCGTTCACGCAGTTCTTCCACCGCTTTATCAGCAACGGCTTTGACTCGCCTAACCTTCTCCCCGTCAGGTTCACATGTAGGTGGAAGTGGGAATAGGCCACCAAGGGATAGCGGATGAGGTTTGAGAACAAAGTCTTGCTCGCATCTCGCTTCCAAATTTGGGTAACAGTACGCATGCTGCGGGCAAGTCTCGCACTCGGGGCCTAAGGTATCAACCCAGTCGGGCACTTGCGTTTCCGTCAATGACCAATGTGATTTTCCCGCCCCGCAGAAACCAATCTCCATCTTCTCTTTCCTGTACCACGACGCGATCAAGCCAAACAGAGTAAGAACAACAAGCCACGGTAGGGTCGTGATGAGAGAGCCTGATTGTCGTTGACGGCGTCTCCGCAAGGTAGGCTGAACATCCCATTCCCCTTTCTTAGCCCTTTCTCTGACCACCTCCAATTGTTCTTCAGGCGTGAACTCTTCTCCCATGTCTACTCCATTATCATCACTCATTTCTTCCTCCTTGACGTTTTTATGTAGACTGGAAACAGGCATCTCAAAAGTCGACCTGGTAGGTACAGACACACCATCTTCGAGCTTAATTTTCGAAGAAAACGGTGGCTCGGTCATCCGTTTTCGACGCTCCTCCTTTGCTGGAGTTGCTTCGGAAGAATGTCGTACGCTAGTCCTACGTCGCCTATCACGGCTCACTGTGCGGGCTCTTTGCGGTTCAAATGGTGTTGGCGAACTCCCGCTCTGAAAGGGATTGTCATCTGTAAAGACACTCCCTGCTCCTGACCTTTCCTCAGGCTTAGTCGGTAGCGGAGTATTTTCATCCTCAATGGATTGAGCCGCACGAGGCGTCCGTACTGCTTCACTCTTCCTCGACTTTCTTGCCGTAGATTTCCTCCCGGTATCAGGGACGCTAACCACATCTTCACCGGTCTCGGTATCCGATGCACGGGGATGCTTCACCGTCCTTGCGGGCGTTGCTGTCTTCCTCCTGGTCGAAGAGGGTGGCGGTGGAGGTGGCGAAGATTCCTCCGTCTCAGCTGTTGAAGCTCTTGTGCTCATTCTTGACCGTCCTCTCCTTAAGCTCGATGTCGTCGAAGGTGTGGGTGGCGGAGGCATTGAATCGCGCTCATCTTCTTCGCCATCCACCGACTCCTGGCTACTTGGCATATTCGTAATCCCTCTACTCGTCCTCCTCACACGTTCTCTCTCTTGAAGTAGTTTCTTAGCCTTCGGTAGGACCTCATCTTGGAGAATGTTGATTAACTGCGCCTTCTTCGCTGACGAGGGGTATGTGATATCGTGGCTAACGAGGATAGCTCGGATACGTGGGACCGTGAGAGAGTTTAGATCGAAGCCTGGACTGAGGTAGGCGAGGTCATCTCCGCTAGAATCCATGGTGACAGAGTGATGCTCGCCAATCCTATTAGGAGAGAATTACCTAGACCTATTGACGGCGACAAGGAATAGAATTAGCTAGGGTGGACCGAACTGATACGACAACGGTGGCGTCAATGGAATGTACAACAACGGAGAGAAAAGACACTCAAAGAAAGAAAACAAGAAAAGGAAAAAGAGAAACCAGGATTTCGAACAGATATCTTTTTCCTATCACACACAAACAGGAAGAAAAAAAGGGTTCCGCGGTTTGCACCCGGAGAAATGCGCGATAATAAAACAACTGGTAAATTATTACCTCGTAGCCACAGCAACAGGTGGAAGATGCGGGGCGAAAAACACCAGTCAAAGCTCTGGCGTCAATCCCTCCACAGAGCAGGGAAGGTCAACGGATCGATATTGAAGTTAATTCACTAAATGACGATGGATCAAATGTGAACGAGAAAGTCATACAGCATTGCTAAGAAATGAGTGCAAAAGTGAAGAAGTTGGACGACGTTGAACAAAGAAAGAAAACAACATAAACATGACTCGGAGGCGACTTTATTATGTCAGCAAACAGGCAACAAATCACATGACTGACATTCAAAAAAAAAACCAATCCACGTGACATATTGACTGTGAAATAGACAGTCTGAGAGTAAAAGGGATAAGAATATATAACTTTTTATAAGACACGCTCAGTATTCGCATATCAATCCAGTACTAAACTCTGAACGAGAAGGTCCTCATAAAGCATTGAGATCCAACATCTCCGAGATCCCGTCCCGCCATAATAGTGAGTTGACCAACCAAGTCCTATGAAAAGAAAAGGAATACCCGAACCCCGAACCCCAAACCCCAAGCTAGAATATGATATGCCATGATAATTGATGCAAAAAGAATATCAATCCCTGCTAATAAGCCAAAATCCAAAACCCAAAACGAATGATCGAAAGATCGAGAAATAAATGGTAGAATATAAAACAAAATACATGTCATAGAATCGATACAATCGCCGAGTCCATTAACTTCAAAACTTGCGTTAAATCGCTGGGATATGCTGTAGAATTAGACATTGAATAGACCAACTCCGAATCAAGACAAGCCATTTGTGCCCATGATAGGGAACATTGGAGAATCAGGCGACGTAGTCTGGATAAGTGGCGACTGTGCAGGCATAGTACGGAAGAGGGGTTCACCAAAACCACTTCCACTTCCAGTTGGTGTACTGGCTAGCCGCGAAATAGCCGGATCACTGGAGCTAACTTGTTCCTTTAGGGCCTTGAATTCAGCGAGTTGGACGGAGAGCTGCTTCATCAGATCACCCATTGGGCCGGCGTGATCTCGAATTTTATCGCCGGAGCGGAAAGGACTCATCAGGTGGCGTAGAGCAAGAGAATTGGTGCATGTCTGTAAAAGGTTGATGTTAGCAAGAGTTAAAAGTTACAAATGATGAGATTCGCAGGTCGGGGCAATATCCACAACTCACCTCAATACGAGTAACCTGATGCTCAACCAGGCTGAGAATACTCCGATCAGTAATCTCTCCACCCTGATTCTTGACAATATTGAGAATCATCAATTCCGGCTCCTGCAACATCTGCGCTCCCGGGTTCTCCAGCGCGCTACACAACATCTCCAGGCGCAACGCAACATGCCACAGACGCCACAACGCGTCGGGGTCGATATTCAGCTGAGAATCCTTGCCCAGTGTTCCCGGCGCGCTAGGATCATCAGCTGCAGAATCTTGCTGAACTGCAAGACGGCCTGCAAGCGCATGAGGATACATTAGATAAACGGACTCCGGATTCTCAAGACCCTTCAGTTTCCGTTCACCCATATCTTTGACTTCGAAACCTTGGCTACTGAGTTGGCGGAGTTCGCGACGGATATTACTAGACGTCATGTCGTCCGAGAATGTATCCTCTGACCAAGTGGATCCGGAACGTTCACTACCCGCATACGCCTCTAGGGTTCTCTGGATCTCCGTTATGAAATCCGCCGAAACGAAAATTTGGCCTCCATCTGCAACTGCAGTAATTCGTGATGCGCGGTTAACCATTGGACCGAAATAATCCATACGTCCCGTAATCGGGTCCTTCTCGCAAACAGGCTTTCCCCAGTGGATACCCATCCGTACTGATAGACCACGGAATATGACATTCTGGTCAGAGTCTAGGGTTTCTTGGCCAGAAGCGGTTTCTAGAATCTCCGTGGGCCATGGCGCTTCTAGTAGTTGTTGTTGGCACGAGAAGCACCAAAGCAGAGCGGCGGAAGCTGTGGCGAAGGACACCATGAAAGCATCTCCTTCAGTCTTGACTTCGTATCCACCAATGATGCCTAGCTGTCTACGGAACAGCTCGTTGTGCATCTGGATAGCAGATCGCATGGCAACAGGGTACGTTTCCCAGAGCGATGTGGAATTCTTGATATCGGTAAAAATAATCGCTAGCTCACCGGTTGGAGGCTCGACATAACCAAAGCGAGCCAGTCGGGAATCGCCCGGCATGTCGCGTGGACGTTTCCCACGTTTGCTAATCGGGAAGATATCGCCCTCGGTTACCGGACCCATGGAGAGGTTGGGTGGTCTAAACTGGCTCTTCTCTCGTCTCTTTAGGTCGCTAACCCCGATAATCATCACCATAATCTTATTCGTCGCACCATAAGCAATAGCGAGATCTCGGATCTTTTGGGATGCAACCATTGCATCGGCACGTTCGGCACGGGCAACGTCAACGACAACATCCGCCGAGACGAACTCCCATAATTCCCTCGAAGCGAGGATAATCATTTCATCTTGTTCAGTGAGAGTAATCTTAAGGGTATGAGGCGCCGCAATGACGGCAGGTATCATCTGGAAATAGCCGAAGGCGCGAGAAACGTGGAGGGTATCATTGAGTCTTCCGTTCCTTGAGACAAAACCGCCAGCTTCACGAATTCTAGACCTCTCACCGGGTTCGGCAGGGTCGTGGTTACGGGCCAAATGTTTGAATTCACTGTTTGACTGCACTAGCACCGCTTGAGCATCGCCAACGTTGGCGACGTAGAGATCCATATTGTGCAAATAGAGGATAGTTGCCACCCCTCCCATGTTTACATCGTCATTGCTAAGGAGCTTTTCGGCAGTCGCACTACCGCGAGGGAGTTGTTGAGTCTCACGATCGTCTATCGATTTGGATGCAGCACCAGCCAAGTCTTTGTTCAGGCCTAAAAAGCTTCTTCTAAGGGCATCCAATGGAGTCTCTTCGCTATCCTTCCGGAGTTTCTTTAATTCTTCGAGAAATGTGCTGGTGAACTTTTCATGCAAGAATTTTGCAACTTTAGACCCTCCAGTTGACTGAGGTTGGCCATCGAATAGACCAATGAGTGTTTCCATCTCATTACCTCTAAAGCGTGGAACAACCATATCAATGGTAGAAAGGTGTTCGTTTCTCCCCAAAGAATCAGCCATTCCATATACCACAGTTCCTGACAAAGAAGCTGACGTTCTGACACGTCTATCTTCAGTCTGGTCTGGAATTGTTGGGATGGTCAAAGTGACGTCCATCAAACCAAGAATTCTTAGATGCGCCAAAGAATTAAAGTTTGTAAGGTTTGCTCCGTTCATTGCACCCCCGCCGGGTGTGTAAGAAGAGGTGTTTGGTTTGATTTCCAACCGTTTGTTCCCTGAGAAATTAAGGTATTTGAGGTTGCGATTCCAGTTCCAGTTCCAATCATACGGCCAGTTGGACACATTGTACTTCAATGAGTTGCTACCCACATCTAAAATGGCAAGTTTGCTAACCTTGCAGAGTTCTGCAGGAAGCACCTGGAATTTGTTTGCGTTAATGTGAAGGACCCTGAGGCTACTAGATTCCTCTAAATCATCAGATGGAAGCGAAGATAGCTCGTTCCCGGAAAGGTACAATTCCGTTAACGATAGCCATCGGCGTAGTAACCCTTGAGGAAGCTCCGTTAACTCGTTGTATGAGAGATTAAGAACTCGTAGTTCCGGCAACACGGTAATCTCCCGAAACATATCGTCCTCCAGACGGTTGTCAGCAAGGTACAGGTGTCTCAGCGATCCAGCAAACGTGGTTTGAACTCGCTGCGAAAAGTTGGAGTCCTTCCTCGAGGCATCCGTACCAGCTCTTGATGCGACCGAGGCATTTCTCCCTCCAGGACCAATGGTAGATGCGCCTGACCCTTTTCGGCGTGAGGGAAGTCCAGGAGAACTGCCTACACTTAACCGCCCTCCAGATGTCTGGCTAGGTCGTCTAGTTTCAAAATGCTCGAGCTTTCCAAGCTCTTCAAAACTCGGAGAAGTCGATATTCCTGGGGTCGAAGCTGGAGTTCCGTTGGGTTGTATGTCTGTTGGAGGTTGGGGAGGGACCCCGATGAATTTTGGGAAAGCGTCCAGAACGTTTGAAGAAACATTTAATGATTCCAGCTTCAAGCAATACCATATTTCTGATGGGAGTTTGTTGAGGTTGCACTCTCGAAGGTTCAGATGCTTTAGTTCGGCTAGGCAGCCTATGGTCGATGGCAATGAGGAAAGAGGGTTTTTAGATATGCTAAAATGTTCCAGTTTCCGCAGTTTCCCAATATGCGGAGAGAGAGAAACGAAGTGGTTCTTGTTGAGAACAAGCTTGGTTAGGTTGGTGATGTTTTCAAAAAGTGTATCCTTAAACAGGGCGAGTTTAGCGGAAGCGATATTTAGCGACGTTAGAGTAGGTACGGGAGCCGTCAGATCGAACTGAGTGACCGGACAATGATCCAATACCAAAGTACGTAGATTAGAGAATGACCCTTCGAAGCTAGAAACCCCATTGTGTCCAAGCAGTAACTTTTCGAGGTTAGGAAGAGCAGCAATATTATCGAGACTGGTGATTGCATTGAACCTGGCATCGATTTCCTTCAGGTTCACAAGTTGGGTGAAAGTCTCGTCGAATGGGCCGCGGAGCATATTATTAGTGACCCATAGTCTCTCGAGTGTTCTGAGCTGACCGATCTTCGGGAGCTCGCTGATACTATTAAAGCTGATATCGAGATCAACCAAGCTGCGGAGCGAGCAGAGGAATTCAGGAAGAATCTGAAAATTATTAGAAGATAGGTTGAGGTTGCGTAGGTGCTTGAATTTGCCAAAATAACTTGGCAAACCGGACAGCTTGTTGTTTGCCATCTTGATGCTGACGAGGCCTTGCAGCCTATCCAGCTGTGCGTGGTCTAGTTGCTCGATCCGGTTATTGGAGATGTCGAGATATGTCAACCGAGACGCCAGACTTATGCTAGCCGGTAAGCGCCAGGCCTCATTGCTGATATACTTGATCTCCCTAAGGTTGATACAACTCTGAATGAAGTCTCGCGGCACATCAAGAGCGAGATTTCTTGATAGGTTCAAGGATATGATCTCAGACGCTTTCTTGTATAGCGTAATCGGAATTGTAACCATACTTCGGCCTTCAAGGTCAACATGACTGAATTTCTGCGTCTTGTTAAACCCGGGATCGTTCTCAAGGCTGGAGTAGCCGCTAAGCTTAGTAGGGAGAAAGGTAAACCGGCACAGATAACTGTTATCCTCCCTACCTATTTCCTCGATTCTATCAGAAGCCGTGTAACCGGCTTGCTCTAGTAGTCTCTTCTGCATTAGAATCGGTCTCTCCCCATGATCGAGTTGTCTGGATAGATCATTCTTCCGCATAACAATCTCATAATTGTTAAGCTCATCTTGCAAAAATGACTTCCGTCCCAACATTACCAATATATCGGCGACGGTAGTGTTCAAACTCGCCGAAAGAGTAGCGAAAGTGGAATCGATACGGAAAACGCGCACGCAGTATTGCGGACGATCCTCATCTTCTCCTAGATCCGACTCGTCGCCTCCAATTTCAGGTAATCGCCCGACAATATCGTCGCCAGCTTTCTTCACGGCCCAACTTTCCGGAGCATCCCAGGCCACCGAGGTCGTTCCTAAGGGAAGCTCTTTTCCGTCCCTACTTGCCGGCTCAGGTAAGGGCGCACCGGTGAAGATGCCGCCACTATCACTTGGCGTGAGCGGTCGGGGTTGGCTGACAATTCCCTCCATATGGTTTAAATCCGTGTCAAGTTCCCAGATACGATCTCTTTCCGCACGATTCCTATCCCCGGAATCCTTACCAGCACCGCTTTCATGACCAATGCCAAGTCGAGCATTTCGAAGTTTACTCGGACCAATGCCAATGCCTTTACCAGAACTATCTTTTTTCCTATCATACTCAGCGGAATCCGGTAACCTTGTTGTGGATTGACCTTCTAAACTGCCATCTCTAGGCCTATCGGACGATGACGGGCGTTTACTTGATTTCCCATTTTTCATCGGATCTTGCAATGATCTTGTTGATCGAGGGAGATGTTTTAACGAATGGGTATACGGATTATGCCGTTTTATCCTATCTAATATCGATCGCTTCGTCTGATGGCCGCCGGGAGAATGTGGCCACTGGTAATCACTTTGCTGGCTTGGTGTCGGGCTTGGAGAACGAACACCTAAGGTCGTAGTTGAGCTCATGGGGGTTCCGGCGGTCAGGCTCGTTTGCTTCAATAATCCATTCCCAGATCCGGGGGGAACAGGGTTTCGGCCGCTCTGCTCAGAAACACGGCTCTTTTCCTCCTTGCTCCGGGATCGACGATGGCCCGGAATGTGTAATCGATGCGAAATTTTTGATGCAGCAGATTCACCTTCACTGGTCCGTTCTTTGCTGGTACCAATGGGTTCCGGGCGAACTGGAGCATCACCATACTGAGGAATGTCCTATCCGATTGAGAAACTCGTTAGAATAACCCCTCCAAAGTACTCCAGGATCAAACTAGATCGGCCGAATAGAATGAAACGAACAAAACAAGAAATTTGGAGAGAACTAGATGAGACGAAAACAAATACTCACGTTAAAACTTTGATACATCCAAGGCGTCACATCGCTAGGAGGTGGTGCATTTGGCTGCGCCGCTCCCGGTGATATGGGCCTCTCTGTAGATGCATTGCCGGACGAGTTATTTTTGCGAGAGCGCTGACTTGAGCGTTCCCAAGAACCTGCCCGGAATGGCTGAGCTGGAAGATTGGTGTCGGACGTATTCTCAGTATCAGACCCTTTATAATCCTCGCCAAAAATTCTGGGAAGATGTTTTCGGAAGCGGGCATTAGAGCTGGATTTAGACCCTTGGCTGCTTGCCGTAGCGGCACTCGCTGCCGAAGGCCTGCGATCACTTCTCTCATTACCAAAATCTGTGATAGCGCTGCTAGGCCCGTAAGAAGAGGACGCTTGGTTTGGTTTCTCTGTGGTGCCGTTATTGCGAGTACTTTGTGAAGTCTTAGACGACCCTGCGTATTCAGTCGAGGTGTCATTAGTTGAAACGGTTGTTGGGGATGGGGAGCGCTGTAGTCGAGTTGCCGAAGGGTTGCTTGTTGCAGATGCCGCGGCACCGAAGCTGTAACCCGTTCTCACATCGGTGGGGGAAACATTAGGGGAATTGGACTTGTAGAAAGTGGATTGGTGACCAGCCGAATGGGGAGATGACCTCTTCGACCTCTTTCCAGGTCTAGTGAACGCAATAACAAGTTAGCCAATATTCACAGCCCTACCGACCATGATAAGAATAAAACTCTCACCTATTCTGATCCGATTGCGTCTGTCCGGACGGGTAACCATTGAATATGCCCTGGCCCTGTGTGACTGTATCCTGCGAATGCCAACTATCATTGCTTGACGTTTTAGAACCATTCCTGCCGAGTTGCCCATGTATCCGCTCCCACTCCTTTTCCCACTCTTGAGTACCCATGACGGGCAAAACAAATAATCCGGATTCCCCAAGGAGTAGCTAAATAATAGCTCAGCAATTGGAGAAGATTATTTGGGCTAGCAGTGATCGTAATATATTTGAACCATGAATGCGATGAGGATTGGAGGATCAATTATCGTAGTCGAGGAGGTAATGGTCGTGAAAAGAATCGTTGGAGTTATGGTGCTAAGCGCCTTCATCGGAAACAAAATGAGATGTTGAAGAACTAATTCCCAAGGATTAGATATGTTTAACGAAGAGAGTAGAAATATAGAAAAGGGATATCGTGAGCGGTACCTACCTGGCCCATGCGAATCGCTCAGCGTCTCCAGACAAATGAGGAGCTAAATAACGTGTCACCATCGGCCTCACAGACCCGATGCTATTGACGATATTCGAGGACGTATTTGTATTGATAGCAGCGACAATAGTAATGGCCTTCATGTCTCTCTTCACATCGTGTTGATGTGAAGCGCTGCTCTCATTGTCGTGAACCACTGCTTGCTCCTCTTTGAGGCTCTGGTTTGAGGCTCTGTGATGGTGTCTGTTCTGTGGGTGATTGGTGTGTGCACTTGCCACAAGCACTAAACTCCGTTTGGACCCTTAGTGGGCGAACCGTTCCCCACACCAGCTCCAGAACTCTCGCGCGAAGAACAAACAATAACCATCGTGACATTGCTTGTGAAAGGAATCAATGAGTATGAGAAAGTGTTCAGAACATGATCCGAGTATTCATGTTTATTTAAATTCCAACAGTTGGCAAACATTGATCATTTGTTCTATCTTGAGCCTAGATCGTTATATTCTCTTCCCCCACAGAATCTTCTTTGCAGCGCCAAGACATGCAAGCACAACTCTGTCAAGACAAGCCTAATAAATTGGATATAGGTAAAAGATAGGGGCTCCTTACGGGGTCGACAGCCGATAGTAGAGTATGTCGCCTCTTCTAGGAAGCACCACTACCTCACACCCAAGACCCGAGTATAACCTAGAAATAGTACGCGTAAAATATATTTATTCGCTCATAGGAAGCAGATGTCACCCAGAAATAAACATACATTTAACGCCAATAACGTACATATATGGGTTCATCTACCTTTCAAGTTTACCAAATTGCCCTTATAAACCGCTTGAGTATATCCTCCACAAAAAGGAAAGTAAAATAACTAAATCTAGTTGGGAAAGCCTGAAAACCATGCAAGAAAAATACCTCGCGATGCGGCAATCTTGCTTCTATCGTGTCTGTCATTGTGGTTGGGTATCACCCTCGCTCCACGTCCTATATTCCCCAGTTAGTGACTGGAGATACACTGGGGGAGTTGAAATCCAAATAGGGATATGGCCAGAACTTACATACCATTACCGGCAGCACCAAAACTTTAACAGCTACCGCCGCCTCCACCACCATCTCCACCACCACCACTGCCACCATCTACTCCTACTCCCCGCGCAGCTCTATGATGTGACCCTTTCGCTCCCCGATTCAACTCGTACGAAACCGCCAACCCACTCACCACAATCTCATCCAAAACCTGCGGCGACGGCATTGGATTCATCAAAATCTCAATCGTCGCCATCTTCTTCGTGGTAAAATAACTCAACGCAAAACGCGCAAACTTCGTGCCTCCAGAATCCACGAGAACCAAAGGGCCCGAGAACATCCCGTCTTTCTGCCATTTCAGAACTCCAACTCCGGGGAATGTGGAGGTGAAGTAACCGCCGGATTTGAAGGTGCCGTTTGATTCCATTGCGGTGGGCTTGTTGTGAACTGAGAGGTCGAGTTTGGAAGATAATTTGCGGTGGGCTATGGTGCCGACGAGGGTTCCTGGGGAGCTTCCCCACCCGCGAGATGGTCCGAGGCGGACGACGTCCATGTCGTGTTTGCTTCGGAAAGTGGAAGTGCGGTTGTATTGCATCTTGTAGGCGGGTGTCCTGTCGTCATTACCGAGGACGACGATATTCAAAGACGTTCCGCCCTCGGAATAGACATGGAAAGTATGAGATGGACTCATGGTGGTAATTGAGTTTCCTTTGTTCACAGAGGATGTGTATGTGCTGATTGCTGAGTAGGTATCTTCGTGCAAGATATTTGAATCAAAGAATGATTTGGACAGAGGGAGGATTAGAGAATGGAAGCGAAATTAACTGTCTGCTTGATTGCAGGTGATCAAGATCATGGAAATAGAATAGCTCTGGTCGTTTCCCAGATGGGATCAGAGATTGATATATGTCACGTATCGTGGTCCTCTGGCCAGTGAATCGCAATATGACGTCTCTTTGAATCGGGAAACATGGTGGCTTTGATCTTGTATGAAATACGAGGCTGAGAGGCTGACATTCGTTGTCGCCGCTCTTGCGGGGATCAAGACGCCTCTCTCACATCAACTTTGATGCTATTTAGGGAATTATGGGGGAGATCACTACCTTCGGATAAACGATTATCCCCGAAAAACATGACGTCCTCTCCTGTCGGTTATTTTTAGAACATCTCGAGGGCTTGTAGATTACAAGTCCAGGCAATAATGTATCTACACCTTGGGTGTTCAAGTATATGTAGGTGTTTCGTATTATTATAAAAAGAATTAGCTGGTGAGAACGTTCCCGACTGCTCTATTTTAAGATCCTATCCCGCTTCACCTCGGATAAAGGCACCCAACAGCTTTGGGGGAAGAAGACATTGAAGGAGAAAGAAGAGACTAAGGGAACCTGTTAAAGCTTCGTAGAGCTTTCAAATGTATAAAGGCAAATGATATGACAGACAAGGGGTTTTCCAACGGTTATCTTGTCATGATCAAGGGCACTCTCATCAGTACTGAGGTTTATACACCTGTCATCACCGCGGTTTGTTCACCAACTCAATTTAAACAATCATGATAGCTATCCGTCCACTTATCAGAGGACTCGATCCTCCTTTTGTTTCAAACCTCCTCGAGCACCGCTTTGAGAATCTAGCAAGAGTCGCATGCAATACAGCACCCTATGTGGTAATCAGGTTAGTGGTTTCTTTTATTGAAACCATGGCTGGCCTGCTCGCTCTTCTTCGAGTGGTACGATGAAGGCGAAGGGAAATTGGGAATTTATGGGAAGAAGAGAACGGTGTCGCTGGCCTACCGATAGTGCACCCAATCATGAAGCCTCCAGTGCCGGTGCCACAGTTTCCAAGGCAGTCTTCATTGCAGCCACGCTTCTCGAGTTCGTTCCTCTTAGTGATCATCTCGGGCACTGTAGGTTGGGATTAAAATTTGAAAATTCAGAGCCTTGGTTCGGGCGATCTATGAATCATAACAGGCAGTGGTTGGGAAACACCTACAACACCTTCAGGTCGAAGGTTAGATGGGGCAGTCAGGGCGCCAAGGGAGAAACAGAGAGCTGTGATGATGGTGGCGGGCCTCATTTTTGAATTTTTGATGGATGGATCTGGATGGATCTGAACTGGGTTGACTTATGCTAATAAGAGTATTCTGATGAGGCTTGAGGGGTTGGTGGTAAAAGAAACCGATATTGGGGAAGGGAAAGTACCTCCTTTATATAACCTTTTAAAATATTGCTCCTACTCATTCTCTCGCCCAGCGGCCCTAGAACAATCCTTAGGTGTGTGCGACTCTCCCCTCTCGCTTCCGAGTTACCTGCCCTTATCTCCAACCTGCAATGTATTCCATAATTGGGGTTGAATCACAAGGACTGGAGACTTGTATACAAGGCAATACCCTCAAGTGCGGTCCCAACACCAACTTCCCCAATTCTGGGATGTTGATCGTGATATAGGAATCTCTAGAATCCCACGCGTATTTTTCCATTGTAAAAGCAGTTGCTTTATATCTTAGGCGCAAGCCTCGTCAATATCAGAAGTTTCCAATAGTAATTCCCCTTTAGTTCATCACATGATTCGACAACAAGGCGGTTGTGGTAGTCGGACGAAAACGGAGGACTTGGAAATTAATGATGTCTGCGACATCGGCTCCGACAGACGTTCAGCACGGGGTACAGCCTTGCTGGACTTATTCCGTGATTTAAAGAAATGCGTTTTTCTGTCCGACTCTTGGAATGCCAAAACCAACACAACGGCATGGCTAGCAGAAACTGCGAAGTCAATGAATGGAGATTGGTTGATTATACCGAGTCGCAACACTTCGCCGACGGAGTTATATACTTCGCTACACCTGTCCCGCGTTGAGCACCTGGTTTTTTTTTTAAAAAAAAAAGTTAGCTTGAAGCGGGTCAGGAGGCCATGTTAACAGCAAGATATCAGGGTTCTTCCTCTTGATGAATAGCTCCGAATGAATGATGCTGGGGGGTAAGTGAAAGGAAACAAACACATGGCTTCTAAAAGAGTAGGGAATGAACTGCTTGGTCATATCAAGGGTTCGTTGAAGTTCGTCATGAACAGCCCTGTGCTTGCACGCCAAGATGACGAGAGACGTCAACGAGGAAACTCGGGGCACACCCACATCGACGATATTGACGGGGCATGAATATACCCGGTCTTGGGTATATCCTAGCTTACCCCGCCGGATTTGGCCCCAAAGACTTTAAATTGACCTCTGTATCCTTTGTTCCGGTCTGCAATGGTTCTGAATCATCGCCTCCGTAGCCTTGGCCCTTTTCCGCCCCCCCCCCAAGAATAGGCATATCTGTATGCATGCTTCCATGTCTGACAACTTTCGTTTATCCAAACAGAGCCCCCCACATGTATCTTGCCCATTTATTAAGCTTACAGCAGAACTGAATCCGATTAGGATGCGATCATCCCGGGAAAGAAGCGGATCTCGGGCGAAGTCAAAGACGATGAGATTGACCGGCCATGGACCTTGGCAATCCGCCGCAGCGTATGTTTCCGTACCTCGACAGCCTTTCAGTGTTTAATAAAGGCAAAGGCGGAAACAACAGGATCGTCAATGGTGTTTCCATGCCTTAGAAGTCAGAACTTGGAGATGGAGCTGGTTGGTGATTTGTGGTTGACCTTTGTCACGTGATATAGAAGTTTAAGTGGACCTCAACTTCACATCGTGGTGTGCTCTACAAACAACAAACTACGACGACATGAGAGAGGAGGGGGCCTGGCCAGAAGCTTTCCTTCGTCTTTTTAAACTGCCACAAGTCTAGCTTTTATTTTCTGAATTTCGCAGTTTCACTATCCAGGGTGACGCAATACTACCGATGAGCTATAACCCAACTGAGAACTCGCCCATTTTACGTCCTCTTCACTCTTCAGGGGTCCGAGTTTCCTGACCCTGAGATTACTCTGTATCTTATACAAATTAGGCCATTATTCCGTATCCTAGCTGGAAGCATTTTGTTCGCGGGACATGCTCCTAAAAAGTGATTTGGAAACGAACAGTGTTGAGACGTTGGAAATTCAATCGAATTTTTGTCTTTCTCTGCTCCTCTTTTGTTTTGTTGGCTTTGACATCTTGAAACATAAGGAATCTCCGGAAGCTAATAAATACAGCTTGGTTTGGCTTATGACTGACAGTACCCTTCTCAGATGAGAATATCCATGCGGTCCAGCTCAACTTAGTGAAAACCTCCAGCCAACTGCCACTTGCCTCCGAATCCACCACCGCCGTCGAGTACCTCGCATCTTGCTGTCGCCCGGATTCACAGCAAGAGGTGCTGCTTGTGGCGATAATAGGGAGGGTTCCCGAAAGAAGACCACCCCGCCGCCACATCACCTCCCTTCAAGGTGCCTGTCCTTAGGCTTACTCCTCGCCTATCTCGTCAGCGTCTAGCCACTTTACTCGATAATTTAATTTGTCTCTTTATTCATTGACTACGAGAACTTCACAACCTCACCGACCTCACATTTTGGTTCACTTTAGTTCTCGCAACCAAGTCTCGTCACCCTCTTGTCTGGCAGCCATCTGCCGCCACCATTAAACTGCCCGGTCTTAGTGAGTTGTGTCTTATCAATAATCTAACCTTCATTATGACCTAAAGATTATTCTTGCAATCATTATCTTCCGACCCCCTGCTCTTGAACTTTTTCTCAAACATCTTCCTTGCCGAACCACACACTGCTCGTGATACCTTCAGCTGATCATCTCTCTAACTATTTGACGCATCTTCAAAATTTTTATCCTTCTGAGTTTAACAACGAATATCTTCCTTCACCTGAATAATGGACTTATATATTATTCACGATTGAAGCATCCTCAACACACACACTCTCTCTTCTCTCCAGCAGCATATGACAGAAGATCACGGCGGGGTTCAGCTTGCGAGAATGTTTTCTAAACTTTTTTTCAAATTACAAATTGAAAGATTGGGTTATAGCAGTTGTACCTGATAACACCGGTAACAATAAAACTCATGAATGCAGATTGAAAGAATCGGCTGCAGACTGACGGAATACAGACATCAATAACCAAAAACGATTCGACAGTGGTAAGTATAGGCTCTCACACGCCTCACGCATGTGCTTCCGCTCAGCTTCAAAGCTCGTTGAGACACCAATGCTAAGCCTGACTCATGTTGATTGACACTTCACCCCCATACCCTTGTTGCCATAGTTAGGAATTTGATACGGATGAAGCCGTTTCGCAAACTATTTAACGTGGTTAGGTCCAGTTTTTAGGAACTATGGAATTTTATAGCCCTCGCATTTAAGGAATAAGCTTAACGGCTAAATACTAAACCGATATTTGAGTTCTAGGAACACGTCGAATTTCTCGAATTGAGATGATGATTTCTGGGAATGTGATAAGCCTTCCCCGAACGCAAAGTCTTCTCCGAAATGAACCCAATGTTTCTAGAAACTAATGTCTCGTTCTTGGGAACTTCAGTCAAAGCAATCAGGTTTGTCAAAGTGAGCACCACTGAAAGACGGTATCAGGAATGTATATTCATAAATGGATGGACTTATTCATAGCTGAATAGAAAGTACTTATGTCTCCCATCACATGCTTACAGTTTCCAACAGATGCAAATATTTCTAGTTCATATCTCAACCCCCACGGCCCCCTCAAAACCAGGCACATTATAAGACCTTCTTCAGCTCGCCGGGTTTGAGCCAGCAAACCTTATCCAGTATACCTTCCTGCTTGAAAACCTGCTCAAGCTCCTTCCCGAGCTGCGTGAAATGGCACCATGACTCGTAGTGCATGGGGATTAGGATATCCGCCCTGATGTCGCGGAAGAGGCGTGCAGCCTGCTTGCCATCCATAGTGACCTGGAGAGGCCCATCGGGGAGCGGAGCGCAGGCCGCGCCCAGATTGAGGACGGCGGCGACGACATGATATTTGTCCGTGATCCGGGCGAGCTCATCAATGTAGACAGTGTCCCCAGAGATATAGATCACGTTGGGCCGGCCGTCTGGGCTAGTGCCGAATTCGTCCGCCTCGATTATAAAGCCGATGCACTCGCCGCCTGGGACGTGTTGGCATGGCGTTCCGGTCACCTTGAAATTTTTCCCGCCTGCGGAGAGAGTAACCGTCTCCCAAGGCTGCAGTCCCCTCACACCCGGCCGCGGGGCCAACTTCTTCGCACCGTCCATCGTTGTCAGCACCCGTCGTCCGTCCAAGAGCTGCCGGCCCAACTCGTCTAGGTTGTCAGGATGGTCCTCATGGCTCAGCAGGACGGCGTCAATGGGTGGCAAATTTTGGAGGCCGATCGGGGACGTCTCCGTCTTCTTCAACACATTGAAGCCCAAATCCCACTCTGTGCCAGCTGGGGAGAAGACGGGATCGGTAAGCAGGTTGACACCACCGATCTCCACAATTGCCGTAGCTGTGCCAATGTGCGTGATATTCAAAGAACTTTTGAAATTGGATGGAGCCATGTTGGAAGGTGTAATTAGATTTTAGGATGGGAAATTATATGTAAAAGGTATGTAGTGAGTGATTTCGCTGTTTCGGAAGAATATATATTTTTTAGAGATCGAGTCGTTTTGAATGTCACAGGCAGGGACTATATATCTCTCCAAATTCTCTGAAAATCTCTATTCGGAACTATCCTTACAAATTCGGCGATTCCAATTAGTTATCAAGCATTGGAGTGCTTTAAAACGGATTATCAATCCAACCAGGTGATTCACTGCGTTTGCCTGGAGAATCCACAGAATAGAACATTTGCCTCTACTTTTAGCATGGCAAATGGAGAATTTCTCCTTGTTTCCAAGAGTAAAAACATATTCCCACCTGAATCATCAAGCCGCATGCATGCTGTCTCTCTGAATGATAAGCCATGGGGAAACGGGACATTGCTTGGCGGGTTAAGCTGCCCAGAAAGGTTAGACTTGTGGGGCAAGTCTGGTGATCAATGACTTTTCTTGCACGAAAACGGTTAGATCAAGAATAAAGTTGTAGCTTAATCTGACATCAATAACCCAATGCGGACATAAATGCCGCCAAGCTTCGTCTGCAGAAAGTTCTGCGGGAAACATCCAACTGGATCTACCCGGGTATAAGGATATGTATAGTACTCATGCGTCCCTTCACGCTGACCACCAGATCAAATCCACTCGGACGAACTGATACTAAACCCTGACCAGGTTGATAAGCTCACTACCTAACTAGTGCCCTGCACAGGATCTTCTATCCGTCAATAGGATGAGAGATTATATATCTTCCTACAGCAATCGCTGTTGTGGTCCCGAAGACTCAAGACTTATCGAACCACCAGCCACCCCTTCTTTTCAATCGGAAGGGTCCCCTCTAGATAATATATAGGTATTTTTGAGAGAACTCCTCTGAGAACCGAGTACTCCGTAAGACGGGGTGTAGTCAATGTGTGTTGACTGGACGAGAGTGTCCCGGGTATCACCAAGAATGGGTTTTCATTGCGCAGAATCTCGATTCTTCTACGGTTCGACCTAAGAAATAAAAACGCTATGCCCAGGCAATTGCATCACAAGGAGCAAGCTCTTCAGGCAATATCGAGATTTCCAATATCCAGTATTTCTCTTCGGATAACATTGGCCGCTCATCGAGTCTCTGCGAGTCCTTACGAGAGGATTTTTTCAGCTTGATCGTTAGATCTTATATTCCTGATAATGAGTGCTCCGTGTTGTCTGGTCACCCAGTACCGAGCCGATCACCGATATGTGGTTCCCGGGTGCAGGTCCTCCCGCAACTCAACGCTCGGGAAAACCACAGCACTGTATTATCGTCGGCAATAAACGCTCTTGCTCTCTCGATCTCAAATCGCAGAGCGGGACAACAGTCCCAAAAAGATAGCTGTTGGAGGCTTTTGGCTCCGCAATTCAAGCGTTGAGGGGCGGTATTGCCACAGCAGATGGTTCCTTACATTCCGAGTTCACAGCTGCAATTATGTGTTTCACTTTAGCTGATGTTCGTTCCTCCAAGGGATAAACGAGCTATACTTACGAAACGGAAACTTATTTTTCTCTCCTTTATGATGCCGACCTCATTAGTGGGCTGGATGGCACATGTCAGGGGCGTCGGTGGAATTATTCAGACTGATGGCCCCTGTCACTATCGAACGGGGATTCCTCACAAGCTCTTCGTCGGATTTTTACCCCTTCTGGTTTGTTAGAACAGTACTCCGTAGTTTGTCTTGTTTTCTTCATCTTTTAATGCCTAGGCGAAATCTAATTCTCACGTTAACGTTTTAGATTCTGGAAGCCTTTCAATCTCGGCGGCCCAGCTTCCTTGCTCTAGAACAGTGGAAAATCGAGCCGTTTTCTGAATCAGGCTGTTCGCCAATGCAAGACCTCGTGACTCGTGCTAGCATCGTCTTATCAATACTACGAGATATCGACGGGCTCATGAGATCCCGTAAGAAGCAGCCACGTCCGACACAGTGAACGCTTTGTCTTTGCCCATTGACACGCTTGTGTGCCTTGAGCGATGGGAGATATCTGCGGCGAATGACACAATAAAACCCCCTTTTCTATCTGCTCTGATCCCTGTGGGAAAAATGCGCGTACTAGGATATCCAATCGGAATATCTGGTTTCCAAATGTCATGCTGGCGAACCCATCCATCCCCATATGGGCGTTTCAAATCGTTTGCCTAACTGAGATTCGAAAACTGAAAGCACTTAGTGCTGAGCTGACTGGCAAATATCAGTGGAAGACTAGGCAGTTTCGATGTCACTACATTTAAGATGATATTCTAAAGTTGCCAGAAAAAATATGCCAGAGTATGGGTTATCTGATGCAGGATGAGATGAAACTGTACCTGGGCCTCCACATTTTTTACCACTTAAAACTGTATACGGCAGCTTTCTTGCTGCAGATTGCCAAAAGGAGAATATCCTTTGGTGCCAGGATATCACTTGTAAACTTGTTTCTAAGGGGTTTTATTTAGCACCGTTGCTTATTCTAAGAAATTGACAACCTTGCTGCTATTCGGCAGCTACCTAGGCTAGAACGAAAAGTAATATTATAAATTCAAATGTATAGGGGCTAATAACCTGCCTCATCATTATGGTCTTTGGCACTTATATCCTCCAAGACAGGCTTGGTAGCAAGAAGCCCGATCTTAAAGATCATTCGAGACCGATGTTACTAAGACAAGTAAAGTAACCCTGAGCACCCTCGCTCCTATGTAACTTTGTGCAGAAAATCTCCCTATCCAAAGATCCCAATTCCAAGACCCAAGTCACCTCAGCCCCCATTAAATGGTTAGTGTTTGAGATCGAATGTCGAAGTTGCCGGACTTCTTCGCAGCCATATCGACCTGGATGTGATGCTGCTCGCTTTAATCGTCGGTGTCAACCTAGACCGTATGATACCCATATAAGCCCAGTTTACCTTTTGAGCAGAACAGGAAGCCTTTCTGGGGTCTCGAAGTGTCCAAGCATGTCAAGAAAAAGCAAAGCCGGTATTTCCAAGACTTAGGTTCGTGGTTTTGAGTGAGACCAATGGTTTGATAGGGAGTCGTAGACAGAACCCAGACTCGTGGTGATCGCTATCTTCGAAATCTTGGGTCAGTATGTGTACATAAAGCTTTAGAAAACCTCACATTGAGAAATTAGCTCTCAAAGCCCTTCACCCAAAGATATATGATTGTTGAAAATGAGGCCTCGAATCCATCGCTGTTGTTTTGTGGTCTCGACTTCAATCCTTTTGGTTCGCCGAGATGTGCCATGGCCGAATTAATGGACGCGAAAGCATCGTTATGTGAGGGGCCGCTATGCGAGGGAAATTTATGGGGTCTCCAACGGAAATATCTCACGGTCTTTATGATGTTAATATGTCGGTCATGTTCAGTTATGACAAGCCGATATGTCGTACTAATCTGTGTGTGGTAGATGGGTTTTGATAAACTTTGAGCTCAAATGTGCTCAGTGCTCGCAGGATAAGTATACCTATGAAGGTGTCGACAGGTATTTCGGAAACATGAGTATACTGAAATAATATCCGCTATTCCACGGCCATCATGAAAAGCTCAACATACAAGCCTCTATCGCACTTCTTCGATGGGAAACAGCTCTTGTTTGTGTTTATCGGCGTGAAAGGTTGATGGAGGGTTTGCGTGGTAGACATCTCGAGATGTAAACCACAAGTGATGAAGTAGAATATTTGAGTGATTGATTTTCTAAGTTCACAAAAGTAGATTAGAACGAATGTGGCCTGTTTGCTCTTTGATCCATCCATCAGGATTCACCGGCCGTTGAGACAATGTTTCGTCCCATTTTCGCGAATATCCCTAGCCCTCGTAGCCCGAATTCCGGATAGGGGTTACCTTCGAGCTCCCAGGTCTCCGACTAGACGGATTATTTGGCTTGAGGTTCAAAAAGGATATTACGTATACATATATAACAAATGTATGTCTGTTTAAGGGTATGCAGCCGAGAAGAGCAAACGGACGATTCTGGGCTGAGAGTGGACTGAGTGTCGAACCCTAGAATTTCCTTTCGAAGATCCAACTCTTTGATCGGTATGAGAAGTTTATCGGTATGAGAGGTTGATCGGATAAAACGCTTCAGACGCTTGGATGGCTTTATCCCGCGAGAGTGGTCTGTGCCTTTTGCTGTGTCCCAGACCATAGTATGCTCGTCTATCTGTGTAGTTGGGATTAATTTCGTATCCCGCTAAAATTCAATCCGCTGGGCCTTCGGGGTCTGATCCACACTCCTGAGTAGTGAGTCAAGAATATCTTCCTTGCCGTAAGACATGCACTAGTGGTTCTTCGCCATCACTAGAGCCCCAAAAGAAGGACCCAATATTGCGGAATTTGGCTCTCTAGGGAAAATATGACAAAATAGCTCGTCGGACGAAGGCTCCGTGACATGGTTGCACGTCAAGGCGCCCATATGGTTTCACTGGCAGGATCACCCCTCGGCCATGAAGCTGGGAGTATGATTCCCTCGAAAAGCCGAATATATGGTTGTTAGCGTACCATATACGACGTTCCAAGCGGGGTGGTGAGCGGTTTCGATTGTCGGGTCATGTCTTCGATCGATAAAGTTGCTCCTATTTTCCCGTACGTCTAGCCAACATACAGCAGGTAGTGATCCCTCCCTAAAGAGTACTTGCGATATTCTATCCACCACCTCTTAGTTTTATACATATGAGGAAGAACCCTCACCACATCCCAATCGGTAGGGCTCGTACCACTCAGCGAAAAGTAATGAATAATGACAAAATCCAACCACTCGTGGCGGCACTCTTCGAAACTATCCGACGGCTGGCGGGTGTATATATAGACTAGTTTGTCGACGAAAAGTAATAAAGTCGTTCTTGAACGCTCTAAGGCGTTGTACTTGAGAGTATGCTCTCGAGACCAGATTACTTGCTGGTTGCGGAGATGGATTGCGATTCAGTCACGCATCTCGGTTCCCAATGACTATGGGATTACTGCGGATACTTCGTATCTGCTCCCGCAGGTTATCGAATGCCGTCGTAACTGATCAATAACGCTAAGTACAGATACTCAAACACGATTTCCCGGTGCAAGCCATTCCACGGTCGGCATGACTGGGACCAAGCTCGGCATATACTTGTGTGCTGGAGCCATTGCAATCTCGAGAAAGTAGGTTTGATCCAAATCACCTATCGGCTCCCGGTATTCTAGGATTTCAAGCCGTGTTAGACTGAACGAGAGAAAAGAGGTACGTTAGAGGGTTAATAAAGGGGACAACTTACGGTATATAAGGATAGAAAGCGCTTCATAAAATAATGAGTGTGCTGCATTCCACCAAACATGCCATCTGGATTGTCCTGGTATTGGCTTGGAAGTAGCAATAGCGTTGGTTGGCAAAGATACCCCTTCTTCTCCACAAAGTATAACCTCCTGGAGCGTCAGCTCGTGAATCAATTAGTATCCAAAATGATAGTTGAACCTCCGACTCATGCTTGAGCATTTTGTTGGTATTTTAGCAAGAGGTCGCAAGCCCTTACCTCTTCGTGTAGATAGAGTTGGCTGAGGAATGGCCTTGTGATGGCTCTCAGCTCGAACCCTCTCCATGGTACAAAAGTTGTATTCCAGCGATCTCTGAGGGATGCGATGACAAACGGAAATGCTGTCCACCGTTAGCGGTCCCAAGAGCCTTATTTCCCAGAAATGCCATTATTTGAAATGCATTCCTCTTTCAATGCCGCTCTTTCCAGCTCGTTCTATCTCTTTCGTCGCATAATTTTTAAGGCCCTAATACGGGTTGGGTCTCTCTATTTCTCACCAACGCGTAAATCGGATGACCCATATTGTCTCTTCCTAACCTCAAAACAACAAAGAAAGGGAATATCCCTGGACTGTTCGTTGCCAGCCAGCTTCCATTTCTGCAGCAACAGCACCCAGGTGGACCAAAGCTCGTCGCATCCAGTGTATGTTGGCAAACCCCCCTGCCACACACGGGTACTAAAAGAGGAAAAGAATGAAAACTCATCGAAATCTTTGAACCCGCTATCGCCCTGAGCTGCTGCTCCGTTCCGTCGAAATGTACCTATGGCCATAAGTGGTCTCCATGGATCCTCTTTGAAATCTTTCTTCAAACTGGCGTATCGAAGAATGATCGGTTCTTCGGTTTCAAAGCGAACGTCGACGTCTGTTGCCCGCTCGACCGTACCATAACAGATCTTGGCGTAAGAAATGAAAAATGGTAGTCGTCCAGAATGGGATTTAAAGATCCGCTAAGGTATATAATACTGAGCCAGGTTTTTGCTTGAGAGTTGTAGAGCCGGAATGTACCGCCCTCCCTCAAAAAAACGAATTCAACCATCTGGCGGAATTGTAGAATGAAAATGATAAGAGAGCGGGGCCGGAAATCGGGGAGTGAAGCCCCAAGCAAGTGAGTCGTCGATGTGCAGATTTTAACGAGTGATTGAAAGGGCGACGGATATGCATGAGAGGCGTTCTTAAAGCGTTGAGTTGTACCTCACCTGGACAACTCCATAGAATTCATCCAATGAATTCAACAACCTCAGAAGACAGCTAGGCTTTAGGCTTTATAACGTGACGGTTCAATCGTAGTAGAGATAATTCATACCGGCCCCATAGTACTAAACGGTTATAACGGCTTGTCATGTATGTCAATCTCTCTGAAAAGCCTCTGAGGTTCTCCGCCGGCTTGCTATAACCTTTCTCTGAAGAATTTTTTTTCTCCTCCTACCACACTCCACCCAGCAGCAATGGGTAGCTGTTCCCGGAAACAAGCAAACTTGCAAACTTCTTCGGGAGAATAGAGGCGAGAGTAAGACGCTCAACTACCTCCCAGCAAGCAGTATCAAAATCGGATGCCGCCAAAGCAATGTCCAACTCGAGAGTGACCAGAGACCACATGGCATGAAGAAACCTTGCTCTCAGAAAGACTCGTATCCGCCATTTAACTGCAATAGCAGAAGCCGAGGTGCAATGACATCGACGTTCGCACCGATCTTTGGAGTCCATAAACTTGTGGTATCAAGTATGTCCAACAGGGCACCCAGGTAACGAAGGATGTATGAATGGTGTTCACACCCAGATATTCGCGGTAATTTGATCCTGAGTATGCCGTATTTGTATTTGGTAGCGTGGAGGGGACTCTGTGGTTCGCGTCGAATATAGCCAACATTTCGAAATCCGACCGGCATGGACGAGATATTCTTTCCCTTCTTCCCATCGATGCCCATGTAAACCCGTAGTATGATCACCGGCCTCTGCAGTCGCCTCCCATCCGTTGGATATATCAGGTTTAAGCGTTGTCAGCCCAGAAGTCGCCATCACGAACAAGCAACAGGTTAGCCAGCCCTAGCAATCTCTCCCTCTTGAAGCCAGTCGCTGCCATTAGGTCTGAGGAAGCGATTCTCGATTTTTGAAATCAGAGGAACTAAGCGAGGAAACACTTTGTATGATGCCTTAATCCGAACACTGAGGTGTTATGGATATGTAGTCTATCAAAAAACTTCGTGATAGAGATAAAAGCTCTAATGTCTGCCGTTGATTGCATCTTTCTCCGTGTATTGGGCATGCCCTCTTCGGAATTCATGAGTCGGGGAAGTAGCGGCCAAATCTTGAGAAACATACATGATTAGTCTATAAACTCTTTGTTGCGGCCTTGATGGGATCTTACCTACTTGACGAGATGAGACATAATTGCGTCGATGGTTTCTTGGCTCTGGACTCCTTCTAGCCAAGAGCTACGAGGTTCAGGAATGAAATTGGGGATATATATATTCGATTTCGATCTACTATAATCCATGAGGGAGTGGATTAGCGCTATTGACTGAAAGCTGGGGAGGGTTCGACATTGGGAGCTATTTCTTACTTACCTTGGCTTTTGCATTTTTCGAGCTTGTGGTGACTCGAAAACAACTTTCTGGTCATGGGCGCATTACGATGCTGCGCGATTAGCATCAGAGAAGTGGCGTCGTCATTCAAAAGCCTAATGAACAGCAAAATCATAATTTGGTTTGCGAGTTCATTCAACAAATCCTCGTGAGATCCGCGGAGATTAGTCGATGTTTGGAATGCTCTGAATGAAAATATCTGGATCCATTTTAAGCCTTATTGCAACGAATGCCATTCATTCTGCTAAAAACCCGACCTGGACTCTCTCCACGGAGGAGTGTAAGTATTCCTCTGGGAATGAGTAGTTAGAAAGTGATATAAGCTTTCTCAATTCTAAGTCGAGGTCCTGGTTAAGAACCTGGAGACTGGCAATATCCAGCCTGGGGGGTTCCGAAAACCAATCGGGAAAACATGAACGACCATTTTAGATATTTTCGTGATCGCTTGAGTCATAGAAGGGGAGAGGACGCAGGCTCTTTTTTCGAAGTGCTCTAGGGAGAGGTTTTCCGGAAGTCCGCTTCGCCTAATCCATAAATCCAAATCCTAGAACTCACAGTCAGATATTCGTTCGTAGGAGGGTACATCGTATTGACAAAAATCGCGAAGGAGGAATCAGCGAACCTTGGGGGAATGGCAATAACGTATTGTTCTACGCAAAAACGGCCGATTGGAGCTCTGATAGACGTATGGAGGTGACGAGTTCTCGAGGAAGCAACATATTCGTATGCTTATTAGCATCACCAAAGCTTGCCTTACTGAGAGTAAATTGAAGTGCGCATTATTTGCGAATAGGTAGGTTGCATAATGACTATCGTTGTCCGCAAAGCTCGACAACATTGGTTTCTGGAGGGATATTTTGACAAGAAGAACCCGGTCGGATGTCTATATATATATATGTATAAGTAGAAGGGCGAGAGACGACTACGATGAAAATATTTAAAAGAAGGTGGGGTTTGAGGGTGCTATATATACCTCTTTGAAGCGCTCGTTGTCCAGTCCAGTCCTTTCATCGCCATCTTCTATTGAGAAGACAACTGACTGAAAACCTTCAAAGAGTGGCTCGATTCATGCAACGAGAACTTCCGTAAAATGCACCCAACCGCAAAACATCGGTAAGATGGTCCTTGCCTATCCCGATTTCTAGAATGGATCTGCGTTCGAGATCAGCCTTCAATCTGTCCTCATTCTAATACTCTGTTCAGCTGTAAGCATACCATGCTTAAGGCAGAATAACCAATGATTAAGAGCTAATTCACAGATCACAATGGTCAGCTAAGCTAGCAGCATCTTCACCAGTATCAAAATCCGTTTTGCCTTATCCCGCTCCACCTCGCTTTACGAGCTTATGCTGGTGGAAGCAGGACGCGAGAGCTCCACTGGGCGAAATCTAAATAGGTCTAGAACATGGCGACAACACCTGTTCTAAATGGAGGATCTTTCCGAGCGGAATGTTGAATCGTGTTTCGCTGGTTCGACCCGTTTAATCTTTGAGACGTTGCGTTTTGAATATTGCGAATACGATGGGTAAATTTGTCCCCCCCCGTGAAGAAGTGTCCTCTGTATCATATTATGCACACACGTATATGGTTCAACTCCTGGCGGCGAGAATTCCGTCTGCTCGTCAATTCAAGGCTATCTTGCCATCCTCAAGGAGGAAAGGGAAGGCGCATGAGGCATAAGTACCCGATCACAGTAATCAAGTAAATGTTCTCAACTAAGCTGCCCAGCCGCGAGGCTGAGTGGACGAAAACCGAGAAGGGGCAGCGTTTGGCCTTGGAAGCAAAAGAGCCGAGAAGATTTTTGCGGGCTGAGAAAAGAAGAAGAAAGCAGAAATTGATGTATAAAATAGATGAATATGGCTTAAGTAGGCATATGCAGGAAGGCATTTGTAGAAATGATCAAATAGCCACTGTGAACAGCAATGATAGATGGCCATTCGAGAATTTCGGAAGACCAAGGAAATCTTTCGACAAAGCACACAACCGCAAGATGAAGGCAGCCATGAAAAATAATGATCCAATCGAATCATGAAGCAGAAGCATACGGGTGTTTCCAGTCACCTCTCTGATGAGAGATGAGAGCTGGATTGAAGGATGGTCACATAGCATCCTATCCCTAGCAAAGCAAGCGGGAAGAGACATGGATAGAATTGAAATGGTATCTGGCAAACAGATATACATGTAGATATATCGTGATTTTGTTGGAAGATGCGATCTATCAGTCTCGAGCATAATGGAGGTGGTTGTAACTGGGAAATAGAAAAGTTGTTGGGAAAGATGTCCACGGTTGATTGCTTACATCACGTTTTTTCGGAACGCAACATTTCCTCTACACTTTCAATGGCATAGCACATCCATTGATGCTTACTCTTTTCTTGAATGGCAGAGCGAGAAGAAAAGATGAGAAAAATAATACATACAGGTCTTTTTTTTCTCGAACGTAAAAATTTCTTGAATTATCTACATGCGTAAACCTCTAGATTTGGTAAATATAAACGAAAAATTATAGACGAAGCGGCGTTGGGGTATATGGATAGATACATACGTCTGGCGCTTCCGTTTGTCAACCAAACCGACAGAACATGAGACTGGACTCTTCTCACATTCCCAGGAGTTTTCCTACTCTCTACGCCCTCCAGGTATCCACCCGCATTACTACAGAAAAGGAAAGGGAGGGAAAACCTAGGATATCAATCGTGCAGCTTCCCATCTCGACCTCAACACTAGCAACCATCACAACTTTCTCTTCTTCCTTCCCAGAGGGTTTCAAAAAGCCGTATAGCCGCGACAGCACTCTTCCCTCAACATTCGTAAGGGTCCTAACGGATAGAAGCACATATTCCACAAAGCTAATGGCTGCATCCTCTTCTCCTCGCTTCGTCACTACATAACTTCTTTTCAGCTTTTTCTTATTCACCGCCCCCGTGGTATACAAGTCATCATTTTCGAATCTGAAATAGCTTGCATTGGGTTTCTACACCTATTCTTGCCTAATCGATAGACAAAAAAATTTGTTTTCCTTTTCTGGCCGATTGAGCTACGTATATTTCGTCTTTCAAGGTACTGAAGCGCCGTAGTCCGGAAAGGAGGTACCAAGTTGACACTGAAAGTGTCTATTATCGGTCAGCCAACCCATTGAAACGTCGAGTGAAAGCCGTACTTCCAATTGCCCGCCAGCGAGCAGTGCGAATATCAGAGAAAGGTAGTTAGATACGGAATAACAGCCAAATATAGGCGGCAGTAATGCCTATATAAGCAGAGATAGGAAGATCAAAAGTGAACGCGAGGATATACGATATTACCTCGTATATGCTCCTTTATCCTCGGCAGATATGGGAAGAAAGAGAATCCAAGAGTCCGGATCCCTTGAAATAAATCAAGTCTCCGTTCTCTTTCTCTCTGAATCGACCCAAATCAAGATCATTGATTTAGATAATTACGGATCCGGCATTTTTTTCTTCCTTCACAAGGAGAAGTCAACCTCAAATTTGCGGGGAGCTGCTCGCTCAAATACCGGAGGACAACAGGGAGTTTGGGTCAGGCATGCCCCGGTCTCGCCCGGCACGACATTACTCTCGGATTGCATGAGTTCTTTTTAGCCCAGAGCTGTCAAAAGTCAAATCAACGCTGGCCGGTTTCCCCGAAACTCCAGTTTCACATTCACATTTCAAAGAAATTATTAGCGCTGCCAAGAAGGCAAATTTGGGATGACAGCTGTGTCATGAAGTTTGAACCTCGCCAGTCCTCCCTCCAGCTCTTCCTTTGGGGCGAAAGATCTCCCCGGGATGGATGACATCCCGGCCCCTGACGGCTAGGATTCAGGGGTCCAAGCCCGCTAAAAGAAGGGGTACATGAAATCATCAAAAAGGGGAAAAGAAGGCTAGTGGGATCGTATTTTTGTGACAGTACTGTAGTTCGTACAAAAAGTTTTCTGTCAAAAAGATAAAGCAGGTTGGAGTGCCACAGCGTGTGCAGAATATTCCAGCGTCGTGGATATGTATGTGCGAGCGATCAACGGGGTTGAAACACGACGGATCACCGTGTGAGATCATCGGATGGCGATTCTTGAAACAAGGATGGGAAGATCGGATGGTCCTTATCTGCAACACTGCAACGGTAATATGCTACGAGTGTGGCAGGTCAATATAATATCATCCTTCAAGTACGGAACGAGAATAGATGAAAATGCTCCAGGATAGCAGAGAGGATATAG